>JALXJV020000005.1:14896980-15047312 GCA_024633595.2 Lepomis macrochirus | reverse complement strand
TGGTTCCCTTTAAGCCTGGATTTAAAAGTTCTTATATAAAGTTTCTCTGGAATTATGTTTTTAGTCAAGGCATTAAATCACATCTTAAGTGTAATTTATGTTTCATGTTTACATTTGTTAACAAATCATGCGACCATGAACAAGGTTACTAAAGAAAAAATAGCCTTTCTCTGTCATCTACACCCCAATCTCAAGAATTTTTCTGTGGAGTTTGAGAATAAATCCCCCCCTCCCCTTTTAACTGAATCTCAGGGTTTTCTCAGGGATCAGGTCAACAACTGTGTCCTCGGCCAGCTCTACTGGTAAGACGTCATGACCGGACTCCTTGAAATGATCTTGAGAAGGCAAATGAATGGCACATGAAGGACAAGAGAAGGACAAATATTTAATTTTCTTGTATGTTATTGAGTATTTTAGCGTTTTCTTACGTAAGAGAGGAATCTGCATTTTTTTTTAGTATATGATAAAGAAACCACAACAGAGGAGCCAGAGACACAAGCTTGAGTACCTTTAAATTTCAATGCAGACTTTTTTCTGCCCATCAGAGTCAAATAGGGAAGAGATAAGACAAATATGCATCACATAAAAATGAGTTTCAAGACCATTGATTTTTACTTTTTTTAAAAATCTTAAACCGCCATTCAATATCAACAACAATTATGTGACCATGAAAAGATGTAAAGATTGTTGAGTGTTTGGGACTGGCTCACTAAGCCAGCTGCACACTAAGAGCTGCAGGTAGAGGAAATAAGATACCAGATTCACAAACATTTCATACATTTTTCTGCAGTCTAACAGGGCGGTTTCTTCTTCACTCTTTGCTTTGATGTCAGGAATATTATAAAATATTAATTCTAGGTTATTTATTTAATATATGATTAGACATATAGTCAATAAAAATCCAAATATATCTCAGATTCACAATGCAATATATAAAGTCATTATCACAATTTTGCATACTGTAGACACAAAGCAAGCAACACACAGCACTGTCTATAGATTTGCCGTGGCCAGTGGCCACCCTCCTTCTTTCCCCATCAATGTTTCCTTCTCAGATTATTTCCCACACTTTTTTAAAATCTGGTATCTTATTTCCTCTACCTGCAGCTCTTGGTGTGCAGCTCTGTGAGCGTCTTCCCAGCAGTCAGCCTTGGCAGAGGCTGCAGTATTACAGCAGGTCAGTCATTTGGTGATGTATGTTAGGGCAGCTGTGGCTCAGGAGGTAGAGCGAGTTGGCTGTTAATCAGAAGGACGGCGGTTCAATCCCAGGCTGCGTGTCAAAGTGTCCTTGGGCAAGATACTGAACCCTAAATTGCCCCTGGCGGCTGTTCCGCCAGTGTATGAACTCTGTTTTATCAGTTAGTTTCTGTTTGAGCACTTAGGCTCAGTGTGTGAATGTGTGTGTGTGTGAATGGTGAATGCAGAAGTAGTGTAAAAGCGCTTTGAGTGGTCGAAAAGACTGGAAAGGCGCTATACAAATACGGAGCATTTCCATTTTACATGTATCGGTACAGCATCTGTATATGCGTGTCAATACATAATATATTTGTGTCAATAGTATGAGAAGAGTCCTATTTAAATACTTGTTCCATGTGCCCTTTTTATATTTTGAGCACCTGCCATTCCAAAGGTCTCTGTACGGCCCTGAGCTTGAGGATGACACATACCACCACCCCGCAAGGGGTGAGAGGGGGAATTTTTTTTCTATATAGATGGATAGATGGATGGATAGATAGAAGGGCTTAGTGAATACCTCAGGCAGCAGAAACCCGAAGGTGAGGACAAGGAAGATGAAGAACCTTCATGGAGGGACAAGCCACTGCACAGCATGTACCACAGACAATTTTAGAATTTTAGCCAGACTAGATACTGTTCAGTGTGTTGCTGTTGGAGGGATGGCACACTTTGTTTTTTGTATTTTGTGTTATGTTTTCTGATGATTTGTTTTCTGAAAGGTAGAGTTTTTCAAATCATGACCACCGTATCAAATCATCGGTCTGCATCTTGATGAAATGTCTTGTGGTTTCATCTGAGAAATTGATGTCTGTGGTGATAAAGTTTAAGCCTCATGTGTTGCACAGTCACTTCTGCACCTCTGTGTATGTTTCACACGAGAGGTATCACAGTAGATGGGGGTCTTGCTTTCATTTCCTTTTTTAAGAAAAGTCTTCACCACTGTTGCACAAAGTGTTCTCTCAACTGTAGTCTGGTCACATACTTGCAAGTGAGACATCTTTCAACACACAGGTCTTCGCCAGGAAGACTTTACTGTAGTCTGTCTTAAGTGTGACCGCTGTCACTACGTAACTTTTAAAATAGCTCTGTTTAATCTGTTAGAAATTACAATAACTCTGTTTTATCTGTTACAAATGTCAAGTAAAACCACATTAGTCCGATAAAGAGGAAGCTAGAAAATAATCAACCTTAATCTGACAGGCAGTAGGCAAGAATAAAACCCCACAGACTCAATTTAACTGCCACATTTATCAGTGTCTATTGGGTTACATATCTCAGGAGCTGAAACAGGGGGTATAACATACATCAAACAAAACATTATTTTACAAGTTACATGAATAAATAATTAAATGGTAATTAGTCACATGCGCACAGTATTTGATTTCATAATGAGCAAAGTGATAGCTTCAACAACAATGAGACGTTGCATTAAAACATTCTCCTGAGCCTAAACACAAAGTCTAGAATTTGTTTTAAAATCCTGTTCAGTATCTAAGGCTTTTACATCAGTGAACAAAAGGAAGCTTGAAGTCAGGTTAAAGTCAAGATTTTCCTGCACTGGCACCTGGGCTTTAGAGCTGTCCACCAGTTAGTATAATTTGTTCTACTGGCACTGTCTCAGCTTTTAAATCATGCCTTAAAACACATTTTTATGCTTCCCTTTTTGTTTGACAACTAGACGTATTTGTTGGGATAATACAGCTCTGTTGTCTTACCACACGATGTTGTTTTTAACTCTTATTTGTGTGTGAAGAGAGGATGCCTTTGTGTCTGTTATTTGAGGTATTTTCTCTTCTATTTTCACATGAATGCCCTGTTATCCATACCTCAAACACCAAAAGGTACAACCTGCAAAAAGGCATGATTTTATAGAATTTGAGTAAATTGTTAATGTGTTATTTTGCCCTACAAGAGACTGAAATTGTGGTGTGTGAAGAATGTTAGGGTGATATGTTTGTATGTTATAAACACTTTGCTTTGTATTTGTGGTTAGTTCAGAGCGGAGATCAGGAAATGTGCATTCTCTACACCATTGCTCTACCAAGAAAGTGAGCCACAAGTTTTACATAGATTTGACCAGACCCCAACAACAGTCACTGTCTGTGATGAGTGATGTTGATATGTCCCAGATGTGAAGGCGCTGGTCCGCTCCAGCAGAGAAAATCTGAGTACTGTCTGGGTTTAAGGCCAAGTGTAGGACTCGATGAGAATGACCTAAAAAAAAACATGTCTGAAATTTGATATTTAAATACCTTCTTTTCCATATAAAACAGAGGCGTCTATAAATGCAATATTAATGCATACTCCTCACATTCATAACAGTAAATCATGAAGAAATACAAAAAGTTCAGAACATTACAAATGAAAAAGGAGTCTCAAAGATTCTAGCTCTGTATTTCTTTGTTTGATGTGATAAGAATTAGGTCAACTTCTTCTGGCAACCACAAACAGATACCAGCAGATACCAGATAGCCCCCTACCTCCCACTTTCCTGAAACAGAAAACAGCCAAGATGAACAGAATGACTGAATAATGGCAATTCCTCCTGATTTTCTGGCCCTATATCATCACCAGAGTAACTGCAATTTGTGAGTCAATGAATAACAAATGAAATTAAAGCTGCAAGCAGCGATGGGCGGGCCCTCGCACATGTAGCACGTCGGGGTGTGATGCGGCCGCGTTGTATATTCTGGAGCTCGGCTGGTGTGTCTGTGCTTTTACTACGCGATTCGGACGTTGCATGAAGGTTTTGTACCTCACTTCCTGTTGCCAGCAGGTGGCGCTATGGCTGTTGGTGAATGTCGGCATGTAGATTTGTTCAGGGCGGGACTCTTATTAAACATGTAAAATTTCATGCATGTACACTGAAGTTACAAGCACTTCCTGTGTCATGGCGAAGACTTGATCTTTGACGCCACGCCACGGACACGCTGATTGACGAAAACGCGCAGATAGCACAACTTTTCATCATCAATGCCTTTAGAAGGCACAGCAGAAATTTGAAGTCGATCTGATTAAATCCCTAGGAGGAGTTATTTAAAGTACGGAGTGTGTAAATCGTCCAAAAATGGCGGAAAAATTCAAAATAGCCGACTTCCCGTCGGGTGTATGGCATCACTCCAAGAGGCTTTTTGGTACGTATGGACATGATACATGTGCCACAGAAATCTCGTCCATGTAGCTCAAACGTGCGGCGGGGGCTGCTTCGTTAAAGGTCACTTCCTGTTGCCAGCAGGTGGCGCTATGACTGGGGGTGAATGTCCGCATGTACATGTGTTCAGGGCGGGACCTGATCTGAGCATATACAGCCAAGTTACCACAACTTCCTGTTTCATGGGGAATCATAGACACCACGGACACGCCCATTGACAAAAACGTGCAGATAGCACAACTTTACATCGTCAATGCCTTTAGAAGGCACAGCAGAAATTTGAAGTCGACCCGACTAAATCCCTAGGAGGAGTTCGTTAAACTACGGAGTGTGTAAATCGTCCCAAAATGGCCGCACAATTCAAAATGGCGGACTTCCTGTCGACTTAAGGGTATGGGTTCTTGAGGCTTTTTTGTGTGTCTTGATATGATACACGTCCCCACCAAATTTCGTCCATGTAGGTTGAACGTGGACGAGGGGCTAATTTTTTTAATTTTCTAGGTGGCGCTAGCGAGCCATTTTGCCACACCCATCCGCAAAACCCACAAAATACGAAATTTTTCACCAGTCCTGACATGTGTGCCAAATTTGGTGACTTTTCGAGCATGTTGTGGCCGTGAAAATGGAGCTTACTTTGCAGAAAAAGAAAGAAAGAAAGAAAGAAAGAAAGAAAGAAAGAAAGAAAATAATCCTAACAGTTTCAATAGGGTCCTTGCACTGTTAGTGCTCGGGCCCTAATGAGCATTTAGAATCATAAATGTTTTTATGTCTATGTAAGTCTTTCTTTCTTCTGTGAGTCACAACACCTCAGGAAACTGTGACATCTCACATCAAACGTAATGACTTTTGATGTGTTCAGTTTCATAGTTTCATACTCACTGGAAGCCTAGGACCCGAATGAGTCAGCACAAATGGCAATTAAACATCTGAGCAATGGATAACAGAGCTGCACTAATGGTCCAACTGTCACACTGACGCCACTTTATTATTATTACTCAGCTTGTATAATGATGCACTACGTTTATTCCTTTGAGGCTGTTGTGAATGTGTTAAACAGAAATAGCTGGCTGTGGTTGTGTTTCATGTTCGCCAACCTGTAAGCTGGTAGATGGGACTCAGGGAGGGAAACGGCCAGGTCCAGCAGGTGACTTGGTGATGCGGCAGGCCATGACCTGTGACTAGATATCGCTTCTCTTCAGCCCATCGAAGGGAACAGATCTGCAATTGGAGTCATTTGGAGTAGTCTGTTCAATATTTATACACATTTAAAAAAAGAAAACACTATACTATACTTGATGAATGTGAAGGATACACTCATATAAGAAATAAACTTTCATAAACACCTGTGAATTTGTGTCGACAGAAGTCACACAAGTCCCTGGCTCTGTGTCCCAGATTCTCAGCTCTCCATCTTTCCATCCCCCTCCTGTAACAATCATCTTTCTCTGCCAAGGACACCATGCCATGGCCTAAACACGCAAACAAAATGAATGCACACACAATGGTCAGCAGGTTGTCCGGTTTTTTAAGTACACCTCCCAGTGAATAGCTGCAGGATGAACTGAAAGTATTTTCTTTTAAACATCTGTATACCAACAGCTAAATCCTTATTAACCAGTAGCATGTCACTCAACTTTGCACAAGATTAATTATCACCATCATCATGTCATACAACAGAATGCGCAGCTGTTTGCAATTATGTGGTTACACTTGTGTCAGTCCTTCAAAAAAACTTTAATGTCAAAGCGAAAATAGATCTCTGCAAAGTGATCAGTTGATTACAAATATAGAATACCAAGTACATGCAGCAGTGTTTTAATTTTCCAATAAAGTCACAATCACGAAGCAGAAACTGACCTTAACGGCGCTGGGCTGTTTCATTGTAGTGATTGGCTGGCGTGACCTTGTGGGCCCAGCTACGTCACTATCCCATATACAGAGACAGCCCCCTGTGGAGCCGCTGGCCAGGCAGTCGTCTCCTGGTGACCACTGAAGGCTGCAGATCCCCTCCTCATGGATGGCTGCGCCCACCATAGGTGTGGGAACACGAGTGTCAAGGTGGTGGATATGCCCGAGAACACAGCCGCTGTAAGAGAGACGAATTCCCCTGCATGAACACTGCATGCTTCATATTGATACTAACTGTGATGCCATTTTAATACAGGCAACAATTCCCTAAGCATTAAACCAGTATAATTTTGGAAGTGGATGAAAACCAAATGGTTCTTGTGTCAATCCTGCTTTAATGAAGATGTCTAGAGTTAAGAAGAAAATAAATAACTTTATTTTTATAACACCTATCAAAAGCAAAACCTCACAAAGCTTCACAAAATAAATAAGGCAAGAAACATAAATACAGACATATTACACTTAGGAAGAATAAAACACCATAAAATAGAAATAAATTCATATGAGAGTAAGTAGAAACTAGAAAATGACACAAAGGCAAGTCTAAACAGGTGTCCACAGTGTCCGGATCACAAAAACCTTCAGTCCGATTTTTGTAAACAATCCAGAGCTGCTTTGCTGAGGCAGGTGAAAAGGGAGTTACGATAGTTGGCATGGGATAAGACAGATGTGTAAGACTGACACAAAAAGGTTTTTTTACCTTCATGTTGTGTTTAGTATACTGACCACACATACCTGCTGAGTAACTGCTGTTTCCAAGAAAGAGCTCTGACCGCAGTCAGGTGTGATGGCAGACACCTCACATTCTGCTCATGTTCAACATCCCACAACTAAAGAGTCAAAGAGAGAGGCAGAGTCACCACAAACTGCTACAAACTGCTGATTCATCTAGGTGTTACACTTCCCTCGCACAGGACCCCCATACCACAGTTTGTATGAATCACTTTCCACCATCTATGCGCTCATCTACTTTAAGCTCCAGAGCATTTACCTGTATCTCCCCCCACCTGGTCCCAATGCAGAGAGTTCTCCCATCTCTACTCCAGCACAGACACAAGACGGATGGAGTCTGACAGTATGGCCCTCCTGGTTGTGGACTTGGACTCAGATATCCCACCGGAGCACGGCTTTCTGAATTCCAAATGTAAACAGAAGAGCCCAGTGCTAATGCGATCATACCATTACAACTGCAGTCGAGAAGATTAGTGTCTGAAGGGGAGGAGATGGAAAAGAGAGAAGGACTGTAGAGGCTACAAACAGAACACATTGGTGGTTGCATATGATGTTTGGTGATATGTTCATTAATCATTAAACATTTTTATCTTATTTTTTTGTCCTTATAAAGGTCAGAAAAACAGAGAGTAGCATCTTCTGATTGACACTTCAAAACTTAGGTCATCAGGTGTTCCCCCACCACCATCAAATCATTTTGACCAGAAACCAAAGTTTTGGATTTGTCATATTTTGTTTATTCATTGTTTAAATTCAAATGTATTAATTATACATGAAACTCAAAATCCTGTTTCAAAGCTTTCTCAACAATGCCAGTATAATTCTGGGGAACAAATGCTGATGGCTTTATTCTGTATTATTTTGTTAGTAGTAGTGAAAGTAGTGAGAAGTAGTAGTGAAATTGAGACACTTTATAATTAAATATAATAAGCTCATAAAATACCATGCATATAGTTTGAATTGTTGAATTTAAACATTCCCCAAGTTGCTCAGTGTCGTCAGTGGTAGGTGGGTGACCTCTTGTGGTTGTTGACTTGGATGGAGTTGGTGAGTCAATGAGAGGTGTGTACATGCTGATTTACATATTTTTGTACTGCAATGAGAAAGATATGCCATCACACAGACACAGGGGGTGCTTGGAAAAGTAGCATCTGAAAATGATTATGTATGTGTGATTTTGTGTGTGCGTATAATTATAAATTCCAATGATTAAAAGGGCATAACAATAATACTTTTTATTAACTAATAGTTTTGTATTGTTTGTGTAGCCAAAGTCTGATATAACTTATTTCTCTGTGCTATAGACCGTCACTGTTGAATAAAAACAACTTAAAGCAGATGAAATGTAATTTCATTACCATAAATTCCAACATCATTCTACTTTTGTAAAAACTCACGAGAGCACCAAATATGTATTAATCCACAGCTGAAAATAGTTCCCTAATAAATATACTATTACCTCTTGTATAAATAGCATTTTCTAAAAATGTCTAGCTGTTTTTCAAAATTAAAAAGCATTAATTAAAATGAAAACATGTTTAGTAGAAATAAATTGGTTTTGGGCTACTGTGCCACAAACTGGGTAAGTCAGCAAGGTGTCTTGGTTTGGTCTTTTTGGGGATTTGTTGACAGTAGAAGAAAATACAGAATAACACCAGCTTTACCCTTTCAAACACAAACAGGAAGTTTTCACTTACAGTAGTCGTTCAGCAGTGACGGCGCCGCCAGCTTCATCAGTGGCTTTCCTGGCAGACCCACAGAGGCTTTGTCCAGAGCAGTAAATGGCTGCAAGTCATGTCCTCTGTCATCAGAACCTGTAATGGAAAAATATCATGTAAAATCACAGTTACACAAAACAAATCTTTGGTTTACTACTGACAAAAAAACACATTTTTCTCATACAACACATTGTTGCACCTCCTCTTTTCACCCTATGTGCTGTACGCTCTGTCTTGAGCTACTTGTACAAAATCTTTATTGGGAGTTTCACATGCGCAGTTCACAGGTAAGGACTACTAGCCAATCAGAAGCAGAGAAAGGCGGGTCGTAAGAAACAAGGTAGTGTGATCCCAAATCAAAGCCGCTTCAGACTGCAACCTTAACCTAGCAGATGGTCTAAGTTATTATCAGTCCACAACCACACATCATTGTTCCACATCTTACCATTAAGACTGAACGTTGAGCTGTTGCCGGTGTTGTGACGATCTATATGCTGCCTTGCCGAAAAATGCTACCATAGCGCAAATCGATAAACTCGATTCTACTCGGCCCTGCTCTGTTTTTTCTTTTGCAGATATGCATTCCAGTTACAACCTCGCTCTGTCAGCTGTTTGTTTACAACTAGCCAGGTTGGCTATCGATACGCAGGTTGATTAAAAAAACGCATTATGCGGTATTTACTCACACTAAACACTGTAGCACCACGTCCACAGACAGCTGTTGGACAGAACTTTGTGTACGAACATTTATATGAGTCACAAGTACACAGAAGTGCTAATTAATAGTATAAACTACAGCTTTCAGTAGCCTAACTGTTGATACCCCGACACCCATCTTGGATCACGAAGTCGGGGTAGTGCGGGTTGTCCCGACTTCCCGAGTCGGAAACATACACAGTATGTACGGTCTATGGTCGGAAATCCGACTTCAGGAGGCGTTCCAGTTGAAATTTCCAACTGGGAACTCGGAAATTCCGACTTCCCATGTCAACTGGAACGCAGCATTAATACCTAAAGCACTGCTGAGGCTGCAACTGTGTGCTCACTTTGTCACAGTCATCCATAATTTTCGTTTACTTTTGGCGTCAGGCACCGCCATGCACCTGAAATCCCAGTTCCGACCAGTCTCGAACGCGCCAATAGTACGCAGAGATGGCGCGTTCGAGACTGGTCGTAACTGGGATATTTCCCAGTTGAAACTTCCGACTTCCGACATCAAAGCGTTCCAGGTGCATGGTGGTGCATGACGCCGAAAGTGAACGAAAATCATGGGTGACCATGACAAAGTGAACACACACCCTCAGCAGTGCTTTAGGTGTTAATTAAAAGGATGGCAGTTTAACTGCAACAACTGACATAAACAGCCCATACGTTACTAGTTATGTGTACCCCAAGTTGGTAACCCTGAAGTAAGTCAATTTTGTCCGTTACACTTCCTAATGTTTTGGCATTTTTAACAATAACTTTTATGCAGAAAAGATGACTTTATGAGATTCTTTACCGTAGCCAGCTACCGTATGTGTAAAACATATTTCTACATCAATATACATGCAGAACAAGTTTTACTGCATGATCGTATTTATTATTTTAATTCAAATACATGCAAATATACGTTTTGTTGCCTTTAGTTTATGGTTTACCATTTACAAAGTGTGCTTCCATGAGGCTGACATTGTTTTCTGACGTCATTCAGCTGCTACTCCTGAAGTCGGGGTACAAATTTTTTCTCCGAGTTCACAAGTAGGAAATCCGACTCCAAGTGGCATTCCGGGGTACTTTTCCTAGTTTCCTAGTCGGAAATTTCCCAGTTCCGAGTTGCCGGGAACGCAGCAATAGTACATAGCTTGTCGTCATAGCCACGCCAAACACAACTGCCGCAATGTAATGTTCAATGCGACACACACACCAGCGAGCCACAAAGGCTTCTTCCGCCACCACTTGCGGAGCTCCTCTACTCTGAAAATATTCATCACATTTTTGTTCCGCCATCACTTCTCGTAAAATTGGCAATATTCGAAATCTACACAGCTGATTTTTCATGTCAAAACTTCTCAGAAGTGGATTTAGTGATGAAATTCCATACGAAAACTGTAAAATATAAAACTTTCTGTAGCTGGCCCTGTCTAGTGCAATGATGATGCAGTGAATAGTGAATATTTTCTCTGACTTCTACAATGGAATCCCAAACAAAAGCGAGTCGAGCCAAAGGGCCTCCACTCAGACTAGCTTGGTTGGAGGGCGTGCCTGACCCCGCTAGCCGCTTGGCAAGCTTTATGACGCTTTTCATTGTGGCGTCACAAGTAAAGGAAGTGAAGGGCTGGACTACAAACGAGCTGTTTTTAAGCGGTACAGAGCAGTGCTTTCTGTGGGAGATGGGAACTCCTGTTGGGCTGGACTTTGGGCTTTTTCACTTAAACCTGTTACATGCACAAAAAAGATATTTAACTCAATAAAGGAGAGGGGAAAAACCAAAAAGCATAATACCACCTTTTTAAACAATGATTTCCATCACACTTATGTATATCTTATGCTGTATTCTTGGTATTGAACCTCCAGAAGCTTTACAGGATTAATGCCAGCTTATCCCACTAGAGACATTACATTAACATTTACTTATTTGGAAGACAAAAACAAAAGATTCCCTGAGCACAGCAACAACAATGAGGTGCTGGTAGATAGCAGGATAAGTCTGTGGTCAGTGTCAGTGTGCGGTAGATTGTTTTTGATTTTTTATTTGGAAGACACTTTAATCCAAAGAAACTTACATTTGAGAAATAATAAATACTAGTAAGCACAGCAATAAATACTTGTAAGAGCTAATAGCATGTATGGCAACTATGGGGTAAATACATAGAGGAAGAAGTAATAGTGACAAAAAGGTTCATTCAATACAAGAGAATTGTAAGGAGATAGAAGAAGCAGAGCACAGGACATGCATGTTAGAGGTTAGGGGTTAGAGATGTTATAAGAGAAAGTGTTCTCTGAAGAGGTGTGTTTTGAAGAGCTTTTTGAAGTTAGACAGAGACGCCCCTGCTCTGATGGCATGTGGTAGCTTGTTCCACCATTGTGGATGGCCTGTTCGTTGGAGGAGTACAGTGGACGAGAAGGAACGTAAGCTTGTATGATGAAGTTGCCAGTGCAAGTTGGAAGACCCACTAGGAGGGCATTGCAATAGTCGAGGCAAGAGATGGCCTGTGTCAGAATCTGGGGGGCGTACTGAGTGAGGTAGGGCCTGATTTTTCATATGTTGTATAGAGCAAAGCGGCATGATCGAGAGACAGCAGCAACATGGCCTGAAAAGGAAAGCTGGTCATCAATCATGATACCCAAGTTTTTCACCACCCTGGTTGAAGTTATGGTTGAGTAGCCAATTTGTAGTTTGATTTTATGATTGATAGATTGCTTGGCTGGAATGACAAAGAGTTCAGTCTTAGAGAGGTTTAGTCGAAGGTGGCAAGCCTTCATCCAGGTAGGTATGTCCCAGAGACAGTCCGTAATCCGCACCAAGGCGGTGGGGTCGTCTGGCTGGAAGGATAGGTAGAGTTGTGTATCGTCTGCATAGCAGTGGTAAGATAAGCCATGCAAGGGAATGATCACCAGTGAGTTGGTGTAAATTGAGAAGAGAAGAGGCCCTAGCACCTAGGCTTGGGGCACACCTGTGGAGAGGCAGTGAGAGGAGGACAACTGTCTTTGCCATGTCACTTTGTAGGAATACCCAGAGAGGTAGGATTCAAACTACAGGAGTACTTTGCCCAAGATGCCCCTTGCTGAGAGTGTGGATAGCACAATCCAGTTACTGACTGTGTCAAAGGCAGCTGATAGGTCAAGCAAGATAAGAACCGAGGACTGGGCTGCAGCTTTAGCAGTCCTTAGGCCTTCTGTCACAGAGAAGAGAGCTGTTTCAGGAGAGTGGACACTCTAAAACCAGCCTGATATGGATCTAGGAGGTCATTCTGTGAGAAGAATTCTGATACCTGTTTGAAGACTGCCTGTTTGATAGCTTTGGATAGAAATGGTAGATGTGATACTGGCCATTAGTTTTCAACTTGTGTAGGGTTGAGGGAGGGGTTTTTGAGTAGTGGTGTAACCCAAGCCCTTTTGAAAGTAGTTGGGAAGGTTCCCGGAGCCAGAGAAAGTGTTTATCACCTGAGACAATGTCATACCAGCATACACAACATAGACCTTTCTCAGTATTCCAGCAGTTACTTAACGTGTCCTTGTGTGACATCATGCAATATCACTACATGTCATTCAGATAATTCTTCATGTAGCAAAACATTTATGCAGTACCAGACTGTGAAGCATTTCCATCCTCGACTCCAGCTCTCCACACCCATCCCTGCAAAAAGTAAAGGACTATTTATAGATTCAGTGTTTTATGTGAATATTGATTTCATCAAGAGCGTTAGAAGTGATTGTACCATGTTTTTCAGACCAAGTTTGTCCATTATTTTATGTATTTTGAGGTATAATGACGCTAACCTCCTTTAGTAATAACTGTGTTCAGTCCTCTGTGTTCAACAGTTGTTGGAGGGTGAGGGGTGATGGAGGCTCCAGCTCTGGGGAAGAAGCTGTTCCTCTGTGTTAGATTGGGCTTTGGTTGCTCTATATCTTTTCCACTATAGCAAGGGACAAACAGACTGTGACCTTGGTGGGTTGGGTCCTTACTAATGTTTTCTTGTGTAGATGGCTAGCACACACTATGTCCAGGTTTGGGAGCACAGTTCCCACAGTCTTCCGTGTTGTTTGGCATACCACACCATGGCACAGAGAGGATACTCTCTGTGGTTATTATGTTTTTGACCTTAAGTGATCTCATTGATTTTTTTAATTTCACCTCAAGTATCTTGTATAAAGAGGTACATGTGGTACAGGAAAGACACAAACAATTGGCTTTTCTACAGTACCACAGATACAGCTTCCTTAAACCAAACCTGTTCTGGGGCATTTTCTGTTGCAGGCCATCCCCTGGCAGAAATGGTGCATGATGATGTAGAAGCTCCACCTTGGGAAACACCTCCTGGTGATGCTGTCTCTAATAGGGACAGGCACAGAAAACATTACAGCACATTCACCTTGAATCACAAGACTGTGCTGCAATGCTGCGTCACATTGTGACACAGCTGAACATAATAGTGAAGATAGCTAATAACAGATGTGGGTTTGGAGCTGTAGCCCTACAAGGAAATGTTACTTTTTTAGGAATGGAGTATTCAATAAGCATTGTATTCTAAAAACAACACAAAAATACATTTGTAGTTTGCAAACTGTTTTTTTCATTTCGCCTGATATTGAATTTTGGAGCCAATGCTAATACCATTACAGGAAATTGTACTAATTCTGGTGGTGATTTATCAGCCCATGTTCTTTTAATCCACTGAAAAGGTATATATACATTGAACAAAACTTATGCAAGACGCTCTTTTGCCCCCATTCATTATAAGCTGAAATCAAAGCTCTAAGGCTTTCTCCATGTACACAAAAGGCCTATTCAGCCCTCAAATTTGGTTATGACCATGATATATATTGGAAGTGTGGTATTTTTCAGTTGAAACACAAATAGGCTATGTTACTCTGCAGCACTGTCTTTCTACATGAAACTGTTGTCCACAGTTGAAGCTAACATCTGAAGCATGTTGCAGGACACACAATTTATTGACACATACATTACCTAAATATTTACCTAAATTTCACAAGCATTTTGCAGCATTATTGTATTTTTTCATCTAGCAGAAAAGTGATATAATGCAATGAAACACAGTGTAATAAGCCGTTATCTGGCCTTTTACATATAGTAGCTAAGTATTTCTTTATGCCACTTAAAATAATATTGCAATTGAATTAAAGATACTTAAGCAGTAAAATGTGATGGTAAAAAACTAGAAAGCAGCCAATATGTGTCTTTATACACACTACACAATGTGACTGTGGCAAAGAAGAAAACTTATTTTAATTAATTTCAACGAATTGATTACAATCAGTTTTTAAAATGTTTGCATGTAAGCCTGAATTAAAAGTAGGCTATGCTATAGGTATATTTTTGTTCTTCTTCCCTGTAGTCAAGTTATTTCCACATTCTGATGTGGTGTGTTGTTAAAATAATACCTTGACGGTTTCCATGTAGGGCTCTCTCTTCTGGTTCATGGTGTCTCGATGGAGAATCCAGCTCTAGTCTCTGACAGACTGCATCAAACTCAAAGCCTGGCTCACACTGCCGCCCAGTGACCTGCGGTGTACTGGCAGCAGGACCCTCACTGCTGCTCCTCTGAGTGATACGCCTCCTGAACCGCTTGTACGGTGTGAGGTGGGCGTCGTTTAGACCCTGAGAAGATAATAATAATAATAATAATAATAATAATAATAATAATAATAATACTTTAAACAAAAAATACTGAAAACGGACACAAACATATTTTTTCTACAAATTTAAAACACATAACTTTACTAGTGTCAAGAAAACAATATTTAAAGAGCTTAACTTCCTGTTAAAACTTTCACAGCAAAAGCACGGGTGGGGAGGGGGCTGGCTACATTATAATACATGTATGTAAAAAGTTATTTTACAGTATTTTGTAGTATTGCTACTGTTAAGATAAATATCAAGATTTAGGGTTCACTCTTGTTAGCCACGCAACAGAAATCAGAAACTGTTGAGACCTGTCCCATCAACACTCAAATCAAGCACATGGTGGGCAGGCGGTGTGACGAGCTGTCAGTGTAAAACTCCGGCAAGATGAGAGGAAGTGGACTCTGTGTTTTACATCGATGATGCTTGGTGCTCAAACATAGTTAAGATGGACACTGTTTCCTAAATGTCAGACTTTGTAATGTGAAGATGAAACCATATTATCATCTTGTTGCTACTATTTACATTCACCCAGAGAAAATATTTTAAAATGCTCGACAGTGTCTGTGATGTCTATACGTGTACGTATATATGTATAAAAATAACTATAAAGTATATAAATAATAATATGAGTTTTTCTTAATTGCTTAAACACTATAACCAGGCTATTAAACTAAATTTCAATAACTCCACTTTCAAAAAGCATACCCATTTCTCTAAACTCTATCACAAATCCTTTAATTTCTTATTGCCAACACCATGTGGTCATTGAGAAAGCACTTTTATTGAATATTGTTCACTCAATCAGCACAGGTTAAGCTCAATTAGCACACAGCTACCCAGGTGCAAACACAAACAGTCAAAATTGATAACACACCAATTAGAAGCTTCAATAGACAGATGAAAGGGCCAGAGTCAGTTTGTTCAGTTTTGGACTAATGGATCCAGAGAAATCTGAAGGAAGATGTAGAGGACACCATAGAGGAGGAGGAGGAAGAGGACCAGTAAAATGGACAGGAGCAGGAAATGGGACAGGAGGAATATGAGGAGTAGGATGAAGCGGAGCAGGAGTAGGGCAGAGGAGGAGGTGGAGAGGGAGGTGGAGGACGAGAATCTCTGGCCTGTCCCAGAACAAAGACACTGGGGCAGAACAATTGTTGTTTGGTGTGTTATACTGTACAGTACACTAAGGAATAAAAAAAAGTGCAAATGTTTACATTTGTTATTAATATGGCTTTGTTTGTCTCGTAAAAAAGGTTTTTGAGGGGGAGAACTAAAACCATTAGTAATAACCAGTTTTTGTAGTATTGGTTTGAATTTGTCTTACTAGTGTGTAAAACTGTGTTGTAGCGGTGTGTTTTTGAGGGCTTGTGTGTTATGCCTGAGGGCAAAGTTTGGTTTAACTGAACACCATATACATACACTTAAAAGCAGACAAATATCTGCGTATGTCTTCCACCACTGCTGTGATTTGTGAAGTGGTTGCTAAGAAGTTCACAAGGCCATTTGTGTTTGCTGAGTTGTCCCTTAAATGTTTATGATTGTTTCTAGGTGGTAGCTAGGTTTGCCAGGCTGTTTTGGTTTGTTGCTATGATGTTCATGGCTATATAAAATTAGGAACACATTTGTGTACAATCACCAATAGTGACAAATTGCAAAAAAAATCTAAGCACTTCTCATTAAAACTAGATTGTTCCAGCAGAACAATTTTGTGTTAAAAGTTTATGCTGTTTAATACACAGTTGCAGTTAATTTCACCAAGAAACATGACTCATTGCTCTAAAAGATATAGCTCAAAAACCTGGTGGCCCTACACCAGTGGTTCTCAAGTCCTTGAGGGTTATGAGGAGTTCTCAGCAAAAGGAGGATAATTGATCTTAACAATTCCATCCATTTACAAAGACAGAACGTATGACTATTTTGGTAATGGGTTTCACAGACTTTCTGTAGCCTAATGATTCTGGAAACAGCTAAAACAAAAATCCTATTGTTTAAGAACAACTGGGCTACACAACAGAAAGACTGTGGCCTATGTTTTATCCTCTTATTTTGAAGGAGCTAGTGCGTAGCTTCCGGCATTGTCGTACTTTTACTCAACTCCTTTCACCTTTCGGCAGTAGGATCCCCCCACCCCTCTCTCCGACTACGGCTCATTCTTCCCCCTCCAAGATGGAGGCCTTAGGGGGCTACCCTGCCAAGTCCTCCAACCCAAAAGCGAAAAAGTTAACGGTCCTACTGAGCATGACAGTCGGTGTGGGCTGTTTATTCCTCCTGCAGTCGCAGCTGGTGAAGCTGAGAAAACCAAAGGATTTTTATTCTTTCGAGGTCAAAGACGCGAAAGGGAGGACAGTTTCCCTGGAGAAGTACCGTGGAAAAGTAAGTCCACATCATCACCAAACATTTCACGTTGAGAGGAAATCTGTGCAAACTTCACCCAAGTTATCAAGTGTCCTTTGACGGCCTAATTTCAATGCATAACAATACTTTTTGACATGATTTCTTGTAACATAATTACACCGTGTTCACCCTCCTCCTAAGGCGTCTTTGGTTGTAAACGTGGCGAGTCACAGCGAGGAGACGGAGGCGAACTACATGTTTCTGCAGGAGCTCCACCGGGAGCTGGGCACCTCTCACTTCAACGTCCTGGCCTTCCCGTGCGGTCAGTTCGGGGACACAGAGACCGGGACCAGCCGGGACATCGAGGCTTTCGCCAAGTCCACCTACGGGGTTACCTTCCACTTCTTCAGCAGGATCAAAATAATGGGCTCAGAGGCTGACCCTGCCTTCAAATTCCTTACAGGTAGGCAGAAGGCACCTCACCACATCTGTCTGCTGGACAAAATATTTTACAGAAATACAACACTGCGCAGATATTTGAAGGGACAGTACACCATCACTATGATTAAAAGCTATATTTGCATTTTCTTCAAGTCAAAATGATTATTCCTGTATTTTTATGGCTACACTTTATGGCCAAGAAGTACAGTCTGAACTTTCACTGCATCACACTTTCCCATGGGGCTGTAGCTAAATGTTATTTTTAAGATCAAGTAATGTGTCAAATTTATATTTTTCTCACACCCCTAGGCTGTTTATGTTTTAAAAGAAAGATTTTAAAAAGTCTTTGCTGATAGATTAATCCACATTTTTGGGTATTGAAGCCATCTTGCAAGTAATACAACATAAATGCATATTATATTGGTGCTGCTATTCTGTATTCTGTAGTTTATTTTGTTATTTGAACGTGTTTGTTATTTCAGCATCTGTGGTAGGCAATATTTTTTTTAAAACAAATTCACAAAGAAAGTTTGCACATTTGCACCTGTTTATGAAATACCTGAAATATATAATTGTACTTCCTCAGTAAAAACAAATCTGTAAACAAAAGTTTACAGATTTTACATAACTTTACCAAAAGTTATGTTGGTAAAGGTGTTGACTTGTGATTTTATGTGTAGCTCTTGCACCCAAATAGAGTTTAAATTTAGGTTAATAGGTGTGACATCCTAGTTTAACACCTTAGAGCTCTGCTAAAATAACAACCAACATTATTGGATAATGAAGCAGCTGCCGATTGTACATCCCAGTGACTTCAGAATTTCAGTGTGTGAATGTTATCAGATATGTCGGCGATACATATCATCAGACCATATAAATGCGGGGAAATGTACTATATCTTGATTCCTATTGGATAGTAGTAAAAAGCCATATCTTTAACTTTGACATCAGCTGCTATGAGGTTGGGGTTTGATTTTATTTGACACAAATCAGTCAGTGGTGGAAGAAGTATTCAGATCCTTTACTCAAGTAGAAGTACTAACATCACACTGAAAATACTCAACTACGAATAAAAATCATGCATTCAAAACCAAGTTAAAGTATGAAGTGTTATCTACAAAATGTACTTATATACATTACATTACATATGATGTATCTGGATTAATATTACTGCTGCTTTATATGTTGCATTTTAGTGCTTTTCAATTTAAGGTTGAGCTCATTTTAACCAATTTTTGTACTGTTGGGTGGTTTAAGCTACAGAAATGCTTCATTTTCTATGAGATCATCGTATGTTTGTAGCATCGCTGTGCTGTGAGAACTGGACCTCAGTTTTCGTGAGCTCAGAAAAACAGCCCGCTTTTCAGCTTTGTGTCCTTTTATGGGTTGAGAAATCACAGCCCATGAAGGAAAACGTAATACTCCATTAAAATGTATATTTGCCTCAGAGATGTGGTAGAGTAGAAGGATATAGTTGCATAAAATTGTAATTCTCAAAAAACCACTGATGATCAATATTAAGTATAAGTTAATTTAAGCTATGGACATGAAAACCTGTAGATTAACATCAGCGTTTGAGGCTAAATCTAGGTTGTAAGATGTATTATTAATGAGTGTGCGGTCATGTGTTTCAGATTCTGTGCAGAAAATGCCAAAGTGGAACTTCTGGAAGTTTCTGGTTAATCCTGAGGGGAAAGTGGTCCGGTACTGGCGAACGGACGAGTCCTTGGAGAGCATTCGAGAAGAGGCCACGGCATTGGTGCGAGAAATCATCCTGAAGAAGCGGGTGGAGCTATGATGGAGCTTACCGATAGACACTGGACACACCTCTGTGTGTTATGTCGGTGTTTCCTGTGCTTTGATAGCAAAGGAAGGACTGAGCGGTGTGAGCGGTCACCATGAGTGTGGTTGGGCGATGTCTCGCTCCAGAAACATGCAGGGTGAAAAGATCCACTAGCTTTAGGCAATGGAAGTCTTTGTGTTTGTGTATGTGGGGACCATCCTGTGATTAATAATGACAGTCATGATGAGCAGTCGTTATAATGACCACTTTTGCAGCAGAAAGGTTGTTTAGCCATTGAAGTGATGGATTTTCGTCTGTGCTTTGAACTATCTCTTTCTAATGTTTACATTAAATCTATTTGTTAAGGTGATCATTTTGGCCCATTTTAACTCATTTGAACCCAGCAAATTGTGAAACATCCATCCGACAATAAAACTATTTTATATTTACTTGATTTAGGATCAGTTGTTCACAGAACACTTGGCTCATGAGACGATATGCGGTATTGGTTTCACGAGAATAAGATGATATTTTAACACTATTTTTAAGACATTTTCAGTGATGAAATATATGAAAAAAGTCTTTTATTTGACTGAAAGTCACAAAATGCAAAACAGCAGGTGCATTTTGACATGTTGCTTACATATTGTTCATGCTTTCTCTGTCATTCTGTCGCCGTTTAATGTTTCCACCCTGTGTTTCCACTGCATAGTGCCGCCACACAAATGATTTAAAAGTGACGGGAGCATCTTCTGTGTTAGGTTCACCCTCATACTCCATCATGCTGAGATAGCACTATTGCCAGATCTTGTCACACTGATAGTTTTTCAGGTTATTTATGTTTTAAAAGCAAGGAAAAAAGACTTAGTTGATAAATGAGTCCACATTTTGAATGCAGACTCAGAAAAAGCTTCTTTCATAAAATGTACAACCGCTGAACTTGTGAAACCCAACCTGCTGTTTTTAATGACCAGAAGAAGCCTACATGTTAATTGCAGAAGTCCCCTGGCCCGCTGGTGTGGATTTAAATGGACAGTTGGAGGGCAGTAGCAGGTAAGCTGGCACACACAGAATCAACCAGCTAACAAGACACTGCCTAACAACCACCCACAATAAGAGAGCTAAAAATCAACATCGCCTTAAAAATGTCAGGCGACAATAACATCAAGACTGAAAATAAATTTGACAGCCTCTACTTCACAATAAACCTCCTGTGTAAACTTTCTGGACGTCTCAAAGTCCCGTAGGGTGCCTGTATCTCTTGATCCGAACGAGTAATAAAGGAGCATAGTCAAATGTAACTGTTAAGGTAGCAGAGCAGTGTGAGCTGGGTAAAAGAAACGTCAGCTAACATTACACTGCCTCCCAACCAGTCACTACTCACAGGCCTGCCATAGATGCAAATGCACGGGTTTGACTATGCTGAACTGATGTTGAGCTGAATGATTGTCATTGTGCTGAATGTGGAGTTTATAGTTTTGATTGCAGCTTTATCCCATTGTTAGCTTATTATCTGCAGGTCAAGAGTATTCTGTGGCAGCGTCAGCAGGAGGTTTGAGGTGGCAGCAGTGAGGAGTGCAGCTGACAGCTGTCAGTCAGATAGCACAGCCAGCAGCAGTACACTGCCACACTGTCAGCGCCAGCTCAGAAGCTGGAGTGGAGAACGCAGCCAGCACTGTTAACCTTAAAGCGTATATTCCCTCTTACCTGGAAGGGGTGGTGTCTTCTCATTCCTACAAAATCTCTCAGCATTCTGTTCATATTGTCCTGGGGATGAAAACAAAAACACTTTAGTCAAGGTGATGCTCATTATCATCAAAATCAACTTTCCATTAGGCTAAACAACATTTTTTTTTACTTCAAATAATTATTTGTGATTGTTTTATTAATGTTAGGCTATAATGTAAATGGTTATTTTATCTAATAACAGTAAAAAAGTCAACATATGTTGCCACACTTTGCAGTGAGTGTTATACCAAACAGACACAGCCATGTGTTCAGAGTTTAAAGTGGTTGCCCTGGTAGCAGCAATAACAGATCATAAGTGATGTAAGGAAATAACCTATAAGGCTTCTTTTTTTTAATATTAGCCTATGAATTACTCACCCTGCCATTTGAATTTCCACTTTTCAAACGTGTCTTCAGTTGCTATTTCTTATCTAAAACACCATTCCGGTCCCTCTCAGCATGTTGGAAGACCCGGTCGTGCCCGGTGCACCTGTCGTCTGCTCTCCTGGACGGGCTCAGCCTCTAAATACCCTCCCCGGGCGGATGGCGGAGCGGGAAGCACCGTCATGCTCTGCTATTGGCCGTTAGAGTTTTTTTCCCCCTAAGCACTCCTGTTAAGGGATTCCCTCCGCGTCCTGGTTTCTATTGGAAACAAAACGACACAGTAATAAAGAGCAACCCGCAATGCTGTAAAGGTGGAGACGACAGCATGTTTCAAGTTAATAGCCTAATTCAGACGTGGATAATTTTAATTTCTTCAGGAGGTGTCAATTTACAGTTTATAAACAAGACAGCCTGTTATCCACCCTCTGTTGATGGGCTAATTATATATAATAATAATGTTTGTAAAAAAAAAAAAGTTTACTTCAATAATAGGCAGAAATTAAATAAGATAACATACACAATAATAATCGGTATAAAAAAATTAGGCTAATAGTAATAAATATGCGAATACTCCCATAGTTCCACTGCATCGTTGTTGAATAGAACAATTTCTTTAGCTTTTGTAGCAGTTACAATTTCTACAATTTATGCAAAATAGGCTTCATGATTTGTTTTAGTTAAGTATAGGCCTGAACTATTTTAATTAGCTTACAATTAAACTGAAATTAAAAATGTAATAACATTGAAGATTCTAGAGTTTATTCAAAATATTTTAATCTATAGGCCAGCAATTTTAGTCGTTAAGTGAAATAATTACTTAGCCTTACTAAACTAAAAGAAACTCAAAATCAATTTAGTTTAATAAATATTTTTGGATAAACTGCTCTCAATATTCAGGGACATATTACTTGTAACTGCTCCTCTGTTTAACAGTCGACGTGCTTTGCGGGAAGAGGCCGTGTGTCCGCGGGCCACACCGATTTCATGATGAGCTGCTCTGGCGGTAAGTGGGCTGAACGGCGCGAGCAGCGCACGTTCACGCCACCTGCCACTTCCATATGCCCTCACACCCTGAGCTCGAGCCTGGAACTGTGGGATAGGTGCGCGCTCTCAATGACAGGCAGCAGCTCCATCACAGCTCCTGCAACAGGAAGCCACGGAGTCCAATATCCAGATCACAGCATTTCATTTATCCACACATCAGCACAAATCAAATAGGTTGTAAGTCTGAAAGGTCAAGGCATCATATTAAACTCGTGATAGTTATCAGTAAGGCTATAACTAAAGGTAGCTTAAATGTAGGTCTCACATTCACAGAATAATAGTTAGTACCAGATGTTTGCTTATCATTATAAGCAGGAAATTAACCGACTGCATGTTATTATTCCCTGTATCTTTAATGATATAAGCATATATATATATATATATATATATATATGTATATATATATGTGCTTTTGTGATGGTAACCTATTAATCGCCCCATCAGCATCCCTTCACAGGAAAAATAATATTTTTTTTTCACTCCACCCTCTTTTCCGCGGGACTCCGTCTGGTTTGCAGCCTCCCTCCGGGTTTGGCTTTGGTCACCTTAGAAACTCATTGTGTCTGTATGTTCCTTTACCCTCCCGCAGTTTGGCGGTAGCTTAACCGGTCAAATGTGTCACAACCAGCTTAAACAAAGCTTCGCCCTCTGTGCTTTTTCACTCTCCCCTGCGCTGCTGGTCAGTGACAAACGGAATTATTTAGTAAAAGTGCTTCAAGCGCCTGGATGTTGAGCCAAGTTTACGTGAAGGTTTGCGTAAATGGCTGAGGATTGGCAGCAAGCGTCCTGTTTTATTTAGGTTGGCAACAGGAATTGTTAACGGTGATCAACTCTGTGGGCAACCGATGAGGTCAGGGTTAGTCGGTACCTTGATGTGTGGTGCATGCCAAATCTGTAGGCCTATAACCTACATTACGTTCTGCAGGGACATGCACTACATGTTGTTTACATTAGGATGATTTGAGATACTAGGCCTGTCTTATCTGTAAATTACAGGTTGCAAAGCAATCAATCAGTAAATCAACTATCACCATATTTTCTTCTCATATAGATTTATTATATATATACACTCAGCCATTTTACTAGGTTCACCTGCCTTGTTAACAAAAATAGCTGATCAGTCAATCACATTTCATCAGAATGGGGAAGAAAGGGGATTAAAGTGACTTTGAACGTGGCATGGTTGTTGGTGCCAGATGGGCTGGTCTGAGTATTTCAGAAACTTTTGATCTAATGGGATTTTCACGCACAACCATCTCTAGGGTTTACAGAGAATGCCCCAAAAAAGAGAAAAATATCCAGTGAGTGGCAGTTGTGTGGACGAAAATGTCTTGTTGATGTCAGAGTTCAGAAGAGAATGGGCAGTCAGAATTTGGTATAAACAATATAAAAGCATGGATCTATCCTGTCTTCTATCAGCGGTTCAGGCTGGTGGTGTAATGGTGATTGGGGATCTTGGCACACCAACTGCATAGTTAGAATGTATATGGAACATTCATAATCCAAATGTCCTATCAATTGTATATTGATTAACATAAAACTTCCCTTTGTGATGTAGATTTCCATGATGGTAATATTTTGTTAACAGTTTCATGCCTGTGTTAGTCAGATCTCCATCTCACTTCTTCTTATCTTCATTTGTGTTGTAAAGCCAGTGTTTCTGACAGCAATATGGCTTCATGGCTCTAAAGTGAACAGGCCCAGTTTTGTGAAGTTCAAAGAGGTGTCTTACATGAGATTCGATGTTTTCCTCTGGACCAGTCTGCCTCACTCAAACCCCCTTTTGCAACAGTGAGGCTTAAGCCAGATTACATCACAGATGTCAGATGTCAGAATGTCACAGTCTTTAAGATCGTCATTTCTTCTTGTTTTGATTTCTTTGGTTGTTTTTCTCATCCAAGCTTTAAAAATATATATTATGGAAAATGTTTGGGAAAAGATGGAACAGCATCTGTTACTGTTTTTGAGACTAGAAGTGTGTGCGTTCACATTTGTTTCAACAAGTAAAGTTTATCTTGAAAACAGTTTATTTCCATTTGTTTAAATTTAACTAATAGATCAGTGTAATAAAAATCTCTTCAAGAAAGCTTTATAAAACATAACTTTTATTTCCAAACTGGTCAAATCATTTCAGTTTTCCAAGACAAAACAAGACATTGTGAGGTCTAAAAATAAACAGACTCCGTTACATTTTTGGTAAACAGAAACATAATGAAAACAAGCTCAGGCAGTATCATTTCCTTTGTTAGGCACCACCTCTGACTGATTAGCTTACAAGCTACCTGAGGAAGACATAATTTATTCATTCACAGATATCATTATAGACTATTAACAGCCACTGCCCAGCCACACTTCCTTCCAGTCTTGAACAGACATATGGCACTTTTAAACCACTAATCAGAAGCACTAATGGTTTCAGCTGTGGTTGGGAACCCAGCGAAAGCGGTATCCTCCTTGCTGAGTCCTTGAGGTGAAGGCTCGTCCATGAGGAAACACCTGAGTCTTTATGGTGCAGTGTTCTCTGACAGAAGTTCTGAAAGATACAACACTTTCTTCTGGCTCTGCTCCGTCTGTCGTCAGGCTGCTGTCTTTGGAAATAGAAGTCTTTAGGCCTGAAAATACACCGTACATGCGTATAGTGTCTAATTCCTGCTGTAGTCTTGGTCTAGCAGCAGCGCTGTGCAGAACAGCATTGCAGCGAGTGCTGATGTCCCTCAGCATGTCCTCCACTGAGGCAGTGGACTCTGTTTCATATCCTTCATCAAGTCGCTTACGTTTACAGGGACTCAGTGAAGTTTTATCACCACAAGGCAATACCGGCTCTCCTGCATGTGGGTCCCTGACTGTCATCAGTGTCTGTAAGAAAAAGGTACAAGACCAATTTATAACAATACAGGCATGAGAGGTTATATTGCATCCAGGATGAAACTGTGTGGACATGCGCTCGTCTTAGGCGTGTACTTACTTCAAGCACTGAGGCCAGGTGCTTTGCACGGCTGGCCAGCTGCCTGAGGTGAAGGTTCCTCTCCTGAAGGGAGTCAATCTCTTCCTGTTTTCTGTGTAGAGTCTCATGGAGCTGCAGAAACACAGAGGCAAATGTTCAGGCATGCTGATAGAGGACACAGTGCTCAAACTCAGCATTCTTTCCTTTACCTTGGCATGACAAATTTAGGTGCATCTTTTTTTTAGATACTGAATCAACATGCATAGTTATTTCAAATGTATCCCTCCTGCAACTGCCACATGACAACCATAAATGTAGTGACGTTTACTATTTTTGTCATTTGAACCATAAGAAATGTATGTTTTAATAGTTTACACAAACTCTCCAATAGACACCGTTTTAAAGCAACTGGGTTAAATAAAAATAAAAAAAACTCTTCAGGTATTTTCCTGAGTATAATTTGGAGAGTTTAGAGTCAGTGAATGACCAAATTAATTTGCCAAAGGTAAAGATAACGCTATCAAAATATTGACTGATATTACTAAATGTAAATCCATCATAAAACAAATCTCATATAAATATTGCTTTATAGACATTAGGTCAAGAGCAGACTTTCACACTGTACACTGGTTGTAAATCACTCAGTAAGGATTTACCTGATTGTTGACTTCCATGGAATCTTTCAACGCTGTGCCTTGGCACTGGGCAGTGCTCTTCCAGACAGCTGCATCTTGGGCAGATGGGTTGCCTGCTTCTGTGGAGGAGTGAACAAGGCTGTCCTCTGAAGAGAAGTACCGCTGAGGGGTGAGGGGAGGTATGACACATCCCTGAAATGGTACCAGTTCAGCCTGACACAAACTGCTCTCCAAAGTTCCAGGAGACTCTGACAGAGGACACAACCCAGGGGTTTGGTCAACATGTCTTTGTTTTGATGATGTCCTCAATGTTAAAAAAGACGACGACGACGACGACGATGATGATGATGATGATGATGATGATGATGATGATGATGATGATGATGATTATTATTATTATTATTATTATTATTATTATTATTATTATTATTAGTTGTAACAACAAATCACACATTATCAATGCTTAGATCTCCACAGGAGATTTGTTTTGCTTTACTCACCTGCCATGAAATCCAGCGCATAATCTCCAAAATCTTGGTCATCTGCATCAGACTCTGTCACCTGTGGGTGAAAACAATTTACCATTAAACGACATGTATATATTAAAAACGCAGTCGACAAGAAAAGCATAACTACCCCAGAACTGAAAATCCCACCACGACCAGGCAGGGTAATGTGGCTTTATGGCAGAACATGTTTTGGTGCCCGTAGCGACCGTACCATCATGTAGATGTGTTTTGGGTCCAGCCAATTAGCAATAGCCTGAGTGTCATGAGGTGGCTAAACACAAGTCTCATTCGTGCAGAATTCCAGCACATCTTGAAGAAGGTTAAGATTTGGCACCATACTATCTCTACCTCTCTCTCTCTCTCTCTGGTAGATAGTTTAAAATAGTTTTAAATGGGTAGATTTACTTTTTTCCTAACCTGAGAACCGAGGGAGTCGCTCTCCCGTCTCACCACAGATTCGCAGTCCTCCAAATCATCCCATGCAATTGTTGAAAACGCTGTAATACAAGAAAAGTGCGTCTGCATGACCCAACCATCTATTTATTTACACGTTGTCTTTATGGTTACACGGATTAAGGTAGTGCATGGTGTTTAACCAGTCAGAGATACGCTTACCTTGTTCAATGATGGCGGGGAGCTCCACGTACACAGCGACTGGACTGCTGCTTCTGGGCACAAACACTTTATCCTGCAGGTAGAATATCTGTTAACACCACATAGCTAGAGTTGTGTGCATTTATTATTGCAAAGATTCATACCTTTTTGCTTACTGCAGCTTTCCTCCCCTGTTGACCCATTTGGTTGGGGCAGATAGCACCGAACACCTTTCTGTCTTTTTGCATCTTCATCAGCTCAGATCTGGCTGCAGGACTGAAGGATCATGGTTTGATTTAGAACTGATATAGACCGAATTCTCCCGGTTTATGTCTCTCCGTGCCGCGGCCTCATTGTTGTGGCCCAATCAAATGCACTTATTTGGTCTCCAGGGACTGACAGCGTCCTCGGAGATTAAATTGGTGCAGACTAACGGTTTTCTCGTCTGAAGTGTAAAGTAGTACCGCGCATAACGGCGCCATTACAGCAGGTGCTCTCTCTCCCTCCGCCTGCGGCCATTCTCTGCGCCCTGCCAGAGGCGCATGTAGAGCCCTGACCAACCATGTCTGTTTCATAAAATCAAACAATTTAATTTGTGTATCCAAATGGTCTTCATTAGACAGACCAACCCTTTCGCACGGTCGAGACACGTCCTGTTGCGGATGATCTATTTTATATTATTATGAGTAATGCTTTTTTCATAAAGGACCATTTAATTCAGTGCGTAATTTCTATCCAACTATGCGTAAAATATCTACCCAAATCAGACCAAGGCCTGTTGCCACACATGTAAAGCGAAGGTGAAAAGGAAAATGGCAATAAGCTACAGCAGAAGGCTCAGTAAACACTCGTGACAAAAGCCTCCATTAGTAAACAAACAGAAAGGCTAGTTGGCCCTCAAGATGAACGCACCCGTGTGCTCGACACTGTGTCAACGGGTCGAGATGCTATGCGTTATGATTTATCCCAGCCAGACGACTGTCAGAGAAAGACTCTCAATTGACCTGGAGGTGTTGGCACAATTCAGTTTCATATAGTGATGCAGCGGTGTAAAGATGTGGTACACCGACCTCCAAGCAAAACAGCCTGAAATCACTTATACCGTGATTAAAGTAACCGTCTAAATCTACTATTATTCCCCAAAAGGGCATATGACCTCACAATTAGATTCGTGTCAATCGGAATGGAAGGGCTCTTATAGTCATAGTGAGCTTAGTAAAAAAACAAGTCATTGCAATTCAGAGAGGGCTATAGGACTACAAACCCCTGCTATGCCCATCCAATCAAGATAAAGTTGCCAACATAGACAACATTAGACTGTGCATGGTGCATTTTGTCATTTGTTATTCATGTCATCTCTCTTTGACATCTGGAAAGCCTCATGTGGTTTTTCATCAAACATCAGCCAAGTTTGAATTATGGCTTCATTTCATATTATCAATTCAGAGACCAGCACAAATCAATTTTTCTAATCATTTATTTCATAATTAAACAACAATTAATTACAGCACATTTTTCTAGGTCCTTCATTAAAGAGATTGCAGCTCATACATAGCTCATACAATAAACCTGCAGCACATCAGTGCATATACAATAAGTAATGACTGATCTAGAAATAATTAAAATAAATACAATATATTAATATACGTTATTGACAAGCAATAACCTACTTTCAATAAATATAAAACAACTATGCTAAGTTGTAAAACATTCAGTGGGTGCAAGCGACTGATTGTCTCTGAGGTATAGATGAGACACGTCTGCATAACCAGACTTCAATTGTGAAGATCACCTGAAAATAACCCCCAACATGGAGGGGAATTTGGCATTTTGTTGACATCTGAAATAGTGGCATTCTTGTAGTCACATCACTTCCAATGTCTCCTGGTTTAATGACACCAACAGCTTCAGGTTGTCTATGCATTCTTTAGCCAGATTGTGGTTGTAGCTCCCCTGACTCAGTGACAGGAAGTGGCCCTTTCCTGCCAGAGAGTCGCCCCCAGAAAGCTCAGGGCTCTCAGATAATTGGGCAGAAGCTTGTTGGGTAAACAGTTCATTCATAAAACTGCCCCACTGGTCTTCTTGTGCCTGGATGGTTGGATGCTCAACAAGCCCTTGTTCAGTTTTCAGTAATTCACTGGCTAGCCTCAGTGCACAGATAGCAGTCAGAGATGGTGGGTATTTATTGAAAGTGTAGTCTGCTAGACTCAACTCACACACCTTTCGTGCGAGGTTGCTGCATTGCCTGCGTCTCTTTGCGTCTGGATTCATCCTTGTGAAACTGTCACCACCTGTGTTCTTAGACTCAAGCTGGGCAGCCTCAATGCAGTTGGTGTAATAGCCAAGGAAAAAGGCCAAGGTGGGTGCAGCGAGGCAGAAGTTGAGACGGAGGAGGACGAGACACTCCAGGTTGCAGAGTTGTTCCTTGGTGAAGGCATCACAGCAAAAGGACAAGAGATGGCTGATGCGTGGTGAGCACACCTCCACCTGGGTGACACAGAGAAAGGGAGTGAGTTATAGCCTATAGGATGAAGTCCAAAGATGCAAGCTGTCTGTCTTAAGCATTTACCATTACGCACCTGTTTACTGGCTAGGAGGAGTGCAGTCACACCCAGTAGCTGGAAACAGTCAGCAGCCACTGGTGTTGATGCCAGGAACCTGTCAATGATGTTCACCGCCAGGCAGCAGCACTCAAAGGACAGGCGGAAATGTTTGTGTACAGGGATGAGCCAGCTGATGAGCTTGCACCGGGCTTCTGCAGTCAACTGTAAGTAAAACAGAACCCATTAGCATGAGCTTCAGATTAAGAGTAGCCTAATATAGTTTTTCAATAAATGAAAACAGGAGGATTTTAGTTGGCAAGATGGCACATATTTGTCAACTCTAGGTGCAAAGAAAAATATTTAATCCTTTCCACAGCTTGCTACTGCAGGGTTTCACAAATATTTTCATGTCATTGGAGATGATGGCGTGGAGGATATCAGGAGACTGTTGAATTTTTATTGAAAACGCATGCAGAGATAGGTAGTGAGAGACAGGTAGCAAAGACTATATGCTGCCTATTGGAATAGCTGGTGCCACAATAAATTATGAAACTATTATCTAATGGAGAATTTATTATTTTGAAATTATTATTTTGGATTGCAGCTGTTGTTCTCTACAGGCAAAATTCTTGGTAGACAGTGAGTAAAAATGTTGGCAGGCAAGTTGCATAATTTAGGCTATATAAAAGATAGCAAAATTACACATATTTTCATATTTCAATATTCTGCGTTTTCCATTGAGTAAGTGGCTACAATTATTAGGCCTATAAAGTGTCCGATACCCTACTTGTGGCTGGCGTGCCAGGCTTTTGCAGGGATGAAACTGTGCCTCTTTCTCCCTCTGGATCTTGTAACCTATGTCCCCGTACTGGAGGTGCCAGTTGGACAGCTGTCCTGCAGGAGACTCGTCCGAACGGAACTGGAACGCATCTATCCGAGCCGGGGATGAAATCGGAGAGGATCCCAAGTCTTCCTCGAAACCAGAGTCACTCAACTTGGACATGAGTGTCTGCTTTCTGTGCCGGGCAGTCTGCCGCTGCTGTAGGCCTACCGGTGTGGGCGCTTCTGTTGGAGGAGACGCGCCGGTTGTCCGTCTCCGTTTGTGAACACTCTCGGAGCCACATTCACCGTCCACAAATGACACCATCTCCGCTACCTCTCACTGGAGCCTAGGCCACCAGTCCACTGGCGGTGTATTACTGAGAGGTCTTGGGCTGCAGCAGCCTCCTGGATGTTGGCTGAGGGTTGGCGAAGGGAGTTCCGTCTGGTGACGTATGTTTTCCCGGGGTCTTCCCCGCTCCTGCAGCGCACCTTTCTCCCATCACCAGGGCAACCGAGGCTAAACAATCGATTATCCCATGTCTCAAATAGGCCTAATTATCCTAAACCTTGAACCATATGTCATAGTTACCTGTTGCTGTCTGTAGGCCGATTTTAATGAGACACAATAAATATAGGATATCCTTGCGAAATTTAAATTGCTTTTTCACTTGTGATATTGTATATAAATTTCCTTTTTCAAATGTTCTTAAATTTCACATGAAATAAATAAAAACCACACGTGTGTTTTTCACAGGTGAAATGGTGTTCCACATGTGATGAATCGAAATGCATTTTGTAAGTGTATTTTTTCGGTTAGCCTATTGATTAACGTTAGGCAATATGTTTTTTTCATACGAAAATACATTATTTTGTTATTATTATTGTAATGCAAAATAAGGAACGTGGAGGTGGGTGGAGACTGAGACTGTTATGTCATTGTTTAACCTTAAGATAGCTCCAATTTATGTTTTCTACCGGCGTTGTTTCAAAGTGTTACCTAGATGCAGTCCATAAATACATCCTAATATTTTATACTGTTTGAATGTTTTTTATAAAGCCAGGTGGGCGGATCTTGAACGCTGACGACTACAAAACAGACAACCCGTACGTCACCTTTCAAACTCCAGCGCAAGACAAGCGATCATGCCAAGTCAGACCTGAACAAGGCTTCAAGTATGCCCTCTGTACACGTCCAAAAGGTACTTTAACGATTGTGAGATTCTTTATCAGTAATCATCGCTGCCATTTTACTGATGGTTGTTTTTGCCGCAGCTGAACGGCTTAACAAAAACTCTAAAATAAACACGCTAGCTGGGGAGCTAGCTGTTAGGCGTCCTAGCTGATTGCTAAATAGTACTAACGTTAGCTAACAGTAACCTTAGCTAGGCTAGCTGTGGTGGCAAGCTAGCTATCGTTAAATGTGGTGACTTAACACTATTTTGTTGACCGCGCATTAGCTGTATGCGAGATAAGGTTAAACGCCGTTCACTCCGAGAGGAAGAAGTAACGTTAGAGGCAAATGAGATTGCAGTAGCTAGTCAGCTAGCGTTCGCTAACACCATGCCACAACAAGCTCCTAAAATCAGTTCGGTTAGTTGGCTAACGTTGCGGGTGGTCGTTAGCTAACCTTACATTTGTGTGTACACAGTAAGTACCGTGACTTAATTAACCTAACAGTGACGTTATATTAGTGATAGGTGTGGTAACATGAGAAGCACCGGTGTTAACATTTAGTTATTTCATAGCATCGAACTGTCAACGTCCATAGCCAATAAAAGTAGGTTAACGGTTAACCGGACTTTGCAAAATGTCAGCTATGAGACTGTTCAAATTGTGTCTTTATATAGCTACAAAGTCCCGTCTGAATAACATGACACGCTGTGAAAGCTGTAGTTTGTTGCAGCCATTTAAAGTTTCTGCCAAAAGAATACAAAGGCAACTAAAATGGCAAAGTGCTGCTCCAAAGAACGGACATCTGCAAATAATGTTTGTGTCAAGGATCTTTTGAAGTAGTATTTTCATATTAACCAAACATTTCATCTTTCAGTTTTAGCATAAGTGAACCATGGAAAACTCTGGCAGGCCTTACCGGGCTAGGCAGGGCGGCTGGGAGAGGGGGGGGGCAGCAGCAGATAAGGCAGAAAGCTGGAGGATCCAGGACCAGGGTCGAGGACAGAACTGCAGATCAGAGGGGCCACAGCAGGGCAAGAACCAGGGAGGACCCTATCGGGCCAGTCCCAAGAAGGGGGGCTTGGGGCCCATGAGCTATTCTCCCGGTGGATTCAGAGGTAGTCACAGTCCATCACAGAAGGATGATCTCCGGTGGTCCTCTGGTCCTGAGAACAGTGGTGGGAGTCGAGAAGATAACTGGAGAGAGCGCTCGCAGCCACACTGGAGAAGGAGCACCCAGGGAGAAGGCCCAAGGGAGGACAGTGATGGCAGCGCTCACAAACCTGGTGAGCGTTCAGAAATTAAACTGGGGAAAGCCTGGAACACTTGGTTAGGATTATGCCCACCAAAAAATAAATAAATAATCAACATATTTTTGACACATGTATTTCTTCTTTCAAAAGGGAGAAGGCGGAGAAACAGAAACAAGAAGAAAGCTTTTGCTGAAGAGAACAGGGGCCTTGAAGAGCCCACACTCTCAGCCATACAGCTACGGACCCTACAGCAGGCAGAGAAGCGGCTTAACAGAGAAGACATCTACTGCGTGCGGACGGTACAGGCTCCCGGCATCGTAACCCAAATATACAGCCTCATTTGTCTAGAGCTGCAGCTATATTCATTTTTTTTATTAAGAAACTAGCAGATTGACAGAAAATGAATTTATTTATTAATTGTTTCAGTAATTTTTTCAAGCAAAAAAATGCCAGTTTCTGAATTTTCTGCTTTTCTTGGTCTTGCATAATTAAAAATGTCACATTTTGGAGTATTGAACTGTTGGTCAGACAAAACAGGACATTTTAATGCTCTAGGACATTGCATTAGGATTTTTTAAAATTGTTTTCTGGTGTTTAAAGACCAAATTCTTTACCCATTCATTTAGAAAATAATCAGCAGATTAATTAATAATTAAAATCTTTACTTGCAGCCCAAATTTGCTTTGATACATGTTGTTTTTAATTTTTTTTTAGTAGTTAAACCTGATAAGGAATTCTTAAGTCTATAGTTGTTTCAAGAATGCAATATTTGATGTGTTTTTGAGGTACAGCTGAGTTAAGAACATTCATAATCATATAATTTATTGTAACTGTTTTCTGATATTTGTATTTTCCTCCTTGTTTAAAATGGATTCAGATGTCCCACAGCCTCCCTGGTGGACTTTTCACATGCGTTCTGTGTGACGTTCTCCTAAAGTCTCTGTCTGACGCTTACAGTCATATCAGAGACAAACGACACAAAAAGGCGACTAGGGTGAGAAGAAAATGAAACTCACCCATGACTACAGTAAACATTTGATAATGCGTAAAAAGTCCTTGTGCTGTAATGGTCTCTATACATTATAACCTTGAATGAACTCCTATTTGCTTGTTTGTATTTTGTGTTTCTAGGAGAGGCAAGAGCAGGTGATGCTGACTGAGATTCTGCCTCCTGGCCCAGAACAGATCAGTGCAGTGAGTGCTGCACTAGAAGCTGTCGTCCAAGAACATGGGCTGAATGACCAGGATGTTGAGAGGAGACAATGTGTTGTCTCCACCATGCAAGACCTCCTTCTGTCCGTCCTGCCTGGTAGGTTACCTAAGGATGAAAGATTAGTTTGGTGACAAACACCTAAATTCATCTTTCATATCAGAATCAGAAGGAGCTTTATTGCCAAGTAGTGTTTTACACATATGAGGAATTTGCTGTGGTGATAAGGTGCTACACGTAGACAAACATACAGTTGACATAAATAAATGTAGAAATATATAAATATGGAATGGAAGAACAACGTTGCAGATATATACATGTGCATTATTCTGAGTCTGTGCCATGCAGAAGTAACTTAACGGAAGAGAACAGACTAGCTGTTTGCTCCTATGCTTTACATCAGTTCATCATTCTGCAAGTTAAATTTTAATGTTAATAACATTATTTTCTCTCACCTTTAGAGATCAGGCTCAGGCTATATGGATCGTCCTGCACTAAGTTTGGATTTAAGGATTCTGATGTCAACATTGACATTCAGTATCCACCTCACGTGAGTAGCCCAGTGTGAGTTATTGTGTGAATACTGTTTTGTGTGTGTGTTTTAACTGGGTGTTCTAACAGCAGATATGCAAGTCATACTGTTACACGATTAAGGTCACAGGATGCATTAAATAAAGTAACATGTTCAGGATAATTTATATTGGTGTTTAGATTGAATCCGCTCCAGCATGGCTTTATGGCAACCTTTTTAAAGTAGAGCGGCGGGAGGCAGTTATGAATTTGTCCTTGGCAGAAAAGTTCCATTATTTTGTGTTCATTGTGTTGTATTAAACAATTGACTGTTTTGTGGATATTGTGTTTGTAGGACACACCACATTCATATGTCCTTTTCATATTGTATGTTGTATGAAGGCTTTGAAATGGAATGTATTCACAGATGCATCAGCCAGACGTCTTGTTGTTGGTCAAGGAGAGTCTCTCTGTGAGCCGTGAGTCACCTCCTTATTCAATTAATTGCAAGACCCCGTTAAGAAATTCCACCACAAAGGTGACAGTCATGTGCTGGACTGTCAAGGAGGGTTTTAAATTGAACTTAACTTGTTGTGTCCTCAGCTCTCTTTGTCGAGCTGGAGGCTGATTTTCATGCCAGGGTGCCTGTGGTCATCTGCAAAGAGGGAAAGAGGTGGGTATTTCTGACAGTTGTTTTGTTACTTGATTTTTTTTTTCTTTTTTCTTTGCATGTCAACTTTCTGAACCAAACTCTGATATTTAGACAATCTATGCAGTCATGGCCTTTGAGATTCAGGTTGGTCATTAAACATTATGAAGCTTACCAGAATGGGTTGTCTTACATGCAAAGAGAGGAGAAAAAGAGACAGTTGCTCATATCAGGGTTACATCACCACATGCACATGAGTAGAAAACTACTAATGAAAACTGAAACTTATTTTTTTTTTCAACAGTGGCCTGATTTGCAAAGTGAGTGCAGGAAATGAAAACGCGTTCCAAACCACCTCCTATCTGTCAGCTCTGTCCAGCCGGGAGCATCTCCTCCTCCCACTGGTTTTGGGCCTCAGACGCTGGGCCCAGGTGTGTTTCTGGTTGAGACCCTGATCCTGGCTCACATTCTTTGTAAAACATCACATTTTGTTTTTCAACATGTGTTGTTTCTTCTTGTGGCTTAGATCTGTGTGATCGACCGTGCAGAAGAAGGTGGGCTGCCACCGTATGTCTTCGCCCTCATGGTTATCTACTTCTTACAGCAGCGCAAAGAGTCCCTCTTGCCTGCCTACCTGAAACAAGAGGTGTGTGAGTTTCTTGTCGTCTTGACCCTGAAATAAAATATAGTGTTAATTTCAGTATGGATCCTGGGTAGTTTTGAACTGAAACTAATCTAATCATCTCATTGTCTTCTAGATTAAGGTTTTTTCACTCAGCAGGCTGTCAGACTTCAATCTCACACATGTAGAAGATGATTATTTACACTGGGCTTACACCCCTTCCTCCAAAGAATCATCACAGCCAGCAGAGAGCTCCTGTATAAAGGGAAAGGTAATCATGAGAATGCTACTGTAATATTATATCTATGAAGAGTGTTAGTTCTTGATTCTGGGCAGTTTGATGTATTGGTTTTATAGTTTTTATGATATATGTGCTTTTCCTAGATCATATGCTTTTATTTATTTTCTTTCATCCCAGTAAAAAAAAATAACTTGTAGGCACTTGGAACCTTCTGACGCCTTAGGTATCATAGTGAACATCCTATGTATGTCAAATGTAAATAGGGGTGGGAGAAATAATCGATTCTAAGATGCATCGCGATGCAGACGTGAAAGATTATTAATCGATTAACAAATGTCTAAAAATCGATTATTTAAATGTTAATTGATAACGTAATGTTGACGGAACGATAAAGGCGGAACTCACTGAAGCGCAGCGCCCGGACGTCTGTGATGCGCACACAACAGAGAGACCAGTGTCTCCCTGTATTCGTCACAGCTGCAGAATGAATAACCACCCCAAAGTGTCTCACAATCATTAATATCAATGCGCAGGTAATTATTTTAAGTCGCACACTGTGAGCATGGTGACGCTTCGGCAGCTCTCTGTGTATCCTGTGTGTGAGGCCGAGTGAGAGAGAGCGAGCGGCAGAACGTGACGGTGAAAGTTAGCGGTGGAATATAATAGCAGCAAGTTTCAGTCTGGTAGTAAATGTGCAGCGTAGGTCGCTGTGTCTGTTAATAAAAGTCTGTAGTTTCCCCAACGGCTGGAAAAGTGAAGGCTGTTAGCGCTAGCAAACATGTTCCCTGTATAAATGCTTGCTCTCTGCCCCCCCATCAGACTCCGGACTTTTGGGGACAAAGCCTCAGCCTCCGATGTCACAAACTAGTCCTTTTAAGCTAATTAGGAGATGTTTCTTTTGGATTTTAATGGGCTAAATTAAAGGCTTAGTAATTATCCAGGGATCCTGTATAGAAAAAATTATTCAAGATGCATCGATAATCGTTTTATAATCGAATCGCAGCCCTGTGAATCGTAATCGAATCGTGAGGTGCCCAGAGATTCCCACCCCTAGTAAATAGATATGTCATGCACCTTCACTCAAAATACATTAGAACGCAGCCAAAACACAGCAAGTGGTTCCTGAGGAAAAGATTAATCGTGTTGATGAATGGTCTAATCATAGGAAAAGTAAAAACCCGTTGGCTTAACAGAATTAATATTTCAAAGAAAATCTGGAGCGAAGGCATGCATAATACCTGAAAATATGTGGTATGTTTCTGTGCAGGTTCCGCTGGTGTTTCAGAGCCCTCACCCACCTGTGGAAATTGGGCTTCTTTGGGTTGAAATGCTTCGCTTCTACTCACTGGAGTTCAACATGGCTGACAATGTCATCAGTGTGCGGACCAGCGCTGTCCTCTCCAGAGAGATCAAAGACTGGCCGAAGAAACGCATTGCTGTGGAGGGTCAGAAGCTTTCACTTTTGTAATATGAAAGTTTTCACAGGGAAAATCTATTGTCACTCGTTCCTTGGTTAGCGTTGAAAAGTGCTGTTTTAACAGAATCCAGGGCCAGTAGACCCACACCCAGGCTGAAACAAACTGCAGCAATGAAATGAAATGCCACAAGTAACTGTGGCGCCAGGAGTGGGGGGAAGGGGAGAGGGGGTGCAGTTGACTATCACTTTTCTTACGTCAGCGTAGCTGTCCTTATTAGCTAGGCATCTTGCTGATAACTTTTTTTGAAGGTGGGTTTCTGACATTATCAGTGTTGTTGGACTGATTTGTGCAGCTGTGTTCATGATTCTAAGTGTTCAATTCAGACAGAGACTGAGTGAGTGAAGGTGCTAAGCAAATATATGCGCTGTGTGCAGCTCTGTAATAAAATATGATTTTACACATTTTAAATGTTTTTTTTTTTTTAAATCGAATCAATATTTGGCGGTCAGCATGTAGCTGCAGGAATTCAGGGATTTTGTTGACAGGCTGACTTGCTGTTCAGTGGTACTGAAAATCTCTGAAAGTCTGTTAGCTTTTTAAATGGTGAACATAATTGCATTTGTGTTGAATACATAGACTGATTACTCTTACATGGTTTAACCTCTAATGTCTCTGTTTGTGTTCAGACCCATTTGCCGTGAAGAGAAATGTGGCCCGCACATTGAACAGCCAGCAAATGTACGAGTACATCCTCCACTGCCTCAAAACCACATACAAATACTTTGCACTGCCACTCAACATGCCGGCTGCTAGTCACAAGACAGAGGCACAGCATGGACCCATTAAAGGGGCAACGGCTAAGACTTTAAATGAAGAAGATATCATGTCAGATTTCAGCCAGCTCGGCATTCAGTCACAACAAGCAAATAAACCTAAAACTGTAGAAAATGGTCCTGAAGACTCTGATTGCATTATCGAGGAAGAGGAGGAAGTCGAAGAATACAGTGACTCCGAAGAGGAGAGAGAGAAGGAAAAAGTGGACCTGGGCAAAAGCAGTCTCTCTGAGGATGAGGAGGATGAGGATGTTGACGTGGACACGCATAACAGACTCCACTTGGATAGCTTCACCACAGAGGATGAGGAGATTTTCCCAGTGGACGAGATCTCAGGGGAGGAGCTTCTGTCTGATGAGGAGGGTCCAGATTTCGACACACCTGGTTCAGTGGATGAGGAAGAGGAACAGGAGGTGGAGTTGGCACCTGTGAGCCTCTCACCTACACCTTTAGAGGATACTGTTAAAGATGAGAGCCCAGAAAAAAAGAAACAAAAACAGATGAAACTGTGCTATGAGTTCACCAGGCAAGCTTTCACTAGAGGCAAAGTAAGTATAGTCTCATTTCTTTTCACTTTACATTCATGAGTATCTCTTTGGAAAGTAAGCTTCTTAATCTTCATCTTACATCTTGATGTTTAAGAAAACAAATGACACATTTTAAACCATGTTGTAATGATTTTAGTTGCAGGTGACTGGAAGTTAAAGTGGACAAGAGATGAAGCAGATAAGCTTATGTGCTTCAACTTAATTAAACTCCTTTCAATCTCTTTCAGTCCCACATGGTTGTGTGCAGCTTGTGCAAGCGAGATGGACATCTGAAGAAAGACTGTCCGGAAGATTTCAAGAAAGTGCAGCTGGATCCTCTGCCGCTTCTAACACCAGAGTTTCTCGCTGTCCTTAACAAAGTCTGTGAACAGTGCTACAGTGAGTATTGTGTGACTGCTTAAGCAAGGTGATTACATTAACGGTAGTGAAATGTTTCACCCACCTTGTTTGCTCTCAGCCAATGTTGACAAGTGAAATGCAATTAGAGAAGTAAGAATATTATACTTTTTACAAAAAATTATGTCAATGAAAATTGGGGCTTGTGCAAAAACATTTTCGCATTCTTATCCTAAATCCCTGTTGGGAATTTTTTTTTTTTTTTTTTTGGCAGAGGTTCAATGATTCTAGGGCTGCAAGTTGGATTTGATTGTTGCAAATAGCTCGTTTCAACTTCATGACTGCCACCTGTTAATGAGTAGGTGTGCATGTGAGATTCAATCATTAGCATAAACAACGCCCTCAAATAAAAGGCTGAAAAAGAGCACTTTAAGTCCTGCTGAAAAACATTCCAACACATTAAAACAACCGTCAACGTGATTTTAAAAAAAAAAAAAGCACTGTGACACAAATACAGATGGTTTGACATGAATTTAGATGAAAAAATGTCTTAAGTGGAAGGGCGTCATTACAGTGTAGTGAAAATCGTTCAAATGAAGGTGTCTGAGGATGGGTCTGTTTCCTTTCTAGCTGACTTCGCTCCAGATGAACTGGAAGTGGGTGTCAGAGAGCACATCCTTCAAGACCTGGAGACCTTTGTCAGACGACAGTTTGCAGGTAAGGTATACGGCTATCATCACTGTTTAGCCTCTTTTAGTTTTTCAAACTTAAACTAGCATAGTAATGCTTATTGACTGGCCCTCTCACCATAAAGACATTAGAACAGAGTTCACATTTATAATGAAATTGACAAATCATTTTTTTTGTGGTTTATTTTATTTATTTATTTTTTGGATGGACAGGAGCTCGACTACAACTATTTGGATCATCCAAAAATGGCTTTGGCTTCCGACAGAGTGACCTTGACATCTGTATGGTGTTGGAAGGGCAGGACACTATGGATGTAAGTTATATTTTTATCTTATTTCAAGGTTTACATTTACATTACATTTACTCATTTGGCAGACGCTTTTATCCAAAGCGACTTACATTTGAGGAACAGCTTACAAGTATCAACAGAGCATCAAATACAGATCTAACAACTGACAATACATACTAGTAAGAGCAGCAATAAATCCTAGTAAGAGCTCATAGTAAGAGCTCATAGTACATATCACATCACAAGGTTTATATGCATACAATCCCCTCAGTAGGATCTGTCATTGTGGTGAGGTGTGCTCTTGTTCCTAGTTTCTAATCCTAGTTTAGAGTTTTGTTTTTGATGAATAAAAACTGAAAAAATATACATTGGTATTCAGTGTTTCTGCTACAATCATTGTGAATTAAATGGCATTTTGAGTAGGGCTGGACTAGAATATTCGAATATTCGTTCGGTGGGTTGGTATTCGATTTGAAAATGTGACATTCGATATTCGGGGTTTTTTTTTTTTTTTTTTTTTGCACACCATGCATATAATGTTTTACACTATAAAATCTGGTGAAATAATACTTAACATATAACTTCGTTATAGTTACTTAATAAATATATATTACTTCTTGGACTACTGAAAGTGTTCCTGCAACGGGAGTATTCAAAAGAGCGCAGAACAGCGGAGTTTGTATGGACAGACAGAAGTGCATGCCTGAGCTTGTATTTTGGGTTAAGCTGCATTGTGGAAAATAGAATAATAGAAACAAAATGGATTGTCCCTTTTACGCGTTTTTTACCCTTATTATCAATCTAAATCAATCTATTGCGAAATATAGGAGACTTTGAGATTTTACTGCGACGTCACGTCTCGTGCCCCAAACTGTTTGGATGAACGGTTTCTGGAAATAATCAAAATGCAAACTGAAAAATAGTGCATGTGTTGTGGTGGATAATTCAAATCGGGTCAGGACTCTGGGTTCGCCTTTACAGAGAGCGGCTCCAATAACCAGGCTTTGTTGCAATGAGTGTTTCCTTTATTTTCTCCTTAAGGTGCATACAGTCTTATCTATTGGCATTGAGGAGATTTGCGGTTTCTGAAACCATTAACAGAATACAAATAATATGTAAATAATAATAATTATCTTTAAATCATAAAATCTACTTCTGTACTTCCCACAATGTCCTTTGAAGTATATTATGGCTAAACAGTTCTAACCTGTGTCCAGTGTCAATAAACAGTGACACTAACCAATAAAGACAAAAGAAACACTGTGTAATCCTATCGTATGTACGTACTTTCTACTTCAATGATGGCAAATTACACTTCTCATTCGCTTGTCTGCTACAGATTATACATGACTTAAAAAATGCCCAAGAAACAGGCTAAGTAAATACAGCAACAAAACAGAAACTTACGGTTTTATGAACGCACAAATCCCGAACCAAGACTAACACCGAACAGCGGTGGACAAACTGGCCTCTCACTTTTCGTGTTGCTGGGCAGAATAGAGCGTGTGAGCCCCCTACTAGCCAGTGACTGTATATTCATGCCCTACGGCCTCCCAGCAACAGATGGCCTTTTAACACAAGCGGACAGGCAGCCTAAAGAGATCGTGCAGCTTCGAAAATTTAAATATAAATTATACAAATTGATTTTTTCCGAAGCTTCGAATATTCGATATTCATTACTACCGAAGCTTCGAAGCTCAAGAAATGGTATTCGGACCAGCCCTAATTTTGAGGCATTTGTAGTATTGGAAATAGTGATTTTTTTTTTTTTTTTTTTTTTATTAGCGTGATTGGTTGTAATCTCTGAACCATAAAATGTAACTCTCTAATTCATGAATTTCTTCCACAGGATGTTGACTGCATCAGTGTAATTGAAAGCTTGGCGAGACTGCTGAGGAAACATCCAGGTTAGCAACAAGTCCAAGAACTTTCATTCTATTTATTTTATTTTACAGTCTGTACAGGATACGACACCTCCCTCCCTTAGACTCTCGGTTCAGATCAGGAAGAACTCCACCAAAACCCTTTCTCTTATGTTGAATAACAGATTTGAAATTTTTGATAAAATACCAAATTTGGCATTGATATAGTTCCAGTGGCACACATAAGGTTCTTAATGTTTATTAAGCAATAATAGTTTCTCAGCTTGCAGCCATTTGAGAGTAATGGTATCAAGCCATTATAAGTAAAGCTAATGGTCAGAGAGTAAGAGAGAGTAAACACAAAATGTAAATGCATCTCCTTATCTACACCCTCTCACTAGGTCTGAAGAACATCCTGCCCATCACAACAGCAAAAGTGCCCATCGTGAAGTTCTACCATGTTCGCACCGGCCTGGAGGGAGACATCAGCCTCTACAACACTCTGGTAGGGCTCCTTCTCCCTTCTCTTTAACCACCCCCTTTTTAAATTTTGTCTGAGATGAGCTGGTGAGGAACTTATATCCTCATGCTTTAAGACAAACATTTTCCCTTTCAGGCCCTGCACAATACACACCTGCTTGCTTCGTATGCTGCCATTGACAGCAGGGTGAAGATCCTCTGTTACGTCATGAAGGTTTTTGCCAAGGTGAGTCTGTACACAGCTAAGGTGTCTTTGTATGTCTCCCATGTCAATGGTATTATTATATTGTATTGCATTACTATGTTACCACCATATTATTATTATTTTTTGTCCCATTACAGATGTGTGATATTGGGGATGCTTCGCGTGGCAGCCTGTCGTCCTACGCTTACACTCTCATGGTGCTGTTCTTTCTGCAGCAGAGAAACCCACCAGTTATTCCTGTGCTGCAAGAGGTGCAAAAATTATGTTTTGTAGGAAAAAACTATTGAATTCAAATTTGTTTTCCTCTCTCCATGTAGACCTACAATATTGTATTTCCAAGCTTACAAACACACTTCTCTCAACTGTATGTTTCAGATTTATGATGGAAAGAAGAAGCCCGAGGTTCTAGTTGATGGCTGGAACGTGTACTTCTTTAATGATTTAAAAACGCTGGTGAGCATTTTGTTGTTTTGCATATTCTGTATGAGTGTCCCTGTAAACATTTTAGTGAATATGCATGTCACACAGTGTCTCAATAACACGTCAGTCTTGTTGTCTTTCACCTGCAGCCCAGTCGCTGGCCGCAGTATAGGAAGAACACTGAGTCGGTGGGTGAGCTGTGGCTCGGCCTGCTCCGCTTTTATACCGAGGACTTTGACTTCAGGGAGCATGTTGTGTGTATCCGTCAGCACGGCCGCCTCACCACCTTCAACAAGCAGTGGACATCCAAATACATCGTCATTGAAGGTCAGCTTGTGTGACGAACTCGGTCCAGACTTGGTTCAGTAAAATGAAAAATGGATAATACCAAACACAGAAGCATATAAGTATTTTTCCACTGCCTAGATGCAACAGATTGCTGTGTCCTGGTTTAAACTAATCCTCTTTCTAAGTGATTGCTTTGGTATGTGACAATGAGTCTCATTGTCGGATTGTTTTCTGACATTAAATGAATGTGCATAGCTGTTTGGAAATATTTGTCATTTTTGAAATGTTTCTTTCTCCTCTGTTCATATTGCAGATCCGTTCGACCTGAATCATAATCTTGGTGCTGGTCTGTCCAGGAAAAGTATGATTTCTTCTTTTATGTCTCTGCTTGTCTGATTGCCTTTTTGTCTCGCTGTTGTTTTCTCCTAAGTTTTGTCTTTTTATAAATGCATTTTATTGTCTTCTCAACTCTTTTTTTTTTTTTTTTTTTTTGTCATCAAAACAGTGACCAACTTCATTATGAAGGCTTTCATCAACGGCAGAACAGTGTTTGGCACCCCAGTCAAAGCTTTTCCTGCCGTATACCCCAGTCACATGGTTAGCATTTACTGTTTAAGTAAAAGTACTGTTGCATTTACATTTGCATATTGTGGTGGAACTATCTGAGCATTGAAATTGTGATTTGTCTTCATATTTCTCAGGAGTATTTCTTTGACCCTGAAGTCCTCACTGAGGGAGAAGTTGCTCCCAATGACCGCTGCTGCCGCATCTGTGGCAAGATTGGCCACTTCATGAAAGATTGTCCCTTGCGTAAGAAGTGGGTATAATCACAATTCATGTCTGACTTTGTCACACTTGTTAACTTTACAGATAAATTTTTATCTACACCAGTGGTTCTCAAAGTGGGGTCTGGGGGAATCTCAGAGGTCCTTGAGGGGGTTCCAGCAAAATGGGGAATCATTTATTTTTACTATAATTCAATTCATAAGTAACATAGTGATTGAACGCATGACTATTTTGGTCATGGATTTCATACACTTTCTCAAATAAAACATCTAAAACCCAAAATCCTATCAAATGGGCGATCCTAGGACAAAATCCTGTCAAATGGGGGTCCGTGGTCTAATGTAAGTCAGTTTAGGGGTCCTTGATGTGAAAAAGTTTGAGAACGACTGATCTACACCATGTGTCACTACATGTTTGTATTACATTGTGGATCATTTTGGATCAGGTCCAAGCATAGAAGGGACTCTGAGAGAAGGCCAGATCACCTGCGAGACAAAATGGATACAGCAGAGGACGGAAAGGATCAGGTCAGACACAAGAGTGAGCACTGGAGGAAAAGAGATGGACCAGAGGTGCGCTGCTGCTTCTTGTGTGGATCAAGTGCCCACATCAAGAGGGACTGTCAGCTGTACAGAAGCCCTGCAGGTTCACACAAAGTTTCTTATTTTATAAAAGATTTTTCAGTTGCAATGTTAACCGCTTCCAAAAGAGATTTCTTAACTCTGAAGTAGAACTGTAAGTCTCCTCTGCGTTCTGTTGCATTAAAATAAAGCACAAGAAGTTATTTTACCTTCATGTTATAATAAAAACAGAGGGGAGAGATCACTTGCTTCTGTTTTAACGTTTATTTTTATTTGGCAGGTAATGTGAAGATGGAAAGCTTTTCTTCCCCCTCTTCACCCCACTTAAGGAACTTGAGAGAAAAGGAGAGACAAGTATGATCTCAGTTTTGTGCCGGTCAATGAAAACCATTCTTTTAAAATGTGTTTTAGTGATACTGTAACATTTGTGCCCCTGTTTGTCTTATGTTTGTCAGAGTTCACCCATACAAGAGGAGAAGAAGAGAAAGCAACAAAATGTGATCTTAAGTCCACAAGCAGGTATTTAAATTACTGTACTTAATGCTTTAATCCACAAAGATTTAGAGCCTAATTGTCATAGTATTAACTTAACAGATAATTTATTTTAAAGTGTCTTTATTTTAAGTAATTTCAACTTAGGGCAGGACAATATGACCAAAAATGTTATTACGATAAAAAGTTTCATATCTTTTGATATCGATAATTATCACAATAAGTATTAAATAGTTAGTTATTTTGAGTTTAAAGGCTGATTTTGCTCCTGAGTGAAAGTTGAAGAAACCTGATGGTTAATTGTAGTTTAAACTCTTCTTATTGGTCAAAAGTTGATGCCAAACAGTGGATCCTTTCACAAACCTGAGGTAGAACATTCGAAACAATTATGATAAAATCTTTATCTACACGTATGCAACGTTAAAATTAAGTTCTGTCCTTTTTCCTCAACAACATAAACATCTTAATAAAAAATAAGTCTTAATTGATGTATGATTCAAGTGAATGAAGTTGAATATTTATTGAACATTTGTTGTTTTGAAAAAAAATTAATTACGACAGTTATATTTTCCAGCCCTATTTTAACTTCTACTGGAATGTATGATCCACCTCACCTATCTTAAACAATATTTCTTCCTCTTAAAGAGGCAGCTTTCCCTTCAGCATACATTGTCTGCCCATGTTTGAATTATCTTTCCCTAATTGCCCTAACCTCAATGACTTGTTTGAACCAAAATGTTTCTAATTTATGGAGACAAGGGGCTCTGAATTTTCTACAGTGGAATTAATCTCAGTAAAACCAGTTGACAGTATTCTTTTCTATGTTGGGTCAACTATCTCATTTTAGGACTGGAAAGGAGAGTGAATGAGAGCAAGAAATGTTTGCAGCAGGTTCAGGTTCATCCGTCTTTCTCTGGATTCTGGACCGCACGCTTACTGATGTTTTGGCTAAAGTTTAGCATTTTGCTTCTGTTTTGTCTTTTGTTTTTTTATGCAGTCCAAAAACAAATTCTGTAAGTGATCATACCTGTAACCTGAAATGAGTTTGTACAAATAAAGCGGCAAATAAAGCAAATACAGCGGTCAGTTTATCAGGATGAGACAATCTGCCCTGTTTTTAATAGTTTTGAAATGTACCAACGCAGGTTAAAAATATGTTTTGACTCTTACATTCTGCTTTGTTTCAGGCAGTTTAGCCTCCCGAAATTTGGGTCGCTCTGATCACAGGAAGAGCACAGTGGAATAAGCAGCAGATGTGGCTACACAAACCATGAAGTTGTCCAGGCAGACAGCAACCCAAATCCAGTGATCCTTAAATCTGAATGGGACTTTTTGGGCCAATGGAGCCCGTTAAAGCCAAAGCCAGGACGTCTTGACTTGAAGCCAAATAGGGCCTTTTTATGCGCTTTTTTTTTTTTTTTTCTCCCCTAAAGCCCTCAGAGGAACTTTTTAAAGCTTTCATTTTAACAAGACAAGCCATTGTGCATGCACCCATCTCATTGTTTACCTACACTGCCAGTCAAGTTGTTTTAAATTCATTACATTACATGCAATACAATTGCAGATTCACTGTTAAAACAGTAAATAGTTTAGATTGTGATCATCATGAATCTTTTTTTTCTTAGATGAAATACTGTATACTTGTCACACTGACAACTGTATAGGCTCAACTGTTGTCAGTCAAGTAACACCTACTTACTGATTTGAGGTCTGTTTATAGTCATCAAGGCCATTTCATCTTAAACCAAAAAGTCAGTTATCAGTTAACTTATTCCTTATTTATGAGAACGTTTTTATGATGGATTTGCAATTGTTTGAGATTTTACCCCCAAAAAAATACAATGTAAGTTGTTCTACAACTTTTGAATGGCAGTGTCTTTATTAATGGCCAGGATCTTTTTTTAATAGAATTTCTTTTAAATCCTGTTTAATTTGTCCTCTGCACTGATGTCCATCAGTCCGTCTGTCCTTTTGCCTTCACAGCAGCTCTACCTACTGTATGTCTCTGTCTCTGTATGCCTCTCTATTGGGAAAACTGGTGTAGATATATTTTCAGGATCATTGTTTTATTTTTTTTGAGACTGCTGATTCACCCCCGTTTCATAAATACACAATGCCCCTCAGCTGCCTTTGAACAGCAGGACAAAAACTGAAATTGAATCTAACCCTGGCCCATGTCCACACATGCTAAGAAGTGTTGTAACTATAGTGCAAGGACATATGTAGTTGAGAAAGTTTTAGCTTGCACTCAGTGGTAAGGTTTTGAAAAACCAGTCAACTGGTCCAGCTGAATGCATATACTGCTGCAAACAATGACTTAGTCCTAAACTAGAGATAATCTCAGTTCAGTGGAAAGATAAATGTATTTATTTGCCACAAAGGCTTCATTTTGTTGTAATGGTGCCTCAGATTGGTAGCTGCACTGAATTATGTTGCTGCTAGGTGATGTCTCAAAGACCTGCTTATCATTCAACTTCAACTCTGTCTTGCTTTATTGTTGTCCTAATATAGCTGAATTTTATAACAAAAACAAATGTGTTGTTGGTGAAATTGTAATCAAATTTCTCATTTTAAAGTAATAGTAATGCCAGCCTTACTGCGTTTCTTCTGTTGGACTCAAATGGGAGTTTTAGTTTGTTATTAAGGAACCCTGATCCTGCCAGGAAAGGTTGTTGCAGTCTATTTTGTGTGTCAAAAAATTCATTAAATAGAAATCAAACATCGGTGTGGAATAACTCTTTGATTTTTCTCCTGCTTCAAAACAATGCATAGTTTTCAACTTTTGCACACTTAAAGTCAGCAGTACATATAGGTGTATTGGATGTCTATGAAGGTTATCCAAAGGAAGTTCAAAAGCAAAGGCCATTGGACTTTGTTAAAGATATTTAAAGACGTTTCGTCTCTCACTCCAGAAACTTCTTCAGTTCTGTCTGACTGGTAGGGAAACTCAGCTATTCAACTTCTGTTGTTTTCAAGGCGATAAGGTCGATAGTCTTGTTCGTTAGTGCTCCTGGTTGTAAATACAGTTATGGTCGTTGGAGACACCCGAAGCCAAGTCTGTACGACCATCGTTCACCTGAGGCCAGTTATTGATGTAGTGATGTACGGGTCGGGTCATACAATAAAACTGACAAAGGTGAAGTTATGGATGAGTGGTTAAATACTTTGAACGTTTCCCCGGTTTCTCTTTGCTTGATAGCCTACATTTTGGGTGAATACAACAACTGTGTTTTAGTTTACTATAACTGCACACCTGCACTCGTATAGGGTAGCACACATTTATTTAGTCAGGAATGTATAAGTTGGTAAAATTCAGGAACAGTACTGTTAGTCCACCCAGATCTATCAGAACCAATGGATTGGATTTATTTGACAGCTATAGTCAGTAGCTATTTCACAAATTAAGGTTTTACATACAAAACATATCTTATAAACATTTACATTACATTTACATTTATTCATTTAGCCGACGCTCTTATCCAGAGCGACTTACAATTGCTATACATGTCAGAGGTCGCACGCCTCTGGAGCAACGAGGGGGTCTTGCTCAGGGATACAATGGTGGACGGGTCACAGTGGGGGATTCAACCCGGGTCTCTCACACCAAAGGCACAGTCTTATCCATTGCTCCATCACCCCTACCAACTCTATGTAAGACTACCTGCATGCCACACACAAAACGTAAGTAGCGTGTGAAAGTTCATTACTGATTTTCACCATATTAGCTTCAGATTCTGCAGTTAAGAAGAAATTTAAGGAAAACGTAGCCTAACTTACATCGGGTCGACAAAATTTTAAGGCTGTCTGAACCCCACCTTCAGATTTGTAAAACCTTTATTATATTTGTGAAAGTGAAAAATCGATTTATAGATGTTTTTACACGTGGATATGGGACCAGGCCCAGAACAAGGTGTGTTTTAAAGAAATGTAAAGAAGCTTTGGCCTCTCTGGAATAATCTTGTCCAGATTTGACAGCTTTAGGCATAGTGACTTTAGATAGGGACCTAGTCCAATGTGGTCTATATGTGTTGAAAAACGTAGAAATCACCCTTATAGTAATTTCACAAATCTGAAACTGTGTTAAAAGCAAATTTAGGCTCTCTGGGAAAATCTAGTCTAGATTTGATCACTCTAAGCAATGTGGTCCACATGTGAAAAATACCTACATTAAAATCGCCCTCTTTTCACAAAACCTCGGATCAAACGTCGGATCCTAAGTTCCCCTTAACTGTCAAATCGGAAGCTGCGAATCGGAACTAACTTCAGCGTCGTTGTTTGATCAAAAAAGCTGATTGATGTGGTTGAAAGTGCTGGAATAAGCTAGTAAGTGTGCCTTTAGTTATTTTTTTCTAAGATATGAATAAGAGAAGAAGAATGGAATAAAACATTCCTAGAGAAGCATAAATTGGTATAAGTAGGTTACGCAACACAAGCTGATGCGCATCTAAGAAGACTTTATTTTCTGTTAGCCCAATGGCTGTTGCGGCCGTCTGTCATAATATTAGCCAATCATAGAACGAGCTGCCTATTTGGGGCGGTTATCACTTTTTTACACGCTTGCGCAATTCAATGTTGTGATTTTAACTGTAGCAACATGTCTGCCTCCATGGTGCGAGCGACCGTCCGAGCGGTCAGCAAAAGAAAGATACTGCCTACAAGAGCTGCACTGACACTGGTAAGTTATAAACGATGGTTGTAAACGCATGTAAAACACCTTTCTGTCCGTTCGGGTTATGTTTATTCTGAGTGTGCCGCCAAGGAGGCTTTACGTTACGTGATCCAAAGTTAGCTATGCTAGCTAACCATCTGCGACTTGAACGTCACACTCAGTACCACCAGAGACGTTGGTACAACTCGGTTTCTACTTTTACGGAACTTCCCTAGAACATAAATTTTACCGAGTTGATAATCTTATATAGCTGATTTACACAATAGGGCGGTTATATAAGAGTGACGTTAGGTCGTAAAATCGAAATTGTCCTTTAACTAACTTAATCTAGATGCTAATGTTACTCCCAGGCAACGTAGGCTGCTAAGCTAAGAGATGTTGCTTGGTAAGTTAGTGAGCCATGGACTGTTATGTTCCTTAATAGCGGCAGTTTACTTCACATTGGCAATCAGACGCCATAAAGAAAATAGTGTCAAGCCATGCAACTGAAGTTAGTACACTTTTGAAAACAATACTTTGCGCTTACATAAAGTTTAGGGGCTCACAAGAGACAGGTTTTAAAATCGACGCAGCCGATGTCGACATATCCTGACTTTCAGTCTCTGACGCAAAATGTTTTGCATTATTCCATAATGCAACCATTAACATGAACATATTTGCCTTTGTTCCTTAAAAACCACACCTTTCTCCCATATCCAGCCATTAGACAATATATGTACTGTTTTCACAAGCAGAGTTTCAGTCCTCGTGAGTAGTAAACTGACCTTTATGTCTGAAATTGATGGATTGCCCATTTTTATTCACAATTTAAAGAAACTATTGTTGCAGTTGACTTGTATGATACCAGCTGGTATTGTTATTGAGTTAGTAATATAAGTAACATTTTTTAATCCTAACACTAAATAGACTAACAACACTTTATTATAAATGCAGTAATCAAATACTAGAATAGAATCTGTGAGCATGAAAGATAAAATGAAACAAATGAAATGAAATGAAATGGAGATACTACGGGGTGCGAGGGCTCACTGAATGATTGGATGAGTATCTTAATCAGGTGAATCATGTGCTATGGCCTTCACAGTTATCAGATCTCAACCCAGTTGATACCCAGTGAGTGATTGTAGAAGCGATCAATGTGATGTTAGTGTAAATGAAGTGACTAGCAAGCTGTCAGTGCAGTGTCATTGTTAATGGGCGGGAGAAAAACGTGTTGATGTTGAATAACAGCCTGACGAGCGCCCGCTGACAGTGCTGTTGTAAGATAATGTGTGTGCATGGTGGTCTGAGCTGATAAACTTCGTGCACCGAAGTAAATGACGTCTCTCAACGCTGAGGCAAATGCAGATGACGTGTCATTGAAGGGTTTTGCTGTTGTTATTTTTTTTACCTGTTAGGACAACACCTTAATAAAAAAATAAGTGGTAGAGTTAGTAGCACTTGTGCTTAACCATCCTACCCCATATGGATTAAGATTCAATTTGTGTCTGTGTGTGTATATAAAATAAATAAACAAATAAATAAAGTTTGTATGTTTGTCTCTTTGTTTTTTTCAGCATGTGGTAATGCTATTGTGGTCCTTTAAGTGTACTTTATGTTTGTCCCTTTGTCCCCAAGAATGATATAAAGAAACAACAATAAAATCCAGTGCTAAATACTAGAGGTGGATAAAAAAATCGATATAGCATGTTATCACAATATTTTCTGTGGCAGTACTGTATTGATACATGGACGTCAAGTATTGATCTTTTATTATTTAAATTGTACATGAGAATTTTACTTTTTTGGTCCTGTAATAAAGAAAATCAATTGCTTTTTCAATCCTCTAGAAAAGAGTTTTCCTTTGGGGACACAATTTGTGTTCTATGTATACATGTTTAAAATTGCCATAAAATCATATCGTATCGAGGGGCCTCTGGTGATTCCCACCCTACTTAATACTTGTATTAGTATTGTTGCTGTTAACTACACACTCTACAAGGAGTAACAAGTTTTGACTTTATCAAAACTTAGTATAGTTATGAAAACCACTCCACTCCAGCCTGTGATAGAGTTGGGATGTATTGCATATTTTGGCATCAGCAGCACAGTTGCTCACGCAGATGAACACAGCGGCTTTAAGGGATTAGCACCATGTGGCTAATGTAGTTCACCTCAGTCTCCCAAATGCCTCCACGTGAGAGCCCAGACACTGGGATCCATTTTTTTGCACCTCCATCCACTCAATTACAGCAGGAGGTACAGGGTGCAGATTATTTCATTATAGGCTACAGTATACCAGCTCATTTCAGACAAGTTTGTGTCTTCACAGTGGGCAGAAAGCAGCATTAACAGCCATAGACACTTGAACCTGCACCGTAGTCTGCTTCTTTATTGTAATGCTTCTGCTCGGTATGTCCAGCACAGTTACAGTTTAGTGAAAATATACTGCTGCCATGTAAATCTAGTGTATATTGTAGCTTTGAGTTGTAACATTTTACCATCTACTTTCTTTTCTTTAGACTCCATCGGCTGTAAGCAAGATCAGGTTATTGTTGGAGAACAAGCCGGAATATGTGAGTAATTAATACTGTGGACATTCACTCTGCTTAATATCACTAAGCAGGCAGTGCTATTCTTTTGAAATGGCAGCAGGGTGTTGTATTTGGTTTTCATTTATTTGGGTTGTTCTCATCAAAAGCATTCATCCCCCTATGCTTTGTGTTAGGGCTGGCCGGTATATCTGTATAAAGTACATACTGATATAATTTCAAGAGAGATATAAAATTAGATACCATTTATACCGATATAGTTTGATGTTGAGTTAATTAATATGTTTCGTAAAGTCCTGCCAGGGTTTGCTCCTTTCTCTCCCATCTCCGTGCAGCCCCGCCCCTCCCTCTGTCTGCACGCAGCCGTCTACTCTCTAAGTCTCTAACAACACAGAGGGAGCGACTGCTGAAGACATGGCTTAGAAAAAACAACAGTTCAGTCAATGTTTCCCACACATACACTTTATTTCGGCGGGCCGCCCAGGTATATTTGCTGACACAAATGCCTTTTAAATAGTAAAAACATGCCCCTAAATGTAAAAAGTAAACTTTTATTAATATCTTAGGACATTTTATCTTTACCGAATATAAATATATATATATGTGTGTGTGTGTGTGTGTGTGTGTGTGTAAGGGAAAAAAATAAGGCCACACAATCACTTTTTTTCCTTTCCTTTACTGACGTCTCGTCTGCTTTTGGGCAAAAGTTTTCTTGAAGTGAAATTTAAAGGTGCTGTAAGGACAAGCTTTAGTAATGTCTAATGGCGGGAAACTACAAAACATCAGCAAACGTGTGTTATTCTGCAACACCTAAAAATATGTTTGTTCTCTTAAGAAATTGAATATTGGATTATAGCTCAGAGGTAAATTACACTCAGTGGTGATGTCCGTCTGTCTGGCTCTTTGTAGATTGGTTTGAAGGTCGGAGTGAGAACACGTGGCTGTAATGGACTGACTTACACACTGGACTACACCAAGGAGAAAGACAAATCTGATGAGGAAGTGCTGCAGGATGGTAAGCTATGGGTTAATGATTCACAGCGAGCATTGCTGTCTGACCAGTAAAAATCTTTGACACTACCACAAGGGGGTGCGTAAGTTTAAAATGTTAAAATTCTGCGTGTAGTAGCTTTATTAAAAAATATGTATTTGTAGTGTTCAACGTATTAAAACAAAGCCACCTCAGTCTGGCTGAGTATTAAAGCCAAAGTTAGAACTTGGGAGTAGTGACGGCTTTACTGTGACTCCGTTGCAGGTGTGAGGGTGTTCATAGAGAAGAAGGCTCAGCTGACCCTTCTGGGAACTGAGATGGACTTTGTGGAGTCTAAGTTGTCAAGTGAATTTGTCTTCAACAATCCCAACATCAAGGGCACATGCGGCTGTGGAGAAAGCTTCAACATCTGAGGACCATGGAGCCTCGGCCTTCCCGCAGCCTCCCCACTCCAAACCCCAGTCCCACCCATAAAGACTGAGAGACTGAATGCTAACAAGGAAGACGGACATGAGGAAATCTCTGAGATGTGGCCGTGCTTGCGTTTTTACCACTGCTCTTCCTGCAGACCACTTGTACACGCACACTCGTGAAACCCAGTTATGCATGTTCATGCTTAGAGGAAGGTTTCAATACAATCAGTGTAGTCAAAACCATCTCACCGTATTGATTTTAGGTCCAGATACCTCTTGATGTTGACAACTGCTTTTTTTATTCTTAGAACCTCAGAAGGACCTCCAGAAGCAGGGTGTTTTTTAATTTAGGGACTCGCTGCCGTCTCTCACACACACGCACATTATTTTCAGATTTCATCACAACTTTAACGCAGGAGGATATGGTACATCATGACCAACAGCATGCTCACTGAAGCTGAGGGTTGATCAGGTTTAAGTTGGTATAGCTAAGAGGATGACTGTGTACTACCTACTGTATCATTCAGAGTGATGTACCAGCAGAATGCAAAAGGGGAAGCGTTTTAGTGTCTTGAAACTGCTTTATTAGTTTGTAAAGTATATATTTATCTCTCTGTGTACATATAAAGAATGTAAATCACCCTTGAACAACAAACGCACAACAAAACAACACACCAAACATGTATCCCTCGCAGAAGAATACATGAGGTTTATGTTGGATTATTTTTTGCTTGATCAAAGCCAGGACTTTGATCAAGCAAGACTTTATGCTCTTAAGATGTGTAACCTGTGCAATATGTCTGTGTACATATGAAATAATAAAAATAACTAAATCCTGTATTATGAAATCGTGTGGCCTCTGTTTTATGTGTTGGCAGTTTCTTGTGCCTGGATGACAGACTTAGACTGGTTGTCATGGAGATGGCTCAGCTTTTACTAGAATCTTCATCTCTCTTGTGGTTTGTGATCATTCGGTTTTCAGAACCAGATGGATTCTGTGTGACTGTTTCATTCACACTGTACATCTGTTTCTGCAGCCAGCTGATGTAGATTTCTCTATTTTAGTTTTTTAACATTATGAACTAACAAGTGGGCAATTGGCTTGCTTTTGTAAAGGTCATTTGGGGTCATGGATAATCAAAACAAGGATGGAGAATCAGATAGCAGAGAGTCTTGTGGACTGAAGGTAGTGAAAAATTATATTTATTGTTTGCTTTACAACAAGATTTTCACTCTGAAATAACTGGTTGCTTTTGAATGCAGTGGGTCTGTAAAAGATAAAATCACAAGGGGGCAAAGGAGGGATGTACAGACTTTGATGGGAGCTACAGTAGAAAAAAAAAGTCACTTAAAGCTAGACATTAAAATGAAAATACACAATAAAATTATTTTAATTAATACAAAGATATTAAGGCAAATGTGTTGGCAAACAGTAACTTATTTGCAGCAGCATATTAGTATTTGTTTGGAGTTAATAAACTGGGCAAAACTCTCCGTCCGATGCATGGCAGTCCACTTACCACTCTCCAGCAGCTATATGCTCGGCTTTGTTGGGTAACTTTGTCTGTATGCCGGGCAGGTAAGGAATGGGGTGATTATCAGAATCTTTTTGGTGAAAAGCAGCTGCTTTCAGCATCTGGAAATGATGCTGATAAAACAGAATGAATCAAAACAGTAATGGTGCTGCCTGGAATACCGTTTCAAACAAAAATGGACGCTCTTCAACCTGCTAACTCTTAGTAGATGTTTATGTTTTGTCCATAGAACATGCAAGTTAACTCGTCATGAATAAGCAGTGAGATAATGTTTTCATTTTCTTGCTGTATTTTCTTTTGATTTTATCGTGTTTGTGCAATGTACAGCATGTTTACAAAGAAAATAAGGCCAAGTGTTAAAAAAACAGGATATATATGATCATATCACTGGAAAAACTCCCCCTCTGCTCCCTGTCTCAGATTTCCAGAGTTTCTAAAGGCTTTGGCTGAGAGGAAACCACCACCATGTGACACCACACATATTGACCCCCGAAACATCAGCACCACCCTCTCCATCTTAAAGAACACAGGGACAGGCACTTTGAACACCCACAGGACCTTTAGATCCAGAGCTGTCCTCCCTGAAAACATCAACCGGTTGTCCAAATGTCAGTTTAAGAGGCAGGATCACCTGAGTGAAAGCTTACCTACCTCAGAACCTGTTCCTGCGGTGGCCTCATCTCAGGAGGGACAACTGCAGCCCAGCTTAGCATGCCCAAATCCTGCCATCCTTGCACACCTATTAGACAAGTCTAAGTTGCTGCCCTCTGACTCTCTCTCCTCTATTGTAGAACGACTTATAAAGCACGAGATGCATCCACACATCCTGGGTGTGCAGCACTGGACCAAACAGCAGTCCTGTGAACCGCTGCTGACGCTGCTCAAACAGATGCCTAAACAGATGCCCCAAACTGGTCAATAAGCAATTAGTTGTTACATTCACAGATACATAGATCCTTAATAGAACTCCTTCCACACAACTAGACCAGAGAGGCCATGACTGTTTCACAGTTTGGTTTTTCAAGATACTGTGACTTTTAATGAAAATTTTATACATTCTGTAACAAAGTCATTATTTGTACTACATATCCTTAAGGAAAAGCAGTTATAGGACTTCATAAGGTTTATAAGTTTTAACTAATTGCTTCATTAATGTCTATCTTTCTAATGATTTTTATAGATCATTAGTAAATCATAGATTAGGTTGTGAAAAATCTCTTTAGCAAGTGTACATCCTCACATAAAGACGTAATGTCAACGAAAGTAAATAAAAAAACACTTTCTCTCCTCCTTATTTATGGTTTGTTACAGATCTATAAAGCATTAATAAATTATATTTTAACATTAATCAAACAATTTGTTACAACTGATAAACCATATGCTTTTTGGCAGAAATATAAATCATGGCATTTTTACAAGGAAGCAAAACATAGAGGTAGTGAGTCCCTCTGCTTCTATGGCTTGCCACAAGTTTCAGCCCTATTTGACAAGTCGGTCTTGCTGAAGTGACGTACTCCCTGCAGGAGAGCTGTTTCATAAAAAGTTTATTCTCAATTAACAGACAAATTTTCTTAAGGTCATGATAAACAATTATAAATGAATAAGAAGTGAAATGTTGATGTAACCTTAATAATATTATACCAGAATTTTCTTGTGATCATGTAATAATAATTTCATTAGCATGAATGCCTTGTGTTCTTACCTACTCCTTCCTTCCATACCTACTAGTATGGAAAAAGGCATCAGTAGAGTAACATGGCTTTGGTGCATAAACAGACCAATCAGTAGATCAATAGTCGATCTTTCACTAATTGTTGTTATGCTTGATCCCGATCCAGAGACAACCAATGGATGGTTCTTTATGGACTTGACGGACCTTCAGAGGCAGCTGTTTTTAGGTGCCAGAGTCCAGAGGAACTCTCAGAAGGCTTGGAAAACTACTCGCCACATGTTAGCAGAATCCTCTTCTTTACCAACCAGTTGAAGAAAGTCAAAGACAGAAAAGATAAAATCCAACTGAAACCAGTATACACAGTTTGAATGCTTTTAATTTTTTTTTTTTACACAGCATTTGTTTGTGGAAGGCAGACCACTGTTACAGAACTCGTTTGACACAAGGTTTATTTAAGGAGTCCAACATTCAGAAAACACTGCTGTCTGAATATGCTCTATGTACACTCTCTTCCACAGTAATGCATTTAGTAAAGGCAAACATTTAATTTGCTATAAAGCCTGTTTTTGTTCAGAAGCCCTGAACACATCTTAAACATGCCTTATTTGTGAAGACAAGCTCAAAGGTTAATATGTAAATAAAAAACAAAAAACAACACAGTCACTTTAACACTTAAACACATTATTTACTCTGTCACGCTGTGCAGTTGCGAAGGTTTGCCACTTTGCAGCCAAGGCCATGATGGATGTAATGACATCTTTAAAACGTATTTGTTTTGCTGGAAGTGTGTGTGTGTGTGTGGGGGGGGGGGGGATCAGGTTGTACTGTCACCATGACCCCCCAGCTTCCTCCATAAGTCATTCATTTTAGTTTTGGTTTGCAGGTTACGTCCAAGACTGATGGAAATTTGAAGATAGTTAAATTTCAGATTCTACTTTTCCAGACTTGGCTCAGCTGTACTCAGATTCAGCTGCAGTTTTAGTTGAAGCTTACATTGACCACAAATTTTGGATGTTAATGTGATGAAGAAACAAACTGACTTTGTTTGACTCTGGTTGCAGTTACTTTACAGGGCACTCAGTCCTGGGTAATTACAGGTGAAGATGCAGATTTAGTTTTAAAGCTCCTATCACATCAGTCTGTCTTGTACTCACATAAACGTTCACAAGCAACATGACTCATGTCTCCTCCAACCCCCACCTTCACCTGTCATGGTGGTCTATAACAGAGCTTTCATCTCAGACCTGCAGAGAACAAAACGGCAGACCATCACTGACCGATACGAGACAAAAACCTTACAGAGCAAAGAGGCGAACACTCATTCAAACAGGCACAACACAGGTAAGAAAAGCTTTTTGTAAAGGAACAAACTATATTTATGTTTAATTTGACTTTGTCTGATGTCATAAATCCAAATTAGGAAGTATTCATTTCAATAAATAAAAATGATAAATTATGCACACATTTAAATGGACCACTTTTTTCTTTACTTTGATATTGTCATTTTTTTCTGTTTCATTTGTGTGGTATGGAGAAACAGACACTGTCTTGATCTGAGACAAACACAACAGTAACACTAGAGGAGATACTAATGAGTGTTGCATGTACCATAGAAATATTCTTGTCTTTTATTTGTGAAGATGATGGTGGAATCAGCAGCCAGTCACAGGCCAGACTGTGGGTCTGTATGCAACAAGTCCGCAGCTCTGGAGGACCAAGGGCCACCCATGTTGGTCGATGCCTGGCTTGTCCCCACTTTCTTCAGCCTCATCATGCTGGTTGGCCTGGTCGGGAACTCGCTGGTCATCCATGTGGTGACCAAGCACCAGCAGATGAAGACCGTCACCAACATTTACATAGGTAACATTAATAAGACATACTCTTTAAAGAAATCTTTTCAGCGCGTTCAGTGAACGAAATGTTTTTGAAACTGCAATAGCTTGATAATATAGGAGGTGGCATGCCCCACACAGAAGGGAACATGGCTACAAAAAGGCAATTCCTGAGAAAATTGTGACTTTGCAAAGTAAAAAGAGAGAAGATACTGCAGATGAGGGCACTCTGTCTGCAGGTCAGAGACGTAATAAATCAAATTAAAGGTACCTTCTGCAGTTTTCTTGTAAACAAAAGCTATGTTTACATTCAGTGTTAGTCACTTAAATGACATTTGCGGAGCAGATTTTTTTATTTATTTATTTATGCATTTGAATGCATTTCTCTGTTCTTGTTCTCTTCCAGTAAACCTGGCTACGACTGACATCTTGTTTCTGGTCTGCTGCGTACCCTTCACTGCCACACTGTACCCACTGCCCAGCTGGATCTTTGGAGAGTTCATGTGCCGACTAGTGAACTATCTTCAGCAGGTGAGACACACACACACACAAACCACAAACGCACATGCAAACAGGCCTGGAATTTAAAAATTGGCACCGTAACCATGTCATCACTAGTAAGATGGTGATTGCAGAATGATTACAGTCCCATAATACAAGTAATATCGACCAAAATACGACTCTATACTATTGCAATAATAATTTCCATGAAGTCACATGAGACATTATATTATGTGCAGAATAACTACTATCAGATGCACAGCTACTCAAATAATGCAAAAGCAGATTCTAAACATCAGAAGTAAATATGATTTATTAAATGTTCAGTTCTAACATGAAAATAATAAAATAATAAAAACATCTAGTTCACACAAACCACATGAGAGTGTCAATGTTATCCAGCTGTGCTGTCATTGGTCAAGTCTGAGGGTTAGCCACCATTACACAAAAAAAGGTTTTGCTCAAAATGTGCATTGAATTATATGGTGTTATTCCATCATCAATTTCTCCACAGTACAAAACATAAAACCCAAGTGGGAAATGTATGTGTCAGAGAGAAAAAAGTGCAACATTTCCTTTGCGCAGTAGAAGTATGACGTGTCAGACAGAGACAAACCTGCCTTGTGCGCGTGTGTTTCAGGTGACTGCTCAGGCAACATGCATCACTCTGTCAGCTATGAGTGTGGACCGCTGCTATGTGACCGTCTATCCTCTGCAGTCACTGCGACACCGAACCCCACGCCTGGCTCTGGCCGTCTCTCTGTCTATCTGGATAGGTATCACACAAATACTCCACGCACACTTCCACAACCTTATACACACATTGGCAATGAGACAGCGCTAACAACGTATTGCTTCTGCTCTTCTACAGCCCTCCCTTTGATGATAATTATTTAATGCACTAAACTGAAAAAAAAAGTGTGAAGCAGCTCACTTTGCAGATTTTATTGAGGTGATAAAAACATGAAACAGTGTAGTAATTCAGTTCATATTATACATTCTTCCAGGAATTTAGTGTGAGTATTATTTCTTTAAATAATCAAACAAAACTTCATGTACATGCTGTTGTTGAAAAAACTCATTATCAAAGAAAATGAAAAAAACATTCTGGATTGCTTTTATCCCAGATTTCTCAATTTGCTTTTGTTTATTTTTGCTTTTTTGGGCTTTTGGGTAATTCTAGACAGCAGTTTGGGATTTCTAGAGCCAAGCTAGTGGCAATGAGTGAATTTTATTATGTCCATCATGCTCTGTGTTACACAGTCATGTCCCCTGTCCTCTCCAGGCTCCTTGCTTCTGTCAATCCCTGTAGCCGTGTACCAGCGTCTGGAGGCAGGATACTGGTTTGGTCCTCAGACGTACTGCAGTGAGGTCTTCCCCTCGGCCCACCTCCAGAGAGCCTTCATCATCTACAGTTTCCTGGCCGTCTACCTTCTGCCACTGCTCACCATTACCGCCTGTTACGCCTTCATGCTCAAGCGTATGGGGCAGGCCAGCGTGAATCCCATCGACAGTAGCTACCAAGTAAGAGGGCGATAGTGGAGTTACTTTCACTTGTAAAACTTATTTTTCACACCTTAAATCCATAGACAGAAAATGTTTCTGGTTATTACAAAACATTACAAAGCCTCCTTAACTCCAGCTTCAGGCTCAGGCAGAGCGAGGAGCAGCAGTGCGGGCGCGAGTCTCCCGGATGGTGGTAGTGATGGTAGCCCTATTCCTCATCTGCTGGGGCCCCATCCAGGTCTGCATCCTCCTGCAAACATTTGGCGTCCGCAGTTACGTTCTATACAAGGTGACGTACTCTCCATTATGTCTGATTAAATGAGCCTCACTCTGCTGCTGGCAGGGAGGTTATAGGGGTGAAACCGAATATGAACACATTATTGGGATGTGCTCAGATAACCCAAATTCTTGCAGTAACCTTTGACCCCTGCTGCCACGCTCCCTTAATTGATTGACACAATTTACCACAAACTTAACACCGAATCATAACTCTACAGTAAACTCAGACATCATACACACCTTGCTACCACCAGGATCTCCAGTGTCTTTCAAGGACAGATGTTCATTAATCCATTTAGAAATCATTTAAATGAGACACTTCTCATTGACTTAATATCTTGTCTCATAATCATCAAATTTAATCGTTTTCTTCAGTATCAGAGTAATCCAGGTGTTATCTGTTTCTGTTACAGTTCAAACATCAACTGTTAGTAGCGAAAGCAGCATGACTTTTCAGATGGTGATTGAGATGGGCCCGAATGTGAATAGGCTATAGACTAAAAACTTTGAGGTGTAACCCCCCTCCCCCTTCCCCTTCTGGCTTGGTGGCAAATACACCTATAATTACTTGTTAGACAGACTGGCAACAGGGCAACAGCGTGCAAAGCTCATGTTTGGTGTTGTATTTTGAGTCATCTGCAAAAAAAAAATTCTCATTAAAAAAAGTTTGGGCAAATTGACATACCCTGTAAGCTCACACAGATTGATGCCTTTCATCTAAGCTGGTCTTAATTTTGCATCTACAGCTGAAGATCTGGGGTCACTGCATGTCCTACTCCAACTCCTCGGTCAACCCGCTGGTTTACGCCTTCATGGGCAACAACTTCAGAAAGGCCTTTAAGAACGCCTTCCCTGCCGTATTTATGTGGCGCATGAGGGGGAGAGTGAATGTGGGAAACATTGGCGCAGAGAACAGGGGAGAGATGGTTCATCAGGCACCCAAAGGAGAAGCAGAGATGCACTTTCTTTCATCTGGGACCTAAAGGCCATGCTGGGCATCCGGACACTGTGGGCTCATTGTTTATTTAGAGTTTGTTCTGGAATGAGAGCAGTCTGCTCAACTTGGTGCATGTGTGTATGGACGTGCACACACACACACACACACACACACACACACACACACACACACACACACACACACACAAAGACCATACTGGCACAATGTGAGCTCAATTTAGACAGCACTAAGAACACCTGTAAGTGACAAGTTTGAACACATACACACATACACACACACACACACTGAGGAGCAATTGCTGCCGTGTGACCTTTGATGTTATCGATGTGAAACAGGGCAAACCATTCAGGTCTCTTGTGACCTTCATGAGCTTCTGAAATGCAACAAATACAACAAGTCAAAGTGTTTGAGCTGCTTGGTTTCTGGGTCTCCTGGTCTCAAGAAAGTGTGGACAATGTATAGGACAACAACTGCACCGTTAAGGCGCTTTTCGACCAAAAGTACCCAGGACTTTTAAGTACCCAGATCTCTTTTCAAGGAACTAAAAGGTTCCTTCAGCCCACTGTTGTGCGTTTCCTCTGCGGTCTAAAGACCTGAGATTAGGCAAAGATTAGGCAAAATTAACCAACTGACATAGGCTGTAGGCCTGGCTGTACACAGCGATGCACAGACATCATTATTTGTAACCACTATCCATAAGCAACATTTATAAATGAACAGATATAAAGATATATAGTATAGATATAAAGATTTATAGTATAGTATAGTATAGTGTTAAGTAAGAATTTGGGTTAAACACTTGTTTCAGCAGGTTGTTCTGCACTATATAATATATTTTTGGGACCATTACTGGAGCTTTATCTTCATACAGCATAGTTACAGTTCATTCTTTGTGAACAGCCGGTTTGGAAAGGTGTTTACCAGCTACAAAAGGTGCAAGAGTAACTCAGTTATTTAGGTAGTGGTGAAATGTAACTAAATACATTTACTCCTGTACTGAAGTACTTGTACTTTATACTTCTACTCTACCAATAAAAGTAAGAGGAAATATTGTACCTTTTACTCCACTACAGTTATTTGACAGGTGTAGTTACTAGTAACTGTACAAATAAAGATTTTACATACAAAACACATAAAGAGCTTATAAAATATTATGTTTCAATCTAGATTAACCTACCCAACCATTTGTACACTAAGAGCTGAAATATTTAGCTGATTAATTGAGGAGTTGATTGACATTGCTCCCTAAATTCTCTAGTTTTACAAACCGAACAATGTATTGAATAATCAGTAAAACAATTGGCAAATGAATCCCCAAAGAAAATAATCATTAGCTGCAGCCTCAATAAATAAGACCCTTAACAATCAACCCCATCTCAACCAACATTAACTTTAAAATGCTGCTTACACATTATGCATGAGTAATAATCATATCATTTATATATGATAGTGAAACAGTTATATGGGCTTTTTTGGGAGGATTGAGTTCTTTTATTTTTAATACTTAAAGTATGTATACTGCGATACAGAAGTACCACCAGACTCCTGAATGCCACATCATTCTCCGCCAATATATAAAAGATATGAACCTTGCCGCTGGTTTTACACATGACCATAGCTAGATAGATAAATATTTAGATGAGTAACTGTAAATATTGTTTTTTGCTTTTATTCTATTCTAATTTTAAATATTTGTATTAATGGTATGTTCTGTGTGTGTAGTGTGAAAGAGGCTACAGCCTTGTGGAACTTTATGTTATAGTATCTCAAATAAATGTACCTTGTACCTTGAGTAACAATTTCAGTGCAGGACTTTCACTTGTAATGTAGTGTTTTTACAGTGTGGTATTAGTACACCAGACTGCAGAGCAGGTTTTCCCCCCAAGCTATCGGACTGCAAATACATCCCCAGTACTGTCTACTATGTAGCCGAAGAGAGTTACAAGTTCACTGTCACTTTATAAGTTAACTTCCTCCACCACTGTATTGAGGTGCATGCACAACTGTGGAAAAGCCTAAAAAATGCGTTGTCGTCTGTGAGTATGCACTTATGCAATCTGTGAATAGATGTAGACCTAGATGTCAGCCCGGCTACTTGTGCATGATGTTAATGTGTGCAATAGGAGGCAGTGATGCATTTACACACTAAAATAAACTTTGAATGAACATTCTCATAAAAATATATTTGAAAATAAATGATATTAGCAATGTGTATGTTTCCACTTTGTTGCTGTTGGTGTTTTGTTGTTGTTTGCTGCAGGGTCATCAGTTTTAATGTCATCTCAGTGTGTGCTAGATACACGGGAACAACATGAGATGTTTCTGCTTCTCTGAGAGCCTCGGTGCTTACCCAGAAATCCTTTCGCTCTTTACCTAAAGACACAACCTGTACCTTTATCTGAACACGTCCTAGCTTTAATATTCTGACTAAACTGAGGACTGTTTCACAAAAGCAGAATTTAGAAGGATAACAGAAAAGGCTAGGCTGAACCTAGTAGATAAGTGCATCCTGGTTTGTACAAAGGCCAAACCAAGCTCAGCAGGAGCAACTATGGTCAGGTGCATGTACTGTAATTCAGATAAATGGGCGTCAACAGCTTTCTTCACAAGACCACACGGTCGATCACAGATTTATTGATGCTGAAATGGAAAAGACGTGTGCAGCATACTTTACACACGGTGAGTTACAGCCATTGCAGAAGTGTACGATGAAAGCACAAAATATTTAAAAAAATAAACTAACACGGGCGCAGTATTAGTGGCAAGCAATAGAGGACCTACTGATAAATTAAGTAGCTATTTCACCACTCTTGAAACATTAAAAGTGAGCAGTGGACGTTAATATGCCACTCAGCAAATGTATTAATTACAACCACAGCCTAATCAACATACTATCAATTGGATTCAATTGTAATTATGTAGCGCCAATTCACAATAAAATATATAGTTTATGTATTTCTATATCTCTGTAAGTGTAACCTATGTAGGCCTATAGAAAACCAAACTGTGTTGAAAAGTAGGGGACATAAGGACTATCCAGATTAGGAGTGTGACAATACACTTGACTCATGAGATGTGATGATACACAATTCTGTGTTCATAAAACGAGAACAATATTTTAACACTATTTTGAAGTAATATTCTATGCTGAAATATATGAGCGGGGAGTCTGGGGGTCCACCCCGAGAGCATCTGGAGAAATATTCTGCACCAATTTATGGTGTAAATGTCTTTATTTATAAAAGGAAACACAAAACACAGCTGATAGGTGACAATTCAAAATATAAAAATATAATGCAGTAATCAGTAGCTTGTTCTTTTAACTTAAGTTGCTTTTTGGACAATGTATGTTGTACATTTTCTTTATGGAGATGTGGAAATCCAGAAATTAGAAAGAGAAGTGGTCATTGCAATGCACAATGTAAGCGTGACTCAATATATGATTCAATATAGGCAAGGCAAGGCAAGGCAAGGCAAGGCAAGGCAAGGCAAGGCAAGGCAAGGCAAGGCAAGGCAAGGCAAGGCAAGGCAAGTCAAGTTTATTTATAGCACATTTCAACAACAAGGTAATTCAAAGTGCTTTACATAAAACAAAAAAGCAACAGGGAAATATAAAAAAAAAGTTTAAAAGCAACATAAAATATAATAAAAAGCTAAGAACGAAGAAAAAGAAAACAGGACAGTAAAAGTTACAGTGCAGTGTAAGTTATCAATAAAAAGAAAAATCTTAAATATTTAATTAAAAGCAGTTGTAAAAAGAAAGGTCTTCAGTCATGATTTAAAAGAACTGACAGTTTCAGCAGACCTGCAGTTATCTGGGAGTTTAACCCAATTTATACGGAGCATAATAACTGAACGCTGCTTCTCCTTGTTTAGTTTTGACTCTGGGGACAGAGAGCAGACCTGCCCCAGACGACCTGAGAGGTCTGGATGGTTCATAACGAAGCAGAAGATCAGAAATGTATATTGGCCCTAACCATTTAGTGCTTTATAAACTAACAGCAGGATTTTGAAATCAATTCTTTGACAAATCGATGATCGATATTGATATATTTGGGGTTCATTCCACATATTCAGACTTTCATTCTATATATATATATATATTTATATATATATATATATATATGAGAACGTCCAGTGCTCGCTTTTAAGTCATGACAAATGATAAAACCTATGATTACAGTTTCAGTTAAGAGCAGTGAATATCTAACGCATGTCCACGGTGTCGTTAAGTTAATTAAATTAATAATACATTAATCAACACGTTTTTGTTTTCCTTTACAAATTTTGAATATACAACGTACTTAAAAATAGCAAAACTGATTAGTTGAGTATCCTCATTGATTTACTGTTTAATATATTTCAACACACGGTGAATATATTATGTATTTTATATAATGTATATATTAATATCTGTGTGTAAGTTAAAATATATAACGTATGTAAGTTATGAATATACATAGAGCTAGCGTTAGATTAATTTGCTGCTAACAGCTGCTAACTGCTTTTAAGCTGTATGCTGGTGACAGCTGTACGTTAGGTGTTCACGTTCGGATGCTTATCTTTATTTTTTATAGCCCTTACAGTATACTTGGTTTATCGAACTATCCAAGTTTACGAGGAGCACCTGAACGCAACATTTTACACACAGCAACTACACAGTTGGTTTCCACGCTGGGGAAGAGGAGCATAAGTAACGTAACAGTAGAAGTACAGAAGCTCACGGGGAAATCATTCATACGCTGAATCAAACATCACCAGTTGAACACAAGACATCGTTTTACATCATGGAGCAGAAACAAACCATCAACTTTGGCGCTGGACCTGCAAAACTCTCCCAAACCGTGAGTTTAGATCCACATTTTTCGTTGTGCAACGTTAATAATGTGAGCGAGTGCTGTAACACACGATCCAGTTGTGGTATATAAAACTAACGTTACCGCAAAGAGAAATGTCACGATGTTTTTGAAGATGCATGCTTCATTTCGAGTCGTGCTGTTGATTAAAGCAACATTCAAGACTCAGGATTTTTATATTGGTGCTATTTCCCCCTCATACTAACAGAAACTGGCATGCAGTTATGTGAGAAAAGGACTGTTGGTTTTTGGTGCTTTGTCGGCTTGGCATTTGTCAGCAGATCCAACGGACTGACAACAGAGTGCTGAGTTGCATCAGCCTCATTCATTCATGTGGAAACCTACGCCTTTGTGCTTCTCTGGCAGCTGCAGATAAAGCCTCTAGATGGCAGAAAAACATTGCATGTCAGAAAAATAAATCAAAGCTCTCACTTAGGAAACTATGGTAAAACTGAAGAAACAGATCAAGTAACGCTGTCCCTTTTCTGTGTTTTATTAGCTAAAATGAGCAGTGCCAGTGTTAGACCTCTGTTAAATTCATTTAAGTCCAGGTGTTTGTAGTTGGTTAAGTCATGTGATTACATAAAACATAGGATTTAAGATACAAAGGCATATCTGTACTGCTGAGTCTGATGTTTTGTAGATCCCATTGGTGATCAAATTAGGAAATTAAAATGAAATGGAAAACTGTACATATCTCACATAGAATAAATTATAATCCCATTAATCTACAGTACAGAATAAACTACATAGTCGCTGTGCATGCCTTTTATGCTGCAAAACACATTGCAGTTTTTTAAAATGTAGTTTCTTTGGCAGTCTGTGCGCCACAAACCAAATGTCATTTAGCTCCAAAGTACTGGAGTGAGCCACAGTGTATATCTATAAACTCTTAACAAACCAATCTGGATAATCTTTATTTGGATGAAAAAGAATCCAGATGAAGAGCCCCCTTGATTAGGAACACAATACATTTTTTTATTGGGTTCATTATTGACACAAACACATCAGCTCCTCTAGTTTGCCTCTTAAGTTTTGGACTTGACATCTGACCTCTTGTTGCTGCTCACACTTACTAATTTTCTTAAACCTAAAAACCATCATCATTTCTAATGCTGTTTGTAATCTTTTTAAGAAATACATAATATGTTACAGGTGCTGCTTCAAGCACAGAAGGAGCTCCTCAACTACGGCGGCACTGGTATTAGTGTTCTCGGTGAGTAGAACTAAAGATTAGGGCTGAACGATTTTGAAAAAGTATGTAATTGCAATTATTTTGGCTGATATTGCAATTGTGATATGATCCGTCATACTAGGGGTAATGATCAGTTTTACATCATTATTCTCATTTTCATTGAAAAACATTGACTTTTGCGGTGATCTGTACCACACAAAGATATTTTCTTAAGTCTAGAATATGATGTGTAGGCCAGAACATCCCTGCAGCATGACAATATTTAATTTAAAATGGTATTTTGACACACACATCACCTTTAATAAATATTGTGCCTTCTACGATTTGAAAGTTAACACATCTCTATAGCCCATATAGTTGATGTATTGCATTTGTATGGGTTAAAAACACTGTCCACAGTCATGATAACTACAGAGATCTACTCAAAGCAGATTTGTATTATCTGCACTCACAGCTGATCACTGACTCCTCACCCTCTGGAATCTATTCTATAGATGTGTCCCAGTGTTAAATGTTAAAATATAATCAAAATTAGCAAAGATGGCTTCTTAGGTAATTTTGATTATATTTTGGGTACTGTGCGATTCAATTAAAACATTTTTGATTCTGTTCAAACCAGAGATGAGTCACCGATCATCGGACTTCAGCAAAATCCTCAACAAAACAGAGAGTCTGCTGCGAGAGTTGCTGTAAGTGCTGCGTTTGTTGTTTCACATGGCTTCGACTGTATTCTCCTCCTTCTTCACTCTGTCCTTTTAAAGGAAGGTTGCACTACAGTATGGCTGTGCACACTTCCAAACGAGGGTGTTAATGCATGTTCCCTTGCAGTTTCAAATTACAGTATACACAATATGTTAGATTTACACTTTTGGAAACATACAAAACCATCATACCTAGAAATACAAACGAATAAAATGTGATTAATGGACAAGTAGAATGATTGGAACAATAAAATTGCCACAATAATAATGACGTTCTCTCCCATGTTTTTCACATCCTATTTAGTTCCTCCTCTGGCTGCCTTGTGCCCTAAAAGGTTTAGGGTTAGACTTTGCAAAGGTAGTGTTTGTTAGTCAAGTAGGTGTGGTTCTCTGTGTAGTTATTAACGTAAGATTCATCAGGAGGAGTTAACCTTACTTTACTGTGTATAATATTTCAAGAAGTTTTCACGATTTTACAAACATGTTGGACATTTTATATTTTATGAATTCAAGTACTTTTAAAGTGCCAAAGGCTTACAATTGGAAAAAGTCAAACTACCTAGACATATTTAAATACGCACAATAGTTGCAAAGAAAACAGCAAGCTAAAAATGTTTTACATATTATTATTATTATTATTATTATTATTATTATTATTATTATTATTATTATTATTATTATTATGTTATATTTATGTGACAATTGGATGTTTTGTTGTTTACATTTTCTTTACATTAATATTTTAAGTTGTTTCATTATTAAAACAATTTCTTTCATGCTAAAATGTCCGAAAAAGAAACAGCTCACTTTTTTTATCTCAGAGTTTGTCAAAATGGACTTCATTGAGTTTTAGAAAATTCAGATACAGACACCATCCAGTGAGTTTTGATCTGCTGTTGGTTTTACTTTAGTATTTGCATTAAAGACACCAGAAAGTTTAACCACAGAGAAACAATACAGAGCTGCATGTTTTATTTGTAACATTTCATCCACCCCAGAGTAGAAAGTACTGATAAACTGTCTCTGTTCTAGATACTTTGCAAACTGTATCTCTGTTTGTGTGGGTCAGTGTAAGAATAGTTTCTGCGTGTCTATTTCATCACCTGATGATGGTCTGTCTGCACCGTACCGTGTTTAACCCAGTGACCTTTTGTCTTCACAGAAACATCCCGCACAACTACAAGGTGATGTTTCTGCAAGGTGGCGGGTCTGGACAGTTCAGCGCCGTTCCTCTCAACCTGATTGGCCTGAAGGAGGACAGGTGTGCTGACTACCTGGTGACCGGCACATGGTCAGCAAAAGCAGCAAAAGAAGCGGAGAAATACGGCAAAGTCAATATTGTCCACCCGAAGCTGGATAGTTACACAAGTGAGATTGAATGCTGTTTGTGTGAATACAGATGCAGAAAATAATAATTTTCTTTTTCGCCCATTCTAACTAAAAGAAGGAAAACAATCAGGAATAATTAGTAATAACTGGTGAGAACTTTTAAAGAATTTCAATTTAATTGCCGTCACCACATCAAAAAACAGTTTGCGCTGAGCTGCTATGACTTGGTCATTGCCATTCAGGCTGCGTTAGGACGGTCCTTTTGCAAAATCTGGCTGTGTCCAGACTGTTATGTAATAAACAATAGAGCTGATTGCCAATGAAAGACTCTGGTATGTGAGCACCCTTTTCCACATGGTTGTGTCTGATTTGAGTTATTTTAGTGGGGTTCTTGTTCAACCTAATGGTTGGAGGCAATTTTATTGTGTTTTTAGAATTACACTTAATTGTAAATGTAAAATTAATTCCATTGCATACGTCTAGATTTAAAGATAAATGATAGTAAATCAAATATGTTGCTCCTTCTGTCAGGCAGGCTCCTTCTGTCAGGCAGGCTGAAAATTGATTCAGTCTGCCATCGACAGAGAGAGAAGTCTCTCACTAACAGCCTGGTCCTGCAGACAACTGGCACTTCTGGTTTGTGCCATGTTTGGCAAATGGTCTCTCTGGCCTGTGGAAACAATACTTCAAGAAAACACACACACCCTGGTTAGAGAAAGGGGTGTGAGTTGTATTTGCAGAAGCATTCAGGATGACATACTGTACATAATACTGCCAAAGTAATGCAAGACCATGTGCACGGTTTTTAGCAACATGGCTCTCGTGACGGCAGCATCGCTCCGCCACTTTAGTCTGCAGTGAAATATTTTAACTGTTGGGTGAATTAGCATGAAATCTTGCAAGGATATTCATTGTCCCCACAGGATGGGTGTTAAGTAATAACCTAAGATCCTTAAAATGCATTATACCTGCTTAACATTAGCATGTTAGCATTGTGAACATGCTAGTATTTCGACAGTTCAGTCTCACAGAGCTGCTAGTGTAGCTGCAGACTCTTCAGTCTTGTTTAACAATGTTGTGTTGTTGCTCCCTCCAGAAATCCCCGACCCCAGCAGCTGGACCCTGAACCCCTCAGCCTCCTACGTGTACTACTGCTGCAACGAGACGATCCACGGCGTGGAATACAACTTCACACCTGAAACAAACGGGGTGGTCCTCGTCAGCGACATGTCCTCCAACTTCCTGTCCCGACCTGTGGATGTGTCGAAGGTGAGGACAAGGATGGCAATGGGCCCCTTTTCCCATCCCCATGTTCACAGTGATTGAATAAAAAGTGGTTATAGAGAGTTTTAATGTGTCCTTTTGCATTGTTTAGTTTGGGCTGATTTTTGCCGGGGCTCAGAAGAATGTGGGCTGTGCCGGGGTAACTGTGGTCATCGTGCGGGAGGACTTATTAGGTCATGCCCTGAAAGAGTGTCCCATTGTCCTGGACTACAAGGTGCAGGCTGAAATGAACTCCCTCTACAACACACCGCCAAGTTTCAGGTGCAGACTCACCTCTGTTTTAGTTTTAGAAAGTCCCTGAAGTTTCCTACAGATTGAGGATTATCAATACTTTACTGTCAGCTAGGAAAATTCACAATTTTAAAATTGTTAAATTTCACAATTTTTAAAAAGACATGCTGAACTTCTAATTATGAGTCTACTGGAGTTGCTGGTTGCATTTTTAACAAGTTTTAATAGAATATTTCAGCATTTTGTGGAATTGACATATTTGCTTTCTTGTTGTGAGTTTAGATGAGAAGATTGAGATGACTCATGTCTTTCTGTTGAGAAGCTGCAACCTGATTAGCTTAGCTTAGCATAAGGACAGGAAACAGGGAGAAACAGCTAACCTAAAGCTCACCAATTAACACGTTATATGTTGTTTGTTTAATCTGTACAAATGACCCATTGTGGCTTTCTGGGGGTTCATGTGCTGGACTATTTCTTGGCTTAGAGGATTTGCTTCCTGGAGTCTCCACTGACAGAAACGATGAGATTCCAGGAACCTGTAAAACCACAACTTGTTTTAACATCTATTTTTTTTTGAAGAATGAAAAACTGAGAATGAACAATTTTGGTACGAGCCAGACTAGTTGTTTCTCCTGTTTCCAGTCTTTTCTGTGTGCTAAGCTAAGCTAAGCTAATCACCAGTGGGCTTTAGCCTTGCATGTAGAGTAAAGACAAGAATGTTTTTTCAAATAACTCTAATAAAGCGAATAAGCCTATTTTCTGAAACATTGACCTATTAAATATTTATATTAAATATAATATATACATTACATATTTTACAATTATCAATTATAAATGATATGAGAGAAAAGGGGAACCTCAACAGTAGTAACAGTGATTCTTACCACTTTGATTGTGTGTGTCCGTTCAGTATCTACATCATGGGCCTGGTTCTGGAGTGGATTAAGAACAATGGCGGCAGCGCTGCCATGGCGACTCTCAACAAGCGGAAGTCCTCCATGATTTATGACCTCATCGACAACTCTAATGGTTTCTATGTGTAAGTATCACACGACTTTAGCAGCTGATGATATATTAGGAAATTCAGTGGTAGTGGTAAAAGGCTCTGAGCAGTTTCGCAGCCCGTGTGTTCTTTTCCAGTGTCCGTAAGAAGTAGCATCACTGTTGAGCCTTTTTAACCAAGGCAAAGGAGTTGATTATCCACGTGAGGTCCCCACTGATGTAAGTCCACAGAAACTGGAGAAAAGCTGGTAACCCTCTCCAGAATTTAGCATTGTAGCCAGGGTGCAAAATTTAAGTTTTTTGTCCACCAGCCAATGGCTAGTGAATGCTTAAAGTCTACCAGCCACTCAGTAGATTTACCATTGTTTTGTGGCTGGCGAGTGAAGTACATGTACCATACATTTGCATATTTTATCAGCATTTGGGTAGCTGGAGCTAATTTTGGACCCTGACTGTAGCCTTTTAATCCTCCAGTGGCAGTTTTAAGATCTTCAATTACTACTCTCGATATTTCATTGACTAAATGTAAAGCCCTGCCTGAAAGCTACATGTCAGTCAGTATATTTAACTTAAAAAAGAAGTGGCCACAATAACACATAAAATGCACAGATTTAACCTACTTTACTTAAGCAGGCATTGCCTCATATACAGTTATTTTTACAGCATTTTTTAAAGATGAGTAAAACCAACACAACTAGGGAATTTCAACTGTTGACAAATGACAAATTTGTGGTGCACTGAGCTCATGTAATGTCGTGTAAGCAGTCTTGCTGTCTTTGAAACTCATGAAAACTATGAAAAGATATAATGTCACTTAATGTGAAACACAGTTTGAAACAAAATACTAAAAGTTTGTGCCCCTATCAACCCAAACACAAAATACAACCTTTTTCATTTTTTTGGAAAATGTTTACACCTTGGGCAATTCACCTTCAAAATAAGAGCTCTCTTTCATCAACTAAAGGGAAAATAATAATACTGCCATTATAATCTGTACACATAAATAACAACAATATTTAGTATAGGCTACTAGACTAAACTAAAGTAAACTAAACTCTTTTTTTTGCCTTGGACACAATGCTTTTTACAACTGAACAATTTTCGAAACACACTGAAGGTTCAGTGTGTAAGTTTTAGTGGCATCTAGTGGTGGGGGTTATGAATTGCAAACAAGTGATCAGTTACCGCTCACAGCTCCCTTTGCAAGCCTGTAGGAAAAGCTACAGTGGCCGACACGCTCTATTGGCTCTTGTACTGAATTATACATGTGAAACACTTTAATTTAACTACTTACGCTGTGCCCAGGTGTCCTGTCGATGTGGCTTGTCGAAGCCGCATGAATGTGCCATTTCGTGTGGGGAAGAAAGAGGGAGATGATGCCTTGGAAAAGAAGTTTCTGGATGGTGCATCCAAACGTGGAATGATATCGCTGAAAGGACACAGGTTAGAGTTTGTCAAACACGTGCCTCCTTTTAATTAATACATTTTGTATTTGCATATTAAAGAGAATACTGGGTCTTGTATCTTTTCACAAGCTTATGTAAAGTGAGAGCTGCTTGTCCGTTGTAGACCTTTTTAAACATGATGGTTTGTCTCCCCCTGCAGGTCAGTTGGAGGAATTCGTGCATCTTTGTACAATGCTGTCACAGTGGAGGATACTGAAACCTTGGCTGCCTATATGAAAGAATTCCTGAAAGAGCACCAGTAAAACAGGCCAAGTCAGCTGATATCACACAGTGGCATTTAATTATGCCAGTACATTTCAAAACAGCTCTTGTTTACCTCTAGTTGAGATCTGTGTTGGATCTGGAAGTTGCACCTTTTAGACACCTGTTTCTGTGTTTCTAATAAGCTTTAACCACTGCTGTTACAAGTAATGTCTTACTACATCTGTGTTTCATACACTTTACTCTTTTAATTAATTTGTTGACTAACTGTGTTTTGGTGTACATACTGTACGTGATTCTATTACTTGCTCAAAATATATTTACATACCAGTAAATCTAACTTGACATTACTTACATTTTGTCCTTATTTGTCTTGACTGCTGTTTTACAACGGATAACATTTTGTGATTTAAAACAGTTATCAACCAATATCAATGAGTTCCGACATCTTAGAACAGAGAAGCAGTGCTACACAAGAACATTTCAGGACCCCCTCGAAAATTATAAGGCACATCACAAGGGGTTTAAATTTACCCTCAACAAGCTGACTGGCTGTGGTGGTTACAACTTTTGAAAAACACGTTTCCTCTCTTAGCTCTTGTATTTAGCCATGCAGACAGTTTTGGTTTTATCTGCCCAGGTTTTCAGATATCAGTGTCCAAGATTTCTGCCTCCTACCCCTAAAAAAAAAAAAAAAGTGGAGGTGAATGGAATTTTTTTTTTGTGCCGATCACGGTAATGACAATATAAATCAATATGCTTGCTTTGTTGTGGTGTGGGTGGCACAGGAGTGCTGTATGACATAATGAAGCAGCCAAGAGGCGGTACCATATTCCAAACAATAATCAATAATGAATGGTGTAGGAGTGTGCAACATCAAACCAAATCTTGCTGAACATAATTATCACACAAAACCTCAGCGAAGGGGAAAAAAACAATTGACTCTGTTGTGCTGGGGTGGAGGGAGAGGGTCCAATTTACTTGTTAAAGTAGTTGCAACGCTTCAGAAACATCAAGGACTGTGGACAACAAACATCAGCTGTCTGTGAACACCACACTGGGAACAGTATGGACTGGGAAGAGATCAAAGACTGTGTGCCAGAGGCTATTTTTCAAGAGCGACAGGGATTATGAACTCCATATATAACCATCTTAGGTCATGTGATAACCAAACTATCTCCAAGACAACTGAGCAACTCCATCCACTGAGGAAGGCCACGATATGTGCTTGAAAGCTTAGGAAACACAAAGTAAGATTATTTTTTTTGTCAAGCTGCTGTTTCCAAGGTCAAGAAGGAAACCTGCAAAATATCTGCATGGCTAGAAGCCGGTGGTAAGAGAGAAAATGCTTTGTGATGTGGGTGAACTGACCTTTTAACCAACAGCCATCTAGTACTAACTGTGTTAGCCAAAGATAAAATGTGACTTTCCTGAAAACGCTAATTTGCAGATTGAAACCATGTGGACTAAAAATACTTTTGGCCTTTTAACAAACAACCATAGCAGTTGAAAATCTTTCTGTAGTGAAGTACAAGTACATGCCTCTGGCCATAGCTGCTGTATGTGGTAGAGGGTAACATGGGAGTGGATTGTTACACCTGTTCCATCTCTCTCACACAAAAATACTTTTGTCCCAATCGGCCATGACAGAGTAAAAAATATACATTTCTATTGAGCCCCAATCCCTGAAGAATGATTTCTGTCCCATCACAATCCTGATAAACAAAATCAGAAAAAAGTGATTACTGTAAAGCTTCAATTGAAAGCCAAGTCCCTTTCAATGGCCTAGTGTGGCTACACGTTTTGACAATCGATATGGGCAAGTTACACATCTTTCGATCTAATAGATTCTTCTCAGTTCAACTGTTCGATTAATTTTACAGACACAATTCAGATTTACGGTTATGGTAAACAAGAGAGATGAAAAAAGCCTGATTTTTATACAAGTAATATTTATGCTGGTGGAAATAAACAATTTGATAGCCTACTTTTGCAAGAGTTTTGTATGAAAGGAATTAAAGGCATCTCCCAAATAAAAGCCTTGGCTATTAATTGAGATTTTAGAAATCATATTTCTATATGAAAAACTGACCTATGATTCCCGTCCCATCTGACCCAGGACTTTTTTCCCCTGTCCTGTCCAAATTCCTGCGATGATCAGTGAAATTGACTCCCATTCCATAGGAATGCCAAAGGAATCCTGTGACCCACAGGATTCCTGGAAAAATGTCAGCCTCTAGTGTGTTGTGCCACAGACTTGAAACTTTCAACTAGAGAAGGCAGAGAACATTTGCCTTTTAGCCTGATGTTACTCTCAAATAATAATATGCAGCACAACATTTTTACAAGCACATTCAGTCTCTTCCCTGTGAGGTTAAGGAATCACCTCCTACTATTTTACTGCTGGCTGAAAGCAAAAACATCCCAGTATGTAGGAGTGATCAGGTCTACATAACATCAGCAGGGCGGCAGGATGGCTTCATGGTGAGAGAGACTGTCCTCCATCTGGATGTCCAGAGGCCAGTTCCCTGCTGCATTCACCCTGCTGAGGCTGTTCTTCAGCAAGACTCTGCAGCCGCACCAACTCCAGGAGCACCGAGTGTATCCGACCCTGACCTTTGAACTCCCTGGTGGGGATGTAAAAGAGGCAGGAGGCGGCCATATCAGAATTTCATTACAGGGGTTGATGACGTAGCATATCCTTTAAGGCTACTAAAATACAAAATTGTTTTGTATGTTTGGTTCACATGTTGAAGTGTATTGTGATAGTATGATGAGCTGTGGTGATTGTGTGTTCGCTTTATTTTTTGTGACTCCGACTTTGCATGCGACTGTCATGACCAACCCCAAACCTGCCTACAGCTCCTCATAAAGAGGTCTCAAAGAAGATGGGATGGCAGGGTCCAGCAACCAGACTGTTTGTATAGGTGTGTATATCACACAATCTATGGTGTATATTCAAAATGCATGCAAATAGTTGTCTGTTGTAACTGCCTGGATATTGCAGGCATTTATTTGAAGAATAATCATAATGATAAAATTCAATTCATTTATATAGCACCAAAATATAACCAAAGTTATCTCAGGAGAGCAGGTATAGACCATACTTTAGATATGTATAACAATAAATAAATATACATAAAACATAAAAAAATGTGAATTTATGGAGCACTTTCCAAAACACAGGTTCACCCAAGACAGAAATTAAAAATCAACAATTAGAAAATCAAATATAACTGGAGAACCAATGACCAAAATAGACAACATGGACCAGAATAAAATAAATAAAACACAATTGAGGTAAAATCAAGTTAAGAGAAAAGAAGCTCAATTAAACTCAAGGTTCGATATCAAATAAAAATATCTTTTAAGAAGAGCTTTTTAAGAGGATCCCGACTCATAACCCACAACATACCCAAATATTTAGAGTTTCAGCTGCATTACTGACAACAAACTTCAACAAAAATCAAACTAGCAGATAGTTTTGATGCAAATGACCTCTAGGTGGAAGTGTTCATCTAGAAACGCATGTCTCCAAAGTACAGGCGATCACATGGGGGTCTAAATCCTTCCACAGTGATTCAATGAGGCTTTATCGGAATGATATTTTGATCAAATCATGTTGCCAAAGCATATACAATAAATAGATTGATAGCATATGGGAAGTAATATAGATAAAGAATAATAACAATACACAAAAAATATAAACAGAACATGAGATTGAAACAACTAATTACTGATAATTCATTCACTTCAGAAAAAGATAGATTGCATTCTTGCTCTCTCTCTCTCACACACACAGACACACAGACACACACACACACACATACATACAATGAGGACCATTGAGGACATAATATGTTCCCTGGACCCTTACCCTAACCTTTACCATCACAACTAAAATACCGACCCTAACCTAAACCTAATTCCACCCCTAACCCTTAAAACCAAATTTTCGAACAGCACTTTTAAGTTGTGAGGATTGATAAGGATTGACAAAATATCCTCATTTTCCAAAAATGTCCTCACTCAGTTGGTTAAAATCCTGTTTAGGTCCTCATAACGTAGGAAGTACACGTTAACACACACAACACACACACAGATTTGTGTGGTTTCTTCAGATAAGGTCAACTCGCCACCACAGACGAAGTGTCCTCAACTAAAGAACAAAATCTAAAACACATCTCTGCTTCATAATGTTTCAACAGAAAAACAGTGTCCAGCTCAGCTGAGTCGCATTTCACTTCTGATCAATCCATAGCATTTATTCCACTGAAAATATATCCCCATTAGACACAGAAAAGCATGTTGTTCACAGTTATTGATGTAAGGCATGTGATATGATTCAGGAGCTGGACAGTTTAGGTGATTAACAGAAATATCTGCTCTCCGGATGACTGTCATCCTGATGTAGACTTGTGTTAAAAGGCAATTAGTGTGGAGTGGGCATGATGTTAATAGAGCATGGCATGTTTTGACAGTACCTTTATCTTTCATGCTTTACAGCTTTATCAGTGCATGAATGGCTGTATGGGTGGAATAAGTTGGAACTGAACTTTTACCCTGGTAGCCTCTCAACGTGTTTTCAGGCCTAGCATCTGTATTATCCCTTAAGTGATATTTCTCATTAAGTTATTTTTTTCCGAATAGATTTAATATACCTCTTGAAAACTATCTTGGTGGTGGCCGATCAGGAAGTGTAACCTCTGAAACTACTAGTGTGAGTAGGAGGTCACCACAGGAAGAAGCAACTAGCTACTTTTCTTACTTTCATTTTGAAATGTAATGAAACACAAGGTAAAGTTGATTCAGGAGTTATTATTTTATATAACATCCCGGATGATTCTTTCCAAAAAGTAATTTTGGCTGTTAGCAAATATCAATACCAAGAGCAGGGGAGAAAGTCTGAATGCTGGTGTTGACTGTGGATCCCCAGGGCGGGAGATGTTGGACCTGCTGCAAAGGTTTGTATGCTGAAAGATAAAAATGTTCTGCCAGAGTGAGGTATTGCTTTAAGCCAGATGAGTTTTATGTTAGTACGATACATTCATATCTCTCTTATACAAGTCTTTCAGTGACAGCTTGTCTTAGTTCATGGTCATCTTAAACAATGGCCTCAAAAACCTTCAGGAACTTTGACATCTTGCTCATTTTTATCATCAATGAACCTTTTATTGCCACCTCATATTAGAGTCACAGGGGCATAAGCAAACATCTGAGCTACTTTACTTCAATCTTACCTTTTAGCTTGATTTTGGTGGCTAATCTTTAGTGTACCAAGTAAAGGCACCTTTTACCTTATTCCGTATGTGATTTAGCTCAGCTCCCAGTTTATCTAACCTCTCCTGGCACACGTCATGGTCATGGTGCTTCAGAACACAGGAGGAGGATGTCTATTGTGACAGTTTACAAGATGGCAACTTAAAAATGTGTGATTCTGTGTTTGGGTCAAGGTGTAGTGCAGCTTTGGATATTGAAACAAGATAAAGAGTCTTCAGTCATGATAGTTGCTCTGTGAAGCTGAACTTCAAAGCAGTGTTTTGGGTTTAATGCTACATACTCACAATGGCAATGTCAACTTGTTATCATCTTAGCTTACTGTATTAACATGCTAACATTCACAATTTAGTACTAAACACAAAGTACAGCTGAGGTTGGGATGAATGCAATTAGTTTTGCAGGTATTTGGTCATAAACCAAAGTAAACTGAAAGTTTGACCTGATGATGGTGCTAGATGAAAAGTCAAAGGATCATCAAACTGACAATTTATCGAGATGGGAACATACAAGAATTCATGGAAATCCATTCAGGATTCATGGAGAGTCAAAGCCACAAATGCCAACCTTGTGGTGGCGCTAGAGGAACAGTCCCGGGGACAACGACGTTAGTGGGATTCATCCTCTGGATATCATGAATGTTTGCACATAATTTCATTTCAATCCATCTAATAACTGTTGTGACATTACACCCTGAAACAAAGTGGTGGACTGACAGACCAACATTGCCGTTCACAGCGCTACAATACCAGCGTGGCTAGGTGACAGAGAGCTAGTAGAACAGGAACAACTAAGTTACATTTACATTTATTCATTTAGCTGACGCTTTTATCCAAAGCGACTTACAATTGCTATACATGTCAGAGGTCGCATGCCTCTGGAGCAACGAGGGGTTAAGTGTCTTGCTCAGGGACACAATGGTGGATGGGTCACAGTTGGGGGATTGAACCCGGGTCTCTCACACCAAAGTCATGTGCCTTATCCATTTCGCCATCACCACCCTAACAACTTGCTTACAAGTTGTAAGCAAATCAAGTTTCTGATAGGGAGGAAAATAAAGACAGTCCTGTTCATTTAGATTACAAAAGGAAACCTGGGAATCTACACTTTTATACAAGCCTCCAGTGATAAATCTCAAAGTCCATGCTGTTGGGTATGGACCTCTAGTTCAGGATGAAATTCAATAAGATCCACTGTTGCCTGAGGCAAGTGAGGTACGGTAAATGACGCAAAAGGATTAATGTGAGCTCTCTCAAAATCTCTTTTTCTATAACTTGAGGTGTGTCTACAGAATGGAAAACCAAATAGGTCTCTTGTTGCCAACTCGAGACCTTTAACCCCCCAAAGGCCATAGAACTAAAACTGGAGAAAGAAATGGAACAAATCAGGCGATGTAAATGCAAGAAGGGATCAGAAGAAAAATGATCTTCCTCTGCAGCACAAATTTATGATTGCTCATTATGGGTGTTGAGTACATTAAAAAAATATGCTGCTGTGGGCTACAACAGCCACTAGGGGGTGCTATAATTGATAGCAGCCCTGCAGTAATTGGAATAAGCCTGTCAACAATTTGTGCATGTTTGCAAGTGACTGTGTTGAACAAACTTGCATTTTGTGCAGTTTATTGCGGTCAAGAAATAAAATAAAGGACAAAAATGATCATGTTCGACAAAGAATGCTTGTTAGAATACTTTAAGACCGTTAAATTAAGCTAATTTCAACAACTCCTCTACATTTGTGAGGAGAGATATTTGTAGAGGAAATATGAAAAAACAGTTTATAGCTTTGTGCATTGCATTTTCCAATAGAGATTTTGCTCTTGTGTCTCAGGTGTACAATGGCAAGTTCTTTATACTCTACTGTCTGCCTAAATGCAATTTGGATTCTGACAAACTGCCTAACTTCTCAGCAATTTCCCCAAAAATACTGTCCATGACCCTGCTGCAGATCCACCTCAAAGGAGAAAAAAAGCAAGTGAAAGATAAGAAGAGGCAGAGGGGCTTTGAAATGTGAGTAGGGTTACAGCACAGATGGGAGGTTGTGACAGGATTGTGTGGTGATTCTCGTCCTGTCAAGCCCACTAATGTCGTGGTAATGCCACCGGCAGGCTGCAGTAAGACGGTGATAATGAAAAACACCGGGGAAGACAATATCAAATGGCTCCTCTACATCCTACAGTGGAGATTAGTCGACACAAAAGTAGGGTGGCAGAGGCAGAGGAGGCAGAGGCAGGCTTTAGTGCTGCTGATTGAGTCTCTTGTCAAGAGCTCCATGCTTGCAGCATGAAAAGTTACTGTGACTGACATCCTTTATACAGTCTATTTCAGACACACACACACACACACACACACACACACACACACACACACATGCACGCACACACACAGTTTGCCTTTCCTCAGAATCTGTTTTCTATAGATACAGTATATACTGTCTGCTCAAGGAAGATCACTAAATTTTAAATTTATCCTTGAACTAGTTTCTTGGTTTCCCTTAGGAATGCTCATTTTGCATTACAGAGCATTTAGTACAATTTCACCCAAAAAAAGAAAAAGGAATAATTCCCCAAAACTGTTTCTTCCCCAAAACTGTGCTGCTATACTGCTGCATCCATAGGAAAAAAAATAATTAAAGCAGAAAATGGTGGCTTCATGTGGAATAAAAGTACCCTGTTTGAGGTGATAGCACACATGGGAGAAGTTTGTCCTCAGGTCTTTCTGGCAGAAAGCCTATCTGCCAGAAGCCTTAGTACTTGGTGAGGTTTAGGCACCACAACTACTTGGTTAAGGCCTTTCTCCCAGAAGGCCTTGAAGGCAAACTCCCACGTTTGATCATAGCTGGTACAGATCAATTATCCAAAATGTATATATGTTTATTAAATTGGATTCAATTACATTTTATTTATAGAGGGCCAATTCATAACAGAAGTTTTCTCATTGTACTTTTCATATAGTGCAGGTCTAGACATACTCACTGTCTGTATTTGGATTTGTGTTAGTGTCCACTAATGACTATTCACATATTCACTCGCCATATCTTGAGGGAAATATCTGGCTCTACTAAATGCTCCACTATGTTCACCAGCTATTTTCTAACTGTTGCTGTCTGTCTGTTTGCTGTTTGGTTCTGAGCAGGTCGTGTACAGTGGATTTTTCAGAGCTTTATGACTGACAACGCCTGCTGCTGCTGCTGAAAACAGTGTTGATGAGAGCAGTGAGAGTGAATCAAAACAGTTAAGTTGCAGGCCAGAAAACCAACACAATGAACTGTGCTAAAATGTTCTCTAAAGCTAAAGGGAACTGTAGTTAGGTGATAATTCTCTGTTGGTTTGTCTCCACGAGCTCCTCTTTCACTTTACACCTAGTAATTTGATCAATTTTTAATATAAAATGTGAATTTATGCAGCTTTAACGTGGTCAAACAAGCTCTTCCAGTACCTAAAGCACAATAAACTTATTATTTATGAACACTGTTTTCTTTCAGTTTCTCATTATTACTTAAGCCTGTATAAATGGCAAAAAGAAGTAGCCTAAAAGAAAGGAAAGACACTTGCCTGAAAATGTCTGCACACTGTAAATTATAACAGTGCCCCAACATGCTAGCACAAAACAGAAGTGTAAAGTTTGAAATCACACAAGGAGCATGTACAGAAAACCACTGTCATCATGATTTTAGATTGGTGAGTTCACCAAAAAAAAAGAAAGTTTTTGGTATATTTATTTTTGATGGGCTTCAAAAAGCCTCAGCATATTAAAGCAGTTTGCTGTGAGTGGGATTTCCCTCTTTTCTTTTTTAGTCACTCTAGCGGTAATGTCAGCCGCTTGGTTGCTCCACCACTTTGGTACAGACTGAAATACTTTATTTCAAAATCAATTTTAAAAATGGTCAAACACTTTGGTTTATGACACGTAGCATACTTGCAAACTAATGTCATTCCCATCAGCCTGTACTTTGTGTTTAGTGTAAATAATAAAACCTTAGCATGCTAACACGCTAAACTAAGATGTGGTAAGCATTAGACCTGCTAAACATCAGCATTTTAGTATTGTCATTGAAAACGTGTAAGCATGCTGATGTTAGCATTTAGCTCAAAGCACTGTAGAGCCTCACAGAGACATTAGCATGGCTGTAGACTCTATTCATGTTTGTCTATGCCCAGGATGCTCTAAATCGCTCAGGCCCCTAATTTAGCTTATCCTTTTAAAAAATAAAAAAAAAAAAAATTGATTTTTCTAGCCATGTGACTAACTGTACTAGTGATCTAATTCCACGTATTGATTGTTGTACCTACATGTAATAAACTAGTGCCTAAGTGTAAACATAACCTACATACTGTGTTTTACATCCTGAATTTATTACCTCTACAATCTCTCTCACAGAGGCTCAAGTATTGTTGGTAATTAAATGCTGTCACACTCAGAGGTGCACAGTCTCTTCCCTGCCTCTGTTATTATTCAGTGAGCTCATGAAACTAAATGTCCTTTATGCAACAGCCCATTTAAAGGCCACTCTGGTGATTCATCCAGGAAAATGATAAAAAGCTCCTGTTTGAATCAGAAGCACACAGTTTCTCTCTATTTTTACTATCCTGTCCCTTTTCTTCCTCTTTCTCTGCACCTTCCTTGTCCCTCTTTTCCCCATTTAACTGAATATGTGCCATTTCCTTACTGCTACTTCTTTTCTCTGCCTCCTTTCCTCCTCTTTTCTCTTCTCTGTCTTTTCAGATCCTTACAGTCCCCTCTCCTTCCTCCCAACACCTTCTAATATCTTTAACCTATCTATTTCTTAATTGAATCTCTTTCCCAGCTTTATCTTTCCCTTTCTGTGTGTGTCTATGTCTGTCTCGTAAACTCATTGCTCCATGAGGCTAATCTTGTTAGCACCAAATGCACCATGTTCCGCTAGCTCCTCTTAATTGCTGTTGTGTTATTAATGAGTGGGGAGCGGGGAAATCACTCCTAATTAGCTTGTCTCATTCGGCAGGCATCTCGAGTGAAGCGTTGGCGACGGCGTTCAGGCACAAACACACTGGGGATAATTAAAGCACTTCACTTGTCGGGGTATTTATCTCAACCAAAGAGCAACAAGCCGTTCCCGCAATTAGCCTTGTCATTCATTAGCAGCAGAGTGCCATTGGTTGGAGTGTTACATTGTCATTTTGCCACCACTGACACACATCTATTCAGCGCCGCTGTGGTACAAGTGTGCTTAACTTATTCATGTGGTAAAGTCATGGCATGGAATAACTGCACATTTGGAGTTTTTTTAATGGTTATGCTGAGTCACTGACTACATTTACCGGATCAGATTTTCTAAAATCCTACGTTTACCTTGTTACTGTACAGAAAAACATTTCCTGCCCTGGGCTTTCTCATGAAAATTTACAAATGCTTAATTTGAGAATTCCTCCAATGAAATTAAAGCACCTGGTCTAAGGGGTTTACAAAGTCAGATAAGTCTGTTTCTTCTAACAGAAATCCACCTGTGGTAACCAGATTTCTTTAAAGCCTGTAAGTCCATCTTTGGCCCAGATAGATAAGAATCCATTTGATGTCTAGTGAGGTCTAATTGCCAAAGTCTTCTCACATGTCTCTTTTTCTATGTTCGACAATATGTCAAAGAAATTCATTATACCTCTTCAAACTCTTCAAATATCTTTCTAAAACACTTTCAAGGCAATGAGTAAATTATAGATTCGTAAAATAGTGTTACCAAATCAATCAATCCCATAGGTGACGACTGAGAAATCTGCTTTGTAGCCTTATATGAGGTCTAAAGTACAACAGTATAACATATTGTTTCACTTCCTGAGAAAGGTGCATCTCATCGTTCTTAAACACAGCTGTATTTTGGTATTGTTATCTACTACCTTAAAAAGAAAGACTGACACTAAATTAATCTAAAAAATTCCATTTCCCTGTTACAGATTACAGCATCACTACAAGATCAGTTGTGTGAATAATCTGACACCGTTTGGTGACTCCCAACACACAGACATCAAGTTAAAACTCTGCAGCTCTCTTCTTGAGCGTCTACCTTTCACAGCAGGAAATTAAAAAAAATCCCGCTGTGAGTAAGCGCATGTGCCTTTGCCTCTGTGTGACCCTGACATGTTCATTATGATGAGAGACCAGTGTCAGCGCATTAAGACAAATTTAATTTGCACCAACTGCTAAGTGAGATGAGGGTAGGAACTCTTATGGGGCAGGACTAATTGTTGCCTGGGGATCTGTGTTCGTGTATGCACCCGTGTGAGTGTTTGCCTGGCTGTCTTTCTGCCAAAATAAACACTTTAGTGAATATTTAATGCACATGTTTATCTCTGTGTGTCTGTCAGTGTGTGATAACAGAATGTCAGCAAAGACACAGGAGTTAATGAGGCCTTTTTCCACTCACCAGAAATGGATTGAGCAAGGTGAACACAGCTCTGTGGGCATCAATTCTATGTATAATCATGACTCTCATGAGTAATCTGTGCAGCCGTAGTGCAGAGTATCAGAACGGGTACTCAAATTCATCATCAGTACAGTAAATCCTCTCTGTCCACCCACCAAACACAACACTGATATGAGACAATTCTGCAATCCCAGATACATCATTCATCAGAGCACAGAACAGTATCTGCCTCCCCCTATCATGAGTAAACAGTCATCTTTATTTTGTGGGTGTGTAAAGGACGCCAATAGGGAGTAATCATACTGTGATAATAATGGTCATCTGCTCTTTTGTTGTCATTTCATGAATTGTGTTCACCTATACCTGACAGATTGGCAGGCTGTGGTCCATTGTGGGGCTCCTCAAGGTTCTGTATTGGGTCCTGTTCAAGTTACATGAGTTATCAGTATCTCTAAATTATTATTTTGGTGACAACACACTGTTTGTACCTGTTTATCCTGTGCGACTCAAACGATTGTGCTTCTCTGCAGCACTGTGTAGGTCAGTGATTCTGAAACTCTTTCACATCAAAGAGATTGTCCCCATCTGTTTTTTTTTCCTGCTAGATATGGAATTATAGAAATACAAAATTTTGGTTCATATATTAAAATTAATTGGTGAAGCTGACATAAAATTCTAATTGTTTGTACACATTCTCCGAATCTCTGAATGTAGACAAATGGTCATATTTGGCAGCCTTTGTTAATACAACTTCTGCTAATAGACAGTTTTAAATTTCGAGCTTCATAATAATCTTCTCATCTAACTTTAAAACATACACAAACCTTAAAAGTCAAAAAAATATTGCTTACAATATTTTCTATATGCTTTCTAATAGCATATTAACATGAAACATTTTAATTAATTGTGAACTGAACAACAAACAAATGGTAGAAGCATTAAGTCTTTGGGCATCACCCATATTTACAAAATCATTTTCTCTTAATCTCAAAGCGACTTTAATAACTACTACTGCCACACTACTGTACATACACTCACCTGTACAATATATTTTTTCATATACCCATACATATTTATGCTACTGTCCATACTGTATCTGATCTAAAGTGGATTCATATTTATACTTCTGTCTTCACTGCATATAATATACACAGTACTACTCATCATACCTCCAGCTGTCTATCTGTATATAATATCTGTCTGTCTGTGTATAATATCTCACTAATACTATTATTGCACTATATATTTTGAGCACTATATTTTGCCTAATATCCCTACTGCACTTGTTCATTCTGTATATCTTAGTGTATCCTTAACTACTCCATGCTGTTTAGTCTATTTGTTACCCGTATACAAATGTATAGTACTCTGACGCTTTTTGCACTTGATGTTAGAGGCTAAACTGGATTTTGTTTTCTGTCCAATCACAATAATGTTGAATCTAATCAAGCTAATTTGATAATAAACTTAAAGTAACTCAAATGTAAATTCTAACATATCTAACAGATTGCCCAGTCCTGTTTTCATTAACCCCATTGAAGGTACAGAAGGTTTAGGTTTGGCGTTAGCTGTTAAGTTAAAAGTTTTTAATGCTATTATCTCTGCACATTTTGATGACTATAAAGTTGCCTGTCCTGCAAAGCTCACTCATGTCTTTTGCAATGAGGATCGGCCATATCCTTGATTTTACAGTCCTTGCAAACTGATAACTTAAAAACCTCTGAATGGCTGGTTGTTTTCAAATTAAGCAGAATGTGACCTTGAATTTATCTCTTAATTGTTGGCTGTGTAGTTTTACAACCTGTTTTATATTTTATCATTTATATCTAATTACCTATAAATCTGCTCCTCTTAAATAGTATAGTTTAGTTTTAAAATTTATTTTTTAACACACAACATATCATCATCGCTAAATTAAACAAATTATGATAATGTAGCCCAAAAAATGTAAATGATTTTGACACATTCATGCTATTCTGCCTTATAATTGTACTTCTATTAATGCTTTCATTAAAGTTTTTCCATGAATGTATGATGATAGGAACGTCTTTTACTTAGCGAACTGATCCAATTCTTTCAATTCTTGTAAGAACATTCTAACACAGTGTCTTGTGTTTGCATTTCTGAATAAAGCGAGAGAAAAAGTGCTGTCAGGGGTAAAACTTTTTGTTCTGTGTAATCTCATCTGATGTAGTGCTGCAGTGTTTCCTCTGTCTCTGCACGCTCATGTCCTCAGCAGGCAGGCTCATAAATTGGACAGCTAAGCCTTTCATAAAGTTTAATAAAGCGCTGTTTCGTGGCTCAGGGGAGCTGGTATTAGTGATGAGAGCCGCTGCTGCCATTCCAGCAAATCACATCTTCATAATGAGGCTGTACTATGGGAGTAAGACACCTCCCTCACCACCCACACATCCACCCACCTCCCCTCCACCCCCTTTGTTTTCTTTATCATTCCTCTAACACAATACGATGTCTTCACTTCACAGCATTCTTCCAAAGGGAGTTTGGGGATAGCGTTGTTTAAACGCTGCGGCCAGCTTGGACAGGCTAGGGTTATTTCTCATTTAGTAAAGATCACAGGCGCTGTAAATGCTCCGGCGGCATGCTGTGAATGCCAACACCGGCGTGATTGGCAGCTTGACGGCACCGGCAGCATTTGCATGGCATTTAGCTGGGCGGGCGATGGCCACCCCCTAACACCAAGGTGGGTAAATAAGATGACTTCTCTGTTCACACAATGTACACATGCACAAACACACACGCGCTTATGCACTCACACATGCAATCTCACTCCTCAACAACCCCCAACCATCTTGGCCTGTCAAACCTGGAGCCACTCATAATTGTGTGGCATTTAGGTAAAGGAAAGGGACATCTAGTCGTGTGGGGGCGAGTGGACCACTGCAAAGTCTGAGCCTCCCAGTTCTACATTTTAGGCTGTTATTTGAGAACGATTAGGCATAGTTGCAATTTCCTTGAACTTAAAAGAGTGGACTACAACTATTAATGCAAGCTTGGATAAAGCTTATATGTTTAATTTTGGCTATTTGATTTGCCTACCGTACCTTTTTTGTTTTGCAATGTCTGGAAATGGAATTAAGGTACTTGAGTTAAGCAATAAAATAGGATTTTTGTGATGTGTAAGCCTGAAGTCTATTAAAGATGCACATTTTCAGTCCAGTCATAAGGAACCATGGAAACAGTTCACACTTAAAGCTGCTCTAATCAATATTTTTTGTATTTTGTGTCAACAATGGATAAAATGACTATGTGCAGTGAAATGGGCCACGCATGGCGTTAAACCCACAGATAATTGTCGCCCTCTCTGCAGTTCACCTCAGCTCTACAGAGCAGGTATAGCCCTTTTGGTTTTACGGACTGCAGCCTTACTGTTTTGGTGAGATATTGCGCTGTTTTCAGCGCAATATCTCTAAAAGCCCGCCTACCTGCCCAGCAACAAACAGCGACAGACACAACTATGATGAACATAGTGGATAGCTAAAGGGGCAGACATGTTCCTTAAGAGTTGGTGGAGAACAAAACAGAGATAAAAATGTAAGACTTAAATACACCAAGTGGCCAGAAACACGACCACAAAATGAATGCTAATGGTGTTCAAAATGAATGCTAATGGCGTTCAAAATGAATGCTAATGGCGTTCAAAATGAATGCTAATTCGGTGTCTCTGCAAGATATGTAAAAAAAAAGTAACCTCAAAATAAAAAACAAAACAAAAAAGAGCTTTACAATAGTGAAGAGATAAACTCCAGACCCCGGTGACCCTTAACAGGATGAGTTGTTTTTAACAGGAATGGATGGCTGGACATCCTGGGAGAGAAAACATGTTCACCCCAATAGAATCAAACATCTAGTTTTGATGTTGCCTCTTGGGATTATGCCAGAAAGATTTAGGTTTTACAGATGAGTCCTGGAATTTCTTCAGCATCCTCTAATTTCCTTATTAACTTAACAACATTACCAACTGCAAAACATTGCAACCTTATTTGGTATTTGATATTAGCCAATATCAATTCTAGCTCAGAGTGTAACGACCCTGGATCTCACTCACTTTCTTGATAGTTGTGTTTTCTGTACTTGACTTAAAAAGAAAATTATGGTTTCAGTCCACGAGACTGCACAGATAGCACTCTATTTGCCAAGCTGGGGTCCTTTATCCAGACAGTATAATCTGACAAAGATATTGAAGGATATTGTGGTCACTGCAGAGATGACTTCTTTTAACAATATTAAACTTGCACAAGAAGCAGCCATACCTCTGGTGGAATCAGTCAAATCTATGTGGGCTTTTAACATTCTTTGTATTATCAGGCTCTGATAACAACCTCTACAATCCAATGATACAAGCGCTGTTTAGACAGTTGCTTTCCCTGGACAGAATGCACAAGGCAGACAAACAGCTGGTTGCATAAGCACAACGCTGGCTGGGGGCAGAGTGCACAGCGCCTCTATTCAGTGGATGCAAAAGTGTGGAGGGAAAAGAGCTTCTCGGTCAAGAGACCGGTACCAAATGAAGTGTATGCTATGGTGCAAAGTGACCTCAGACCCTGCTGTGCAGAACAAAGTGACGTTAGCTAACACTGCATACTGCTTATCCTTCGGGCTGACGAGAGCTTTATTATACACAGCATAGAAAGCATGATACAGCATGTAAACTCAAGTCAAATCTTTATGCACATACTAGTTTTAGTTTCTATATTTTTATGTGATATAGAATTAAATTTCTAATGAAATGTCTACCTGTATAATACAATTTACTCTTTTTAGAGAGACCTACTGTTCTTTACGTTTTTGAAATGTGTAGTTATGGTTAGGTGTACTTCAGGGGCTTCTGTGGTCAGTATCTTTGCCACATGAGCAATGACTCATGGCATTTAAAACAATTAAAAGTCTAACTCACGACAGGATGATTTCTGTGCATATTTAAAGGTCTTTTTAAATTCACAAGATAAACATTATACATTAGGGTTAGGGGTTATAACTGTATAACTGTATATGTTGTAATGCAAAAGACCTCACATTTGTTGTTGCCATAAAGTATTGCCTAATTACATTCCTTACTATTCATTTGTTTGCATGCTATGTCACATTTTGCCTTTCTGTAACCTTCAAAGCTGCTTAAACAGATTTTTTGACCTCTTGGGGGCAGCAGAAACAAGCTGTAAACACGATAGTGACAAATCTCTTTTGTCTTGATCTTGTTAGCAAGCTGTTGCCTGTTTACATATTAAGCTGATATGGAGCAATGTTAGCATTCATTTGGAGTTTGGAGTTGTATCTATGCCCATCCGACCAATGTGAGTCCAACATTCACTTTCCTTTTGCTCTCTTTTGGTTTCTATCAACTTCTTATGGAAATATCTGCCTATGTAGTTGCCTTCTGTGTTTATCAGCTAGTAGCTAATCTTGTTGCTGTTCTGTGCTATGCAGGTAGTGAATAGTGGCTCTGTGGAGCTTTTTCTGCTGAAAACAGGTGCTTTCTGCAGCTCAACGTTACCTTAACAAGAGTGAGCCAAAGCCGTAAATTTGCAAACCGTAAAACCAAAACAGTTAAAAAATGATTATGATTTATCTGATTAATTATTAACAATTATGATTAATGATTATGACGAGTGAATGATTATACCAGCTTTAAGAAAGTCACTGCCTATTTGTCTTGCAATTATATGAAACCTTTTAGACTTCATTAATGGGTAATCATTTGTTTTAAATGTTTTACAGATAATAAGGTTTTATAATAAATACATAAAAAACATTTGGGTTTGTAAACTGACATTTAAGTAATCAATCACTGTAGTTTGTGCATATCTCCTGCCAATGTAGCTCACTTTGGTTCCGTAACCTTCTGGAATATTAATTAATGAGGAAGGACACCTGCACAGACTTTTTGACCACCTACTGAAGAGCATCTGGTCTCAACTGGTCTCATTTCACTCAGTAACATTTACTCATGCAGTATAATTGCAAACAACTTATTAAGTGTAGGCTACCAAATGAGTTAGGTTTCTCACTTCTCACTATATTTCTTTATACAGGCAGTTTTATGGAATGATTTGTTATTCTGCACACTTGTGTATAGTGTGTGTTTGCAGTAGTAGTAGTAGTAGTAGCAGCAGCAGCAGATCTGGCAGTAGTTATTTAGGTTATAAATAATTGAGACATGTTATGTCAAACTTCCATTTCATTTTTCAGTGCTTTTGTTCTATTCTAAATCCCTACAAATTAAAATCTTTGCATATTTTCACATATCTACTCATTCCCAGAACAGGGTGTGTCAGAAGTCATATTAACCTCTCCAAGTCATCTTATTTTCTAATATTTTATCCAGCGGCAGAGCAATCACATGCTCACATTTACACACCATCCCTTTTATTCACCTGAAATGATTCTGAAATGACATTACTGGTGACAGCCAGGCAATAACAAAAGTACAAAAACTTCTTTGAAAAACAATAAATCAATAAGCCTCGCCAACATATCCTGTTACATTCCCGTCTCCTTGACACCTGAAGCTCATTAAACACAGCCTAACGTCAACTTAGAAGAAGGAGAGTACACAGAGGCTCGGCTTTTCACAGCCTATCACAGTAAGAGCTACTGAGCAACCTTGATATATTGTATATACTAGAAATAAATATGATTGTCCTTTAATCTGATTTTATTATACTGGGGACTCCCGCTGGCAAATCTACTGAGGGCTGATAGCCTGTAATCTTATTGCAGGGAGCACGGTGTGTTTCATATCCCCTTCTTGATGGTGTTTTATCATGTCAGGACTATTATTGTTCCTATTGGTATATGTGTTTCTGCATTTATATGCGCTGGTGTATATAACCTAATAAATCGAGTTATTGCACATTCTTGAGCGTCTGTGTCTGTTTGCATATGTATGTGTGTATGTTTGCGTGCACCCTGAAGTCCCTCCAGCTCGAATGTGGGTGCTAATTTTACCCCTTAGAGTGCTGGGCTACTTTGAGGGTTCCGCTCTGTTTATGAACCAGGCATATTGACCCAATTTGTGGCCTTGGCTCTCTCTCTCTCTCTCTCTCTCTCTCTCTCTCTCCTTGTCCACCTGCTGGGGCATATTGCGAGCCTGCATGGCTGGAGAAACGGGTGCACTCAGACTGAACTAAACGCTATACGCATCATTGAGCAGCATTACCAACCTCTCTCCACTCATCACTCTCACTGGATGCTGCAGGTGTGTGTGTGTGCCTGTGCAGAGGGCTCGGTTAACTAGAAGGTCTAATAAATCAGCCTGTCTCTCCACAACCTCCTCCCTTCCTTCGCTCTTACCTATTCCCTCATTACTCCTCCCTCCCCCTTCCTCCCAACTCATTTTTTCTCTCTCTCTTTCTTCCTCCATCGCTCTTTCCATCTTTCCCCTTTATGTCCTGTAATTCTTCTTTTAAAGCTCAGGGGGTGGTGTTTAAAGCATTATGTGCCTCCTGATAAATCACTGTCTGGGAGCAGGTCATAGTACCATGGCCATCTGCAGATCAACTTACTATCGTGTGTGTGTGTGTGTGTGTGCTGGCGTGGATTTTCTGGCATTGCATGTTATCGTCCCAGTGATTGTACACTTTTGTAACAGTGTGTATTTGTGTGCATGTATGTGTATGTGTGTCTAGATATTTGTGATATTGTATATTATGTGCACCACGCATGTGCATGCATGCGCTACAAAAAGTGAATGCAGTTTCTGGCCAGTACTGATCTCCCTGTCCTGCTGAATGGTGGCTGATTGAGACACATGGACTGCCTTTGTGCCCTGATCTAGTTGCCATTGATTACCTATCAGGGTTTTTGATTGCATCCTGGAAGTAATTCTTTTAAATAGGCCCTAATGGCCTCCAATCTGGGCTGATGACGACCTCAGAGAGTCCAATCGCAGATCCATTTAGGCCCTTTCAGACCCCTCCATGTACACTCTGAAACTCTCGCTCATTGCTCACATTCCACCTCCACCACCACCACCTCTACCTCTTTGCCTTGTGTCGTGTCAGCGCCACATCTCTATGCTCTGCTACTCGCTTCCAAAAAACACAGTGACAATGAAAAGCGGCCTCAAACTAAGATATAGAGATTTTTATAGCACATCCTTTATAGCATGGACCAGGTCTTGGTAAAGATTAGAGAAGCTCACAGGAGGTGAGCAAAGGAATTGAGAATGACAGCGAGAAAGATAGAGTAAGGCTGAGAGAGACACAAATAGAGAGTAATCCTGCTTTTAACCAAGAAAGACAAAGTAAGAGTGGAAAAGTCCGGGTTTCAGAGGAGGAAAACGAAGCCAGGGAGAACGAAGAGGTATGACAAATCTGTTAGGGATGGGGTGGGGGGCTGGTAGTCAGTATGTCAGGCTGTGTTATTATAGTCTGAGGGTTGGATGGAGGCATGAGAAGGAGGAAGAAGAGGAGGGGTGGGGGTGGGGGGGCGGTATGCAGCAGACAGGAAGAGGGCTCGCCGTCTAATCCTCCAATTTTCTTACATTACTACTCCCCCTCCTTCTCTCCACCTCTGTCCTTCTCTCCGCCACCAGCCCCCCTCCCTCCTCTCCGTCCTCCCTCCCTCCCTGCTGCCAGACCTGTCGACAAATGAAACTGGAGATAGCGGCAGCTTCACAGAGATTGACTTGAAGAAGTAAAACACACACAGAAACGAGAGAACGAGACAGAGACCACCTGCACCTCTAACAACATAAATGTACCTAGAAAACCCCAGTGGCTCTGGCATCTATTGTTCTGTGCTGGACAAGAGAAAAAACAAACCTCGGTCTGTAGGTTTCCTATATGTGATATATGCGTTTAAATCACGGCTATATGAGCAGGGAAATGTAAATGCACCTACTGATATGAATGACGTGCAGAGAAAATGCAGCTGTCTTGTTGTGAAAGCAGCCCTGAGCATGATCAATAACTTCCTGCTGATGAGGAGAAAAAACTGATGACAGAATATTAAATTAAAGAGATTGTTTTACGCTGGGAATGTATTAACAGCTCACTTAGCAGAATTACGAAGCAATGATGACAAACAAGGTTCCTTTGCCAGGCAATGCTGCTTGTTAATATGATGAACCTTGTTTATTTATTGATACATGTTACCCCCCAGGATTGGTTCATTTTATTTAATTCCGAGATATACTGTACCTGGTTGGCCTGGCACTGATTTGATGAATGGCTGCTGTTGATTCAATCTGGGCTTTGGTTTTGGGAATGAAGCTGAGCTTTTAGGGGAATTAAACTCACAAATTTAGAGTAATATTGCTATAATTTACAGTCAATTTCTTCAGACTAACAACAAACACATGAAGCCCTTGAATGTTTTTCTCTCAGGCAAAGGCAGCTGATATTGGCCAGAAACACTCCTTTTCTCCTAGTGACAAACTCATCCCAAATTGGCTCAGTCTTGACCTTTTCCCCCCTTGTCTCCCAGCAATTCCCAGCAAACAAGCCGACTTGATTTATCTAAAATCTCCTCTAAAATAGAAGTTTACACAATATTCTCATCCTCCGCTCTTCGCCACAATTTAGTGATTTCCATTTCCCCGCCCTCTTGATTTATTTGCATTCCAATCACTTCTCATTGGGCGAGGTAGAACCCTGACTGAGTGGGACTAATTTGCCATGCTAATGAGATGGCTCCAACAAACAGAGCCAGCTGGAGACCAGAGTAAATGATCCTGTCATCAGTCAAGAACACAAACATGGCTAACAGCTAATTAGCTCGCGGCGGTTTGTAGAGGTGACATTCTATCTGATCTGTGCCGCGGTGGAAAAGCAGATGACAAAAAAAGGAGGGGGAACAATAAAGCAGAGAGGAAAGGGGGCGGAGGGAGGTTTGGCTTGGTGATGAGTTAGGATTTTTGTTTTTCCAAACACACTCTTGTGACATGCAATGTAAAACACACACACACACTCTCACACACACACACCCACAGCACATACAAACACACACGCACACACGCACACACGCACGCACGCATGCACGGACAAACAGACACACACACACTTCCCCATTTCCTTTGCATTATGCTGTGCAATGAGGATAAGAGCGAGTATGTGCCATCAGAGTGAGGGGAGAAAATATGCTAAGCAGACAATCAGAGGTGTACCCCCTGGTGCTAAACAGCCAATCATGGCTGTCCCAGTGTGTGTCACCAGCCAGCAGGAGGCAGAATTAGTCCTGGTTAGCAGCCAGAGCCCTGCAGAGTGGCTGATTAGTCTTTTTGACTGAAGAGGAGACAGAATGTTAAACGTCCAACTGCCTGTCTGAGACTCTTCTGCACAGCAGACAAAGGCCTGTTTATGTTGAAAATAAAGGTTAGCAGCTTCATTGTTGCATGGTGAATGTGATACACAAAACTTAACAGTAATTACCTCTGTGAATTGATTTGCTGTAAAAGAGCAAACACGAGTGAGTTGTGGTGGACTATTACATTTTAGTCCGGATATTAGATGCATATATTCCACTATATTTATTTGTATTTTCAAAGACACTGACACTATAATGTCATTGTAAGCACATATAAGTGTTTATTAATGTAGTCTATTCACCAGCAGCTATAACTCATTCTGTGGACACCAGTAAGTGGAGGCTGGTGTAGAAACACATAGTGATGAAATTTGTCTTCATAGGAAAAGTTGTACTTGTTGACAAATACTTAACTGAATGTCTTCATATCTGTTAATAATATCATGTGTTATATACTGCTTTTAAATACTAAGGGGACGTAAAGTATAGTGTTATCCATTACCATTACTTGCCTTAGTATTCCCTAAGTAACATAGGGCACCCACTCTCGGTCTTTTGATTTAGTCTCTCTTGTTTTGCTTCTTGGTTCTAATTTATTCTCTGTTTCTCTTTGTTTCTCTTGTCTCAAGGGCTCCATATTAATGGCTGTTTGGTGACTGATTTATTTTGTCTTCTGAGTGTTTGGCCTATCCAGCTCCATATCCTTCTCCTAACTTGAAGTCGGGTGCTTGGTTGGTGTTGGTGACAGTGTCTGGCAGAGTCTCCCAGGTAGGCAGCGGTTGTGAATGTCTGTAGTTTGTTGAGCTTGTTGGTGGTAATGTGCATGTTCTTGATCTGTACAAAACAATGGATTTGAAGTTTGAATTTAAATTGTTTGTGTTTTTTTGTTTTTCAGATGTTATTTAGGATGTTGAATGCTGCTCTTGCCCTTTTTTATTCTGGCTTTGACATACTCTTCATTCCTCCATCCACAGTAACTATGCTCCCTTGGTATGTAAAGCTGTCTACCACCTCTTGTTGGTTATGATCTATGGTTATTGGTGCATTGTTCTTGTTGTAGATTCTCATGACTTTTTTTTGATGTATTGATCTGAAGTGTAGCAGCTGTGTATGCAAGAAGTGCTATATATCATCAGCAAAATCTCAATCCTTTGGCTGTTTGGCCAGGCTCCACTTTGTGCTGGTTCTGCTGTTTTTGGTTAATTGGTTCATGATCCAGTCTATTCAGCGGAGGAAGAGAAAGCGTGAGAGCAAACATCCCTGTCACATCAGGACCTCAAAGGCCACTGATGGGGCCACTGATCCTTCATGAAGTACTTGACATTGCATCACTTGGTGCCCTTGATGATGCTGATGAACTTCTGGGGGAAGCCATAGTGCGCCATCAGTTTCCAAAGTGTTTCATGATCGACACTGTCAAATGCTTGTCAAAATCTATGAAAATGACATAGACTAAAGCGTGCAATTCTATGGATTGCTCGAAGATAATACTGAGGGGGTAAATTTGGCCTGCAGAAGAGCTATGATTCCTGAGTCAGCCCACTTTCTGAAGCCTCTCCAGTAGAATGTGGTTGAGCACCTTCCCTGGTGTTCAAAGCAGCATTATTCCTCTGTAGTTTTCACACTCTCCAAGGTCTCCCTTCTTGGGAATCTTTACAATGATGCCATCTCTCTAATCCGACGGGACTTTGTTTTCCTCCCAGATAGCCTGCTTGAGGCGGTGAAGCATGATGGCGGAGGTTTCGGTGTCTGCCTTGAGGGCGTCAACCTTGTGTCTCATCCTGCTCTTCTGCCTTACCTCCTATCAGTGCCTTAATGGCCTTCCGAACTTTCTCCTTGGTGTTACCCATGATGTCTTATAAAATGTCTGCCATAAGCTATGACTCTTGTAAGTTTTGGGATGTTGTAGCTCTGATTAGCTCACTGCATTATTTAGGCCCTCAGGATTTCTTTTTTTCAGCCGTTCTTCATGTCATCACTTTCCTGGTAATTAATTGTTCTTCATCTAGGCCTGTCTCCGTTTTTCTGCTTTCAGGGTCTTGGTCTGTTTGTCATCTGGTCGCTCCATGCCATTTCAGTTTTTATCAGCATAAACACTTGCATTCATCCATTTGTAATCTAATAAAGAAATGGCAGCAATCTGCATGTTCCTTTTGGGGGACTGGATGACTTTGAGCACCAGATGCTGATGTTCCCCCAGAGTCGTTACCGTGATTGAGCCGATCCTTAACTGTCTCCAATAAAGACGCACACTTCCTCACACACACACACACACACACACACACACACACACACACACACACACACACACACACACACACACACACACACACCGCCTCCCCTCGCTCTGTCTGTTCTCTGTGTGAGGCAGGATTAACCTGCTGGTAGCGGAGTAAATCCAGCTGCCTCCGCCTCTCTGTCTCTGTGTCTGAGGAGGCCTGGTTATCCCTTCACACAAGCTCGGTGTTCAAAGGGACGGCCGTCGGGGATTAATGACGTGTTAAAGGGGCGAGCATGGGGGATTTAGACACAGCTTGCTGTAAGGACAGGAGATTTAAGTACACGACCAGTGGTTAGTGCTCACTGAAGAATAATTAGTTAGACACTGTACCACCAACACACACACACACACACACACACACACACACACACACACACAATAACAGACAGGTGACATATTATTACTCTATATACCCAGAGGAGGCGGGGTGGTGAAAGGACAATTCCACTGTGCTTGTCTTATAGTAAATATACCTCTGTAACTCTGCTGACTTATGGGACAACAGCTTAAGCCTGCAGGATCATTGTCACATCGAGAAGAGTGTCAATGTCCACATTTTGAAGTCAGTTGTGAATGTGTTCTTTGTTTTTATCTTTTTAATTTCTTTTGAAAAGGTTTCAGTCTTATGCCATAATTATTGTATAAAGCATTGTGAATTGTTTGTGTATATATTGAGCTATATCAATAAACTTGCTTTGTCTTACCGTGACGTGTGTCTGTGAATTTTACTCCTTGGATATTTACAGTACTTCAAAGTTTAATTGGCACGTGGAGGATGGAGGTGACAATTAAAACTTGTTAAATGTATTTGATTAACCAACAGTATGGGAAAACAACATCTGTATTGATAGAATGTGTGCAAAGTGTGTGTACGTTTTTCAACTTCCCTAACCTTGACATAATGCCATTAAAAAATTGTAGAAAGCAAGAATTTTAATAAGTAATCTGAAGTTTTGCAGAATTGTCTTGTGTGGTGATAGAGTTCCCTCTATCAGTTTATGAGAGGAATCCTCCAAGTGGTCCACAGACCTCCAAGTGTCTTGTGGACCATTAAGTGGCTGCTAGCAGCTAGCATGCTGTAACCTGGGTTATAGCTAAATCTGTAGACACACATAATTTAGCCCAACTACAGTAACAAACTTTACTTTTGGTCATACTGTTATGTCCATTTGTTATAAACTTGTGTGAGATGAGCTGTGCAAAATCTGATAAATTGGCTACATTAGCCGGTACTAACATAGCAAGGTACATGGTAAATGTTTCTGAGTTTGTAACTCCCTTCTGCTACATGGCAGACAATATACAGTAATATAAAAACAGTTACAAAAATTATAAACAGCAATTAACTATATTCAGTGGAGCATAGCTGAGGATGAATTTGAGTTTAAAGGTTGCTTGGGGGAAAAAGCTGCTTTGCAGTCTGGGACTCCTATATATCGTCCCAGAAGGCAGCAGGGTGAACGGGCTGTGGGTGGGGTGAGTACTGTCCTTTAGTATCCTTTGGGCTCTGCGTAGGCACCTCACCTCACTGATATCACTGATACTCATGAGATGGGTACCAATGAATCTTCTGAACAGGTTTAATCACCTGCTGCAGAGCCCTCCGGTCCTGGGCCGTGCACATCCCATGCCAGTTAGTGATGTGTCATAACACATCCAAATCTCTGACCGCACTGTCAGCTGTCATGTTGCATTGTGGGTAATGTAGTTGCCTGCTTTTGACAGGGAAGGACAACACGCACTTACATGAGTGCAATGCTAAATTGGAGAGTAGGCCTTCTCTTTTAAACCCTGACAGAGGGTAAATACTATGACCAGTGGGCTGCCTGTGTGTGTGTGTGTGAGAGTGCATGATGTTGAAGTTTGTAATAGTGAGGGAGTATAATATTAGAGATAAGTATAGATACTGTAGGTATGTGTGTGCGGTGTGTGAGTGAGAATTAAAGGAAGGAGAACTGGAAAGAGAGAGCTGCAGCGTGAGTAAGAGACATATGTAGCCCACAGGTGCTGATAGCTAGTCAGGATCAGTGCACTGTGCAATTGCCCCCCTACGCCCGATAAGCCCCCCCGCACAACACTCACATCCAGCTTGCTACCGATCTCAAAATCTGCTCCTGTGCAATCTCCCGTGCATCAGCTGCCAAATGAAGTTCCTCTTTAGAAAAAAAAACTTGGCTGTCGAACCGTCTGAGGCATCGTGGCTGGCGGCAAAGGCAGCCCTTGTGTTGAAGCCAATAATCCGGCGTCAGGGCTTCAGGTGCGCAGAGGGATGTGATTGACAGGGCTCGATATGAGGCCCTCGCCTCACTTGACATTTGGGTTTCATAAGGTCTGGAACAAAAGGCAGGGGCAAAATAATCAGAGAGGGGCGCAGGCAAATAAATCTGTTTATTCCTCCTCACCTGCCCCCCTCCCTCACCTCTGCACCTCCTCTGCTCGCCCACATCACGGCTCAACCCTTGAAGGGGAAAGAGGGAGGGCACGATATTACCTTTTCTGAGCCTTAGTGGATTGACACACCACGACAGCAGGTCACTTTAGGCCCTGTGCTTACCTGAGATATTAGTTTGTATGTGTGGTAGATAGAGATGTGTATTTGAATGGATGCGGCGGTGTGTATGTGTGCATGATCCCGCGTGGGCCTATGTATGAGGGAGAGCCAGAGACAACAGGAAAGACAGAGAGACAGACTGACTAGTAGTGTCATATTGCGGATAACCATCGGTACATCTGTATGTGTGTGTTTTGAGCAAGACAAAATAAAAGAAGTAATATTTAACAATGACAGAACTCTTTCATCATGTTATAGCAGCGTAACAGCTTTAAGATACAATTAGGCACAGTATTATAACAGATCTGATCCTAACTGTAGCTATAAGTGACAACAATTTCAGAGAGAAGAAATGTTAGGCCTAAGTGTAATGCAGATGAAGATGATTAGCCTAAGATTATTTTCAGTTAGTGCAGTTAAATGGCTGAATGCAGTGGTTAAAGGAGAGCTCCGGGCAATTTTTAAGTTAATCTTGATCGTTATACCTTTGTGAGTACTGTCTATAGAAAAAAAACGACCCGGATTGGTGCTCGCAACACGGAGCTGCTACAGCTAATGTCCAGAGTTCCCACGTAGCTAAAACGGCAGGTATAGGGGCATATACATAAAGAGTGTCTTTGTGCCTCTTAACAGACACAAAATGCAATTAAAATGTCTGTCCAACATGAACAGGGCCCTTACATGACAACAAGATGCGTTTAGAAACTTAGCCATTGTTTAAATTCACCTAACGGCTAGCTGTAGTCTCGCGCTGAAGTCCCGTGCGAACTCAGTTGTTGCCATATGTTTTGTAACAGTAACATTTTTAATGGTGGACTTTTAAGAGAGTATTTCTACAGTGTATTTCTACTTTTACTTTTACGTAAGCAAAATATTTGAGTACTTCTTCCACCACTGTCAAACTGCAGGTGCATCAGTCAAAAAAATAGAAAAGGTCTTCATGTCATGGGAAACAATCTGAAAATATGTCTTCAAAATAGAATGAAGGGGGTTGAGGAAATGCTAATGAGCATGCCGCCTAATAAAACCCACCTTTGTAGCAGTAATAATAATTTAAACTGAGGTCCATTAGGCCTTTGTGTTTACAATAGTTTGTCAACCGACCCCTATATGATTTACATCCTATACAAGCAGGCAGAGGTTCCAGCACAATGGGGATTTAATTGCAGGGTTGTAAGTGCAATCTGTGGACACAACAGCAGACTGTTTTAATTGGCAGTTTAATTAAAAAAAACAAAACAGGAAAAACATCAGACACCTAGGGGCCATATGTTCGCTTCTGCCTGAAAGTCTGTAGAAAAAAAACACAAGCCAACAGATAGTTTCCAGAAGATGTGACATCTTTTAGTACCAGACCAAGCCCCCACGTGGGGAGCCTGCATAGATCGCATCCTGTTGGAGGTGATTGGACAACATATCGATGATTGGCAGGAGGACGGAGCGCAGTGTGTACACTTGTCTGTCGCTATTGGCTGTCTTTAATGGCCGCTCCTCCTTCAGACCACACACCATTGGTTTTGGGAGGTTCGCGGAGGAGCCGGGAAGTTGTAGTTCTTTAGAGCAGACGCACATCTGTAGTGCTTATTATCGACTGAAATGAATTAAACTACACGTCCCGACGTCACGGTACGGGCTCTTATAATTGTTGTGAATATGTAATTGCGCTCGTGTGACTGGTTGCTTCTAAATTTGGCTTGGCAGGGGCAGGCGGCCACAGTCTGTGAGGTGGTCGCTCCGCCGGTGCTGTGTGAGGATGGGAAGAGGGAGGCTATAGGAAATTAACCGATAAATGCGTGACGACGGGACGCCGTGGAGAAATTCACTCGCGGACAAGCAGGGTCATGATGCGCCAGAAGTCGATGCTTTGTGTGGAAGATAAGAGAAAATAGTGGATTCGTTGTTAGTTCAGAGGGAGAATATCAAGCTTTGTGCGCATAGAACGCTCTGGAGATCTTTGAGAAGACTGAGGCAACTCCTGCTTTGATGATCACACTGAATGGACTTTTAAAATACTATCTAAAAGAATGACGGCCAGCCAAGGGTCCGGGAATGTTTCCTCTCATCACGGAACCTGCAAATAGCCTGCAAACCGGCCACTGACTACCCTTTTACGCACGGAGAAAGATCCGTGAACAACACATTTTGTTTTCGTATTTATGTGGATGAACTTTGCAATACATTTTAATGATTCGAGATCTGAGCAAGATGTATCCCCCGGCACGGCACCCGGTAAGTAGAGAGCAGAAGCAGCCAAAGCAGTATGTCAAAACAGCGCAGATGAACAGCCGCGCGCCTGATGCGTAATCAGTTTAGATCAAGTTTCCGTGCCACCGCGCGCTCGCACGGACAATTGCGCTCATTGTCAAACTGCTGCAGCTGCATGTGTGTCTGTGAGTGTGCGTGGGTGAACGTGTAAGGAGTCTGAGTAAAACCAAAAGACCAGTTGTATCACAGAGGCCTTTTGTCATCTACAGTCTCGGCTGTGTGTGTGTGTGTGTATGTGTGTGTCGTGATACTGAACTTTGGTGGCTCAGTTCTTCCTCTCTCCCCCCCACACGCCATTTGGTTTGGAATGAGGTCCCCCACCAGCCGGGACAGCCGTTAAAGTTTACTGTCACCGAGTCCTGTGACCGGATCAAGGAGGAGTTTCACTTCCTCCAAGCCCAGTATCACAGGTAAGACTTTGGATGAAGCAAGGCATTAACTCTGCACGGAAACATCTGCTCATCAGCACAATAGTGACAAATATACCGATGCCACTTTATGCAATGGGTTGAGGAGTGATTGTAAATTTGATTTGTGTGTTACTTTGGTTCCATGGTTTAAAACTGCAATGGTTAATCGATTAGTTATTGTAATAGATTTTTTCACAATTTGCTGTTATATTTGCTGTTATTATACAGGTCTAACAATTACAATGAGAACATAATCTCCAGACTAATCGATAATTGTAGCTAAAACTCAAACTCCAAGATTATAGAGAAAATGGTAGAAAAATGGTACTTTCTGTGATATCTACCTCCCCTGCACTGGTCATGTATGAATCATACAGTATGACCAACATTTTTGGGGGAAATGCATGATGCAATGACATGAAATACATGACACAAACTGCTTTTTTAAAAGAATTTAATTGAGAAAAAATGTTCTTAGTTTAAATTAAATAGCCATCTGGAAAGCCCATGAAATGATTCTCCTCAGATTCTCCATAGAGTTGCTGGTAGATTTGTTTCAGGTCCATGTATTACTGGTGGCTAACCACAGGTAAACCACATCAAGCTTGGTATGCACGTCTCTCTCTGCAAGCTCAAATGGTGTGAAATACTTTTTTACCCGACATGATGAAGTGTGAAATACATTGCTAGAGGGGCAGAACCATAAGTATGATACCAATGCATAATAATCACCCACCTCTGGCCACCTTGTAATTATTACCCAATCACCTGGTGGGATGAACCAGCGGTCCAGGTTGCTGGCCAAACCTAGATCTGAATGAGCTGAACCAAGGATAGTGTCTGGTGCATGTGTAAAACAGTGATCAAACTGCTGCATATGCGTGAAATCCTATTTGCAGGGAGACGCTAATTTGGTAAAAAAGGAAGTAAGGGTTGGTCTGATACGCTGCTGAATCTCCATCATTTTGTTTGGATATTTTTTGTTTTTTATAGAAGAAAGTTAAAGGTCTTCTGATTCTTCCTTTGAGCTTAACATATTTGTCAAAGTAATTATCCAATCTCCTGTCACTTGTAATATCATTTTAAATAACAGCTTATTTACATTCACATTGTGTAAAAACTTACCTCTCCAGCTTTGTTGATTTTTACCTTTTTACCTAATGTGAACAACCACATAATTTCAATGTTTGTTGATTACATTCTCCAACCTTCTGGGTGGATGAAACCAAATGGACACATGTCCAGAATGCATAATCATCAAGCTCAAATTAAGGCTTATGTATTAAAGAGATTTTTCCAGCTGATTACACAAATTACATTTCAGTAACATGCAACAGTATCTCTATTGTCCAGATTTGGCATGTCAGTGTCCTAACTTTTCTGGCAACACTGAGGTTTTCAATAAATGCATGTACAGAAAGCATGTAGAAAATGTGGAGGCTTTCCAGTAACAGTCAACATTTGAAAGAGTTAAGCTTTTGTGTAACCACAGTTGTAAAATGGATCCTCATTATATGGTCGCTTTTTGTTGATGGTGCAGTTTTGACATCCACTCACACTGTAAGAATATATGATGAGGTTTGTGTGGTCGTCTATTGATCCATTAATTACTGCTCTGTACCTGCTGAGTAAGTGTCTGTGTCTGCAGGGGAAACTGGTGTGATCCAAGCAGCTCTTTTTTCCATCTTTCTTTGTTGCAATCAAATTTAGAAATGCAAATATAAAGTAACAGGATGTAGTCACTTACAGGCTCAGTATTCTGAGAGTGATATCTTTTATTAAGTAGTTAAAATGAATAATTTTTGAAAGTTTCATGTGACAAAACATGTAAGGGACCTTTCAGAGCATTCTAATTTAAAGTCATAAATGATTTCAGGTGGGTTTTTTAACTTGTGAGCTGCTTTGTGTTTTTGACCATGACATATACACTAACATAACATTTTCCTTTTGCCGCACAGTCTGAAATTGGAGTGTGAGAAACTGGCCAGTGAGAAAACTGAGATGCAGAGACACTATGTCATGGTGAGTCTCATTGACTATTTGTGTGTGTGTGTGTGTTCACATCAATCCATTAGTATGTTTGGTGTGTGAAAAATGAGGAACATCTTTTTTGACCTTGTTTTGATCTTTGTTTTTTTTTCAGTACTACGAAATGTCATACGGGCTCAACATCGAGATGCACAAGCAGGTAGGAAACATTTTTTACTCAAACATTTAAAAGATGAAGAACTGATTCAAACCACATCGTAGTAGGTGTTAAAGGCATGCGGACTAACATCAACATGAGTTTTTAGGTTTTAAATTTTGAAATCTCTAGTTGTTCTTGAATTCTCAATATTTATACCAGCTATAGTCCTGGGAATTTATAGATAAGCTATTTATCACTCCCAGTGCTACAAGGTTATCAGTAGGAAGGGCAAACTGCAGTTAGTTGATGGCAGGTTTGAATTTAACACTGAGGTATCTCCAGGCCACGATGCTTTGTACAAACTGGTGTTGATAGTTTTGCTAAATTCTTCAAACATACATTTTTATTGTTGTTTCCTTCTAATAAGTATCTCTTAATTTTATTTGGTCAGCAAATTCCCTGCAGTTATATTCTAGTGTGTTAGGCCCCGGTTGTGCCTGTCATGTATTACTGAGCTACATCTGGTTTAATATCCACCAATGATCAATGAAAAACCCACAAGGTTTACTTAGTTACACTTGCCGTGTTTTTGAAGGTCTTTCCAGGATCCTCAAAGACTCTTCTAAACATTATTCTGTTCATGTTAAATAAGATTTAACATGCAGCAAACATCTCTGTTTCTTAATCCAAATAAAGATAGTAGTTGGACATTACATACTGTATCTCCTTGCTTAATTTGTCCAACATGAACCAAAATCAAAAATTGAATTATCAGTATTGGAACATATGTTTCTTTCTATTCCTTTATATTTTCAAACAAAATAATTTGTACATTTTGCTCACGTTTTACAAAAATAGTCTTTTCTGGCTGTCTATATCAGGAAACACAGTCGAAACTTAAGAATCAGGTTTAAAAGTGCAACATACAGAGTATTTTTTTCATTCAGAGGATTAGAAGAGTCTTTGAAGATTTTGGAAATACCTTCAGCACAGTGGTACACTTTATTAAACAACCTTCTGGGTTTTTCAAAGATCACCAGGTAATTATTTTTAGGAAATCTGGATGCTTAGCTGTGACTTGAATGTAATGTTAAAACACTAAAGGCACAAACTTGGAATAGTGTAAAAGGAAAATAATCCCAGAACATATATTACTGTAAAGGCGTTGCTTTTCATAAGAGAAATGTTATATATTTACAGGGTAAGAAAGCAGCAGGTTGGCTGCCTTGTGAGGCTGAGTAGTGATTCCACATGTGAATAATGATTTCATCAGTTTAATTGAACGAGAAAATGGGCTGAAAAATGAATCGAGTGAATGAGGATTTGGCTTTTAACGAGCCTTTACATTGCTGCTGCCTTTTTTGAAACACAGCAGATCATTAGCATAAATGTCTGCGTTAACCACACATCATCTGCCAGGCTAAATGGGCCACAGCTAACTACACATTCATTTCCAGAGAAATGGTGTGTGCACGTGCGAATGCGTGTGTTTGTGAGTATGAGAGGAAGTGATAAATGCTTGGCCTTTGTCTTGCTGTGTGTGTGATTTTCTGTTTGTGTATATCTACACTGTGTGTTTACTTTGCTGTATCTGTGTGTGTTTGTGGGCACTTGTGTGTGTGTGTCGTGGGGTGTCTGTAGAACAGTCTGTATGTATGCTGTACATGTTTACTTAGTGTGTGTGTGTGAGTGTGTATGTGTTTGCCTGTACGCACATTGGAGTTGTTTATTCAGTTGTGTGTGTACTATTTGCACCCTATATGTGTGTATGATTGTGCATGTGCTTATATATTTTTGCCGTTTACATGGACATGTGTGTTGGTGTTTGTGGTTTTTCTGTTGTAGTGTGTGAATGTGTGTGTTTTCTCTGTGTGAATGTTGCACTCACATGCAGCTTTGTACTGGCACACTAATCAGACTTGTCTGATGAAATACTGGGCATGTACTATAAATCCTGCTGTCTCCGGCTGTTTGTGTGTGTGTGTTTGTTTATGCATGTGTGTGTGTGTGTGTGTGTGTGTGAGAGAGAGAGAGAGAAAGAGTGCTTCATAGGGAAAAGGTAGAAAAAATAAAAAGGGGTAAAATATGGCCTGTGGCTCTGTGTGGTGCCCAATGATTTCTGTTAGGCAACAGTTTTGAATCCCTAATTTTTGTCTGTGAGTGCATGTTTTGTGTGTGTGTGTGTGTGTGTGTGTGTGTGTGTGTGTGTGTGTGTGAAAGTAAAAAAAGCAAAATATTCTCATGTGCAGGCTGTGTTTGTGTGCATTTCTACTCCGAATGTGCAAGGCCGCTAATGTGTGTCTTCTATGTTTTATGCCATTCGATATGACGAAACGACGTGTGTGACTTGTTGAGTTGATGGAGAGATTGAAGAGGGGAGGATGGGGTTGGGGGTGTTAAGCCTCACTCCCATTAAGGCAGTCGGCCTTGGCTACCAAGCAAATTGCTAATATTGCTTGTTTAGCATTTTCTGAGGGTAATAAGCCCATTGATTTTTGGCTCTGCTCTCTGTTTTATTTACACAGAAGGGCTCTGGTGCCCTCGTTAAAGAGAAATTGACTCTTAGATAGAGGAGAGGACGGGCGGGTAGGCGGAGAGGAGGGTACGAGGGGTGTAGAGCATGTGACTGAGCTGCCAGAGGACAGCTAATCAATTGCAAATTAGCGAGGCTGAAAGAGAAATAAAGCAAGCGAAGGATGGAGAGAAAAAGGGAAGGAGGAGGGCGGAGAAAGTGGTGAAAGAAGGAAGTAATAAGACGTTTTGATTCTGAAGACTGGCAGTGTTTTCAATGAGGTCTGACAACTCATTTTACTGCAGCGGATAGGGAGCCATTTGTTCCATTTTGAGGATTTTGGTCACGTAATATTTTATCCAGCATTTTGATATTTGGACTTACTTTTGGAAAATGCATTTAGAACAAGATTTAAAGCACAGTAGAAACTTTATATTACAGTGAGTATGATTTCAAATGACAGTCCAGCAATTATTTCATATTTTCATATTCTTTAAAGGTTTACTTTCATTTAAAGCATTTTAATAATCTTCAGACTCAGAAATTCACTTTCATATGTAACAGGATGGGGAAAAGGGTGGCATTCTGGGTAAAACTTTCACATTGTGTTTTAGTCGTCTCCAACCTGGGGGTCGGGTCCCAACAAGGTGTCTGAGCAGTCCTGAGATGACACTTACTCTCTTTCTTGCTGAGAGTAAGATGAGACGATTGATACCACTCCCGTTTCTGTCTAGTGAATGTAAGGCCAGCGGACGGTTATCTTAGCTTACAGTGGAGAGTACAGAGATTTTTTTCAGAAATCTTAAACAATCATTAAAGAAAACTGTGGCAGAGGAATCTCTCTTTAATTAGCTTGGTGCCAAGGGCCTGCTTTCACACAGTCAGATCACAAGTGGTGGCAGTGTCATGTTTCACATATGACTGTTGCTCACACGTTTCAGATAATATCACGCTTATTCATGAGTCGCACAAATGTTGTTTGTGGGCTGGTAGTTATAACTTATAGATATATTCAACTGTGACATTTGGCCACACACATACATCATTTCACTTTTTAAAAGGGATTAGAAGTAAAAATGAAACCACTGGCATATTTATTTTGGTTTTCATATATGTAAATAATTCAGTCTAGTCTTGTTTATATCAGTCAAGACAGACCGCTACTAACCGTGTCTGGAATGAGAGAGGGTTTATTTTAAACTTTAGTATGGTGCAAAAAATACTCAAGAGCTGTGTCATATTTGCAACAAACTAAATATCTACATTAAGCACTAATTTTCCAGCTTGAACTGTTTGTAACCTGTCTCTATAGCACCCTTTGTTTTGCCTCTCTGTTCCACCATACCTATCTAGCTGTGTCTTTTTCACACACACACACACACACACGCTATCACACGCACTCGCACGCATCGCACACACACACACACACACACACACACACACACACACACACACACACACACACACACACACACACACACACATACGGTCACAAGGGAATACAGCCTTTATGTAGAGGGGTCCATTAGGTGTATTAGCTGGTGGTGAAAAGTGGTGCTGATGTGGTGCTTGCAAAGCTCCACAGGGGAGATGGACATTTGATCTTCTATCTGACCCAATCTGACTCCTGGGCTCCTGTCTGATCTAATTTCTGTGTTGTTAGGAGTTAAAGTGGAGTAATTTTATCTGTGTTTTTCATTCTTTTGGGCAACATCTTTGGTGATGAGTGGTTATTTCTGGGTTTTTTTGTGCTAGGCTTTTTAGCCATCCTATTCTAAAAAAAAAGAGAGTGCTGTAACCGAAGTAGGTGCTCTCAGGTAAATAATGAAAGCATATTCAGTTGCAAATTCTGCAGTAGCCCCTTTTAGTTTGAACATTTCAACGTGCCACAAGTTCTTCAGTGGCTCAGGCAGATCACACCATGTATTGCATGTTGTTGATCTGATCACAAGGGGCAAAGCAAAAAGAAGTTTTATGTTGTGCAGCGACTGCTCACTATTTTTCTTTTCAAACTGACGGAACATTCCTCGAGCTACTCACATTGAGGGTCAAAGACAAATTCAGCACACACAATCTTGCCTTTGAGGTTATTGGACTTTATGTGACCGCAGAGTCCCCTAATCTCGCAATAAGCTCCATGGATCGACTTGGTTTGAGTCCTAACCTTAGAGGACTCTCTGGCCAGTCGTTTCTTATTATTTATTCACTGTCAAGACGGTGACAGGTCCAGGTCGAAGTTGAGGCCTGCTCGCTGCAGACACAAGTTGTCCAGGTTTGCACAAGCCGCAGGATGTCTTTGGAGGAAAAAAGGAGTCCTGTTTTTTCTCTTTGGTCTTTGCAATGTAAACAGACATCTTGGCCAAACAGGATGACATCCCTGCACTCTGGCTGACAGTCACGATTGTCTGCCATTGATGTAAAATGCCACCTGAAATTGGTTGTGTTGCCTCGTGGAAAAGCATCTTCCTTTCCTTTTCTGCCCCAGCGCTTTTGTTTCCATCATCATCTCAGGGTCACCTCTTTAAAATAAATCGATTAGAGGTTGTAGCGCTGTTAGTGGAGATCAGCATCTTTACAACTGATCTAAAAGCTTTAGAATCCTTTTTTTTAAATTTTACACTACTGTTGTTGTTAAAATAAAACTATTGTCTTTTCCAATTATTATATTATTGGTTTTGCACATTTGAGCCTATTTTCTACAAAATATATTAGGGTTAAAAATAATGATTATTGTCATTATTAATTCATCTGTCGAATATTTTCACGATTTGGTGATTAATTGTTTGGCCCATAAAATGTCAGAAAGTAGTGAAAAACAAACCAAACATACCAAAGATAATTTTTTTTATTTCATATAGGATTAAGAAATCCAGCAAATATTTACATTTCAGATTTACTGAAAAAAACTTGCACAATTTATTATCAAAATAGTAATTAATTTTCTGTTGAACGGCTAATCAATTGACTAATTTTACATTAAAACCATTAAGAACCTCCCCCACCACCACCACCAAATACTCAGAAATCAACAATATACAGCTCACACTTGCAAAAAAAACATTACTGCGTGGTCCGTGAATTGTTTTTGTCCAACTGTGGAGTTGATACTGGAGGTGATATGTGATGGTTGTTCATCACTTATCAAGTTGGTTGTTCTTCTTTTGGTGGTGTCTGGCAGCCCTCTTATGTCCAAGTAGATGTGGGAACATTTCATACAGCCTGATCCTCACTGTGCTGTCTGCCATACATTCACTGTCTGTACATTTCCTTATGTCCAACCAAAGGAAAGAGTTCTTTTATTCATTTACTTGCCAAGCTTCAGCTAGGGTTGGTGTTGAGCCTTGAGGATCACCAACTTATTTCCCAGCTGTAGAATACTGAGCATGACCTCCTTTGCCCTCGACACCTAACACTAGGGTGCCCTTGAGCAAGGCACCTAAACCCCAACAACTAATACAGTGATGTTTCTCAGAGGCTAACATGTACTGGGCAGCTCCCTGGTGTGTATGAATGTGAAGCAGAACCAAGCTGAAAAAGGGCATGTGTGCACAGCAAGTCTTCCCTGGATAAACGTTAAATATAAAATGAAAATGTCAGTGTTTTAGATTGTCTGCGGGAGTGCGAGAGGCTGCAGCGCTGTGTTAATCACAGGTAAGTTGAACTGCAACCCTCCTTTAGAGCTCCCCGTCTGCTCGACACTAAATGGCTCCCTAAGTCTACTCATACATCCTGAAAAAAGGTTGTTTTAAGCTCTACATTTGTGGCCTTTAAAATCTTGTCTTAAAAGCTGAGCACAACACTCAATATACAAAACAGAAAGAATGAGAGCCCTTCACTGTCAAAGAGGTTTTATGGTATTTTCTGACATTGTGAGATAGGAGGGAATAATCAACACTGAATGTATCAGTGTACTCTGTGGAGTATTGTTGGAATGTATGAAGAGTGAATTCGGCAGAGCTTGAAGTCATACTTCCACCCTTTTGTTTGGTTTTCTATCAGTGTGGTGTCTTTCTTTGCTGGTTACACCTCTGTTCTGCGTCTTGCATCTGCTGGCAACTGGCAAAGACTTCACCTGAGCTGGTGCTGCTTCTTTGGTGGAGCACAATGATAAGTCGATGAATCGATTACTTGATTGACAGAAAATGAATCAGCAACCATTCTGATAATCAGTCCTTTTAGTGAATGTTCAAGCCAAGTTGCCAAACTGATTCTAGCTCTTAAATGTGACGATTTTTAAATTTTCTTTTCCTTTTCCAAAACACTAAACTCGTTGGCTTCTGATACCAAACCCTGCCAGTGTCCGTGTGGGCATCGGAAATCTTTCTGCACCTTATAGAAAGATTAATTCACACGCTTAACCGCGTTAATCGCACGAAAGGGAAACACCACCTGGAAATCTTGCTGTTTGCCCAGGGCTTAAGAGATAACTTTTTCTGTGCTAACATTGCTGTTAGCCTTCTGTTGATTTTGCTTTGCAGTGAGTCAGTTTCCTGTTGCTTTTCATCTTATATAGTGCTGCTGTTAGTTTTGGAGGTCAAATTGTTTGTATAATTGGCGGTACCATGGGAGAGCCCCAGTGTCTTCCTACAATTGTGCCTGCAGGTCACTTGACCTCTGTTGAGTAAAGACTTTCTGTTATATAGGTGTACGTATTTAGTCTTACAAATAAAGAAGGTGTGTCCCAGTGTCTTATTTAGTGTGTTTTTTGGTGCGAGTCTGTGTCTTACTGTGTTTGTGTTTGGATTTGAGTTGCACTACTGGCACTCCCTTTGGGACAGTGGATCAGGCAATTTCCTGTAAAAAAAACCTACCTGAAGTGGTGAGAGCAAGAGAGAGAGAGAGAGAGAGAGAGAGAGAGAGAGAGAGAGAGAGAGAGAGAGAGAGAGAGTGCTGTATAATCTTTAAAAGCCAAGCCCTGGGTTCAGTAAAAACATGCGATGAATACAGAGAAGGCTGTGCAGGTGTGTATCCGCTTGTGTCTGTGTGCACATGGTTGTGTTTATGTGTACCATCCTGCAGCAATGTTGCTTGTGCGTCTGTCTGAAGGGTTCGCATCAGTGTGTCTAGTACGTTTGCTCTCATGGCCTCCGGGGTCTTCTGTTACCACTGATACCAGAGCAAAGTTCACCTCTGTCAAGGTTATATACATGAAACGAGTGATTGACAAAGTTAGCTGTGTAGCTTTTTCTGCATTTGTGTTTGACCTGGAGGAGTTATCTCAGTCCGTGATGGCTGTTTCAGTAGTTGGCTCTTAATTCAGCTGATTAACTTAACAAAAATCTCACTTGTGCCTTATGTTTTCCTTCAGCTGTCTGCTCAAGTGGACAAATCCTGGTTCATATTTACAAATCATCCATTCGGCTGATGTTGATTGATGTTCAGAGAGTGCAATGGTAGAATAACCTTCTAGAGATACTGAAGGATAAATGTTGTAGCCTGATACTGGATTTTAAAAAATGGATAACATTATATTGGCCATTTTTTGTATTTTGTACTGCAATTTCTTGTTACTTATTAGCTGAATAAACAGATATGGCTGATTTATTGGTCTAACTCTAATAAGTGGTCTAGTCATTGGAAGGTGAATATGGAAGTTGATCTCTCATGAAGTTACCGATACAATTTGACAGAAAAAAATGTCTCTCAACTAGTTTTAAAAAGTCACAAATCTTGTTATTAGAATGGTTCTTTATCTATTTTTTATGGTACACTTGTTTGAATTTATTATGTCCTTGATTTTCATTGAAATGTGTTTTCATCAGTGTTTTGATAATCATTTTACTTGCTTGACCCAAAATTTATTGATCGAATCCAGCCTGTACAGAACTCAGCTGCCATGCTTTTAACCAGTACAGAAAAACATGAACACATCACTCCTCTTTTTTTAGCGTCTTACTCTGGCCTCCTAGTAAGTTTTAGAATAGATTTTAAAATTTTACTGAGTACTGTAAAGGATCTCCTTGGCCTCTCTCCCATCTACATCTCTGACCTTTTAGTACCATAAGCACCGGCACATACCTTGAGATCCTCGGGCAGAGGTTTGTTGTCTGTTCCAGAGACCCGACTTAAAACTGAAGGGGACAGAGTGCTTGCAGTCAGGGCCCCGAGGCTCTGGAACAGCCTGCCCGAGGAAATCAGGTCGGCTGAGTCAGTGAACTCCTTTCTTAAAACATACTTACATAGGAGAGCTCTTTCTGAATTTAGTTGACTTTCTTACTTCCTTTCTTCCTTTAACTATATTTTAATTCCTTTAAAAAATTCTGTTTTTTATCTGTTTCGTGTATTCTGTCAGCACAGCACTTTGTAACATTGATTTTGAGTTCTCTATAAATAAAGATTATTATTATTATTATTATTATTATTATTATTATTATTGTTGTTGTTGTTGTTGTTGTTGTTGTTGTTGTGGCTGTATTAAAGGGGAACTCTTGGAGAGTAATACTAAATATGTAAAAAAACAAAAAAACTTGTATGAATCCTTTTGTGGCTGCAGAGACAGCAGCATGAAATCTGATAAATTAATACATTTCCTCACGTGATGTCACTCAAGTCACCATCGGCTGGGGCTGAAGACCACAAGTTGTAGCTTGAGGCTATATTAGTCAGTTCTAGCATAACACCCCTGAATCTCTGACCAAACTGTCTGCAGTCAGGTTCAGGGTAATGTCGACGCCAGATTTTGACAAGGAAGAAGAATATCTCTCAATCCTCTCTGCTCTCTAAACCAATCTATTGTTCTCTGTTTCCAGATTTTGATGGACAGACAATTTTTTTTATTCTATTATTACAACATGAATAGCTTAGACATCAGGGTGCGCAGTAGATCTATGGCATCTTGGCAGAACTGACAACAACACATGAAATTTGTAGCATGCAGCAGTGTTAATAAAATCACATTTGCTTGTAATATATGGGACGAGTTATTTAAACAACTAATTATCTGAAAAAGCAAGCTACCAGTTGACACCGCGTAAAAATCTGTGATTTCTGTAATTGATTTATTGTCACAGTAGCTACAGGCGATTCATTAATTTTTACTGTCCATTGACTAATTGACCTCTTCTGTCAGACTTCCTCACTAAATAAGAAAGAAAACACTCTGTGAGGGTAGTTTTGTCTGTTTTGGTGACATTGGTGCTATGCGCTCATTGCCATGGTCCCTGTGCACTGCACTTCCCAGAGAGCGTCTTTAAATCACACAGTGTGGGTTGTACTTTGATTCTGTAGTTGAAGTTTAAATTTCTGGTGGTTTTGTTCTTTTCATGGCCATTGCTGCTCATGCTATCCTCCCAGTATGTCTTCTTTTGATTGAAGTGCTTAGCTTAAAGGGGCCCTGTGGAGTTATCTTGTAAACAAGCAAAAACACGTTTTCACTCAGTGTTACTCACCAAAACGCAGTGTGTGTATCCTTCTAACAAAGTCTTACAAACCAATTTTGGAGTATCCGGAATTGTTTACATTCAGTCTACTGAGGTTGCAGTGTTCGTCTTTTCTGTCTTTACTGGCACGCTGCAGTATATCTTGGCACGTTGCCATCACCTGTTGATTTGTGGAATAGTGTGACACCAGTGGTAGGACTGTGTATTACGTCCCGCGTGCACATGAGATAAAACGTGGACCCACACATAGAAAAACAGCTCCATAGTGCAACTAGAGGTCTAAAAGTCCAACTGAAACCTTCATTTCTAACACAAGCTGTAAAAGAATCAAACATCTGAGTATACATTTTTTCATGTGAAGTAGTGGCCATTATGTGAAAATAATGTGACTTTAACTTAAATTTGACAAGCATTAAACTAACTTGATGTGAGCATTTGTAGGTTGTGTGAGGAAGACGCCTTCTTGTCTATTGCAGAATTTGAGGAAGATTGTGTGTCATGTGCCCACCTCTCTGTCTTGCAGGCGGAGATCGTCGAAAAGGCTGAACGCAATCTGCGTCCAAGTCATCCCCTTCCTCTCTCAAGAGGTAAGACTCCAAAAATGCCTGTCACTGTGAGTTAAGACGGAGGTGGGTGAGAGAGAGAGAGAGAGAAGGAGAAAGACAGATAGGAGCCATAGAAGAAATAGAAGGAGGAGAAGTGTGTGGTGGATTGTGAGGCAAAACAGACAGATAATGAACAGACACACACACACATGCACACAGCTACGCACAAACAAACACACACACACACATACACACAGATTATCCTGAGCTAATCCTTCCTTGCTCGGGATAGGCAGATATAACTTATTAAATGTCTCCCACTAACATATGCACGAGCCAGGGGCTGGGTGAGTGTGTGTGCGTGAGAAAATCATTTTGTGTTTGAGTTTATTTTGTGTGTGTGTTTTGCATGTTTGTCCACCTGCATGCACGTAAAATACACTGGAAATGTTTGCACGCACAGTAGTGGTTTTGAGAAGTGTGTTTTATACAGTATGTTTATTATGGAATCTTTAGGTTTGCGTGTGTGTGTTTAGCTGATAAATCCTCTGGAGGAGTTGAAAGTGTGTGTGTGTGTGTGTGTGTGTGTGTGTGTGTGTGTGTGTGTTTGTGTGTTTGTGTTGAGGGGTGGGAACAGCAGGAAGGAGCGAGTGTGGACTCCAAAACTCTCCTCCAGATTAGCCATGGATTAGGAGGGTTTAAGGTGGATTAGGAATAATGGCATTAGACTGTGGTGCTGCTACAGAGCCCTGAGGCCCGCAGAGAGGGGAGGCAGGGAGAGGGAACGGCTTTTACTGCTTTGTTTTGATGCACAGCCTCGTTTGCTGCGTGTGCATATGAAATGTAACACAATCATATTATTATTGTGCAGCAAATCACATCGACATCTGACTTTGTGAGAGCTCTTTTGTTTTTTTATTTATGTCATTTTGCCATCATTGTCCCTCCTTGCAGTTTGGACATGTAGGATGTTATATTAGTGAACTTACCACTCAGAAAATGTTTAATTGTATAAGTATCAATATCAGAAAGATGCCTAGTACATATAATTGTGCATATAGATAGTGTTGGGTCGCAAATCTTAAATACCAGTGGTAACGTAATTGTGGCCTCATCTTATAGAATCAAAGAAGAATTGGCACTGAATCCTGGATCATAGTCTGGTTATGCTCACCTCTTGATCTGATATTTCTTGACTTAAATTGTGATTTTTGCCAAATTTATACTGCATTTTCTTTAGGCAAAGATGTTGTTGTTCATGTTCTCTTTTTGTAAAATAGTGTTTGTTCTTAGCAAATAGTTAAATTGATTAAAGAAATGTTATGGTGTGTTCAGTGTATCACCAGAATTTGAGTATGTTTGTATGTTTTCAACACAGCCTTAAATCTGGAATAATTTAGCTGGATTGATATGATAAATTTGGCAATTTTGTTTATTTAAGTATGACAATCAACAGACAGTTTTTAGTGGATCTAACTAAAATCTTACTTTATGCAGTTTTGTAAAAGTCTTTGTAATGATTGCAGGAAGCTTTTGATATTTACAATCGTGTGTTCTATTGCAACAGTCTTCATGTAACAGTCGTTACATGGAAGCTTTCAGTGATCTAGCTACTGTACTTGTTTTCTGTGTTTGAGGTGAAGTCATTTGTGCTCATCATCTCTAACTATTGCAGATGCTTGGAAACAGTGTTTTAATAAATCCACTGTGTTTTTATTGTTTGTTTCTGCATCAAGTATCATCTTACAGTAAAGGTAACCGCTAAACTTCAATGGCAATGTGAGAGAATGGAAAGCATCTGATTTGTTAATTGTTGGTTATGGAATTTCTGGTGTCCATCCTAGGGTCTATAATTATCTATGTCTATAAAGAATTATTGATAATAATGGTATAAGAGCTACACTGTTAACATGTGCACATAGTGGTTGTAAGAAGTGAATTATTGATATTAATGGCATAAAAGCTATTTGCCAAAATTCGTCCGACTGATGGATCTTTTCATGTGTGTGAGTCACGTTCAGGCAGGTCGGACTCAGTCTGCAGAGGTGTAGCTGAACTCGATGGTCAGGTTCATTTCCACACCGGATAAGCTCTTTCATCTCTGCCCTACTTTGATGTTTAGCGCTCTCGGATGAATCTTGCTGCTCTCTCTCTCACCGTCTGGATTTGTCTTTCTCACTCTGTACCCTTTGGATGACTTTGCCCAGTTAGCTACCTGTCTCTCTGGCTGTCTCTTTCTCTTTCTGTCTGCACAGAGTGTATGTCTGTTTTTTCTGTTTTGAAGTTTTTGCAGCTACACCATTTTGAGATGTGTGAGCACAAAATGAACAACAGAATTGTGTAGAATTTGTGGTTCTAGCTGTTGAACCATCAACATGTGGCTGTAAACTTACTTAACGGGAAATGTTTCTCTACCCCAAAAGTGAATCTTCATCTCTAGCACAGAGTACATGCATACAATGATTTACTCTATAAGCTTGCAGGATCTCTTACACTGGGCTTCATTAGATAAAGTGGGTGTTTATATCAGGATGTTTGGCCTCTTGTGCTACATTATATCTCGGACCCATTTAACTGGCCTCTGCACCTTACATGAACAAGCATACCCTAATTAGCTACTGATTTTTTTCTGGCCAGTGGGTTTTAATGAACACACTGGTGAGGATCAAATTATGAGGAGAGGCACTTGTTTTTCATACAAAGAGCAAGCAGCATTGATGACTTAGAGGTGTCTCAGGTTCTTGTCTGATGGCATTTAAACTGGATATGTTCAGAGCCGACGATTTCAATGGAAAGAAGATGGCAGATGCTTTCGTCCAGAAACTGGTGAGGAAAAAATATATCTTGTTCAACAGAAGTAAGATATTATAGCTCCCTCTGTTTCAGCACATTTACGGCTGATTTAATGAGACATCAACAGTTTGTCAGGTTTTATGACAAGTGCGTTGCTGATTGATAAGTTTACGTCAGTCTGGTTAAGTAGACGTCTAACTGACAACTGCCATTTAGCTGTTGATCTGTTAGATAGGAAAAGCAGAAATCTTGAACAGATGTGAGGTAGTAGCTGATTCACAGTTGTACAGATAGTCTTTTGTGATGTCCTGTATTATCATATTCATTTACACCAGAGACCTATGTAGGAGGAATACATTTTTAATGCTGTTGATGCAGTTTCTTCCGTTTGTCCATGGAGGTCATAATCATCATAATCATTTTTTAAAATCCAGATGTCTGAATTGGACAGATCTTCTTCTCTCCGTCTCAGCTTGCTCCTTCAATATATCACTTTTTCTGATTGTCACTGTTTGTCTCCCAGCATCAGCAGCAGGTGGTGCAGGCGGTGGAGAGGGCCAAGCAGGTCACCATGGCTGAACTCAACGCCATCATAGGAGTGGGTGTATTGCACACGCACACACACACACACACACACACACACACACACACAGACCTCTACACACACAAAGAGTAATAGGAGTGTAAGACTAACACAGAGAAATGTTGAAAAAGCGGTACAGAGGGGCGATGACAGAAAATGAGTTTTAAACAATAACTTCTAATGCTCAATGAGAAAGACATGAATGGAAAACAAGAAAGATGTGTTCTGTTTTCATTCACCAAAGTTCAATAAATATTTTTTAGCTTCGATGACTCTTTGATGGGATATTGCAGCCTTTAACTACTGACATTTACAATGTGAAAAATAGGCTTAGAGCCATGGATTTACTGCACATCGGCATGGCAGATATTATCCAGTTTTATCTTTTTACAGATTATGACTGTTTGCTGTGTATGTAGGCCAATAAGTGACAAGAAATTTCAGTACAGTAATTAAACAGAAACAAACTGTATGTTTGAGGTTGAGGTGTCATTGTCAGTGTTTATTTTTCAACTGCCTTGTACAAATCTTGTGTTACATTTTACTAACTATATTCAAGGGATCCTTATCAAAAATGTTAATTTACTTTATTTTTTTAAAATCTCCTCTAATAACCAGCACTTGTCAGTATTTAGATGTTTCAGGTGCCATGCCCTGCTCCTAATCTTAGTTTTTCCTTCTGTAGCTCTCATTTTATCTCTCCCTCTCCTCAGTTCTCCTTGCTGTCTTTCTCTGCCCCTTGTTTGTCTTATACCATCGAGAGTGCTTTAAGTCAAAATGTAGCATTACAGTAATCGTTATTTTTGTGTGCTTCAGCAGCAGCAGCTCCAGGCTCAGCACCTCTCCCACGGCCACGCCATTCCCATCCCACTCACGCCACACCCAGCGGGCCTCCAGCCCCCCCTGCCCCCCGGGGCTGGTACTGCTAGCCTGTTGGCTCTGTCGTCTGCTCTGAGCCACCAGCTGCCGCTCAAAGACGAAAGGAAACACCACGACAACAACAGCGAACACCCGAGGGGTATGTGTGTGTACAGTAGATGTTCATGTGTTTATGTTTGTGTGTGTGCAGGTGTTGGAGACTTCATGTCTGCTGTAAGTTCTAGCATGCATTACTTTGGTGTAAAAAAAGTCCAAATTGGAAGTTTTGTTTTTGTTTGGTTACTTCCTTTTTTTATTTAATACAAAAATAACTTTAATTCTACTTTACTGACACATCTAAAACATGATGCAACAACCTAGAGGGCAATCTATAACTTTTTACCAAATTATTGCATCAAACTTAATTTTATCTTATCTTTTCCACTGTTGACATTTCTATTATGTCACATTCTTGCATCATGATACTGTAAATAAGAACTTTATTAGATTGCTGTAAATCTACATTTTCACGTCTACTCTCCTTTCTCACATTCATTGACAGATTGTTTCTCTAGAGAAAGGGTATATATACCAGGCTAAAATCTAATTTTCTTTGTGTGACATGTTTTAAAAATCCAGACAAACATGTCAATATTTAATAGAAATTGTACAAATGTGCTGTTTTATTCATAAGAAGACACTTAATGCATTTAATAAACACTGAATCTTTTGTCTTTTGTTCAGTTAATAATCCCAAACTAATTTTACATGTCTGGAATATTGAGTCATAGTCATGAATGATACCACCACTGGCTGATGCTTAATTGTTAGTACTCTGAATGAACAGCAGTTAAAGCAATTAAAACCTGATTTGTCATTATGCCATTTTAATTAGACTCATAAGGACCGATACACAACCACCATGATGCCTCTTTTCTCTGGGTCTCTTCAACTCTTCTGATCTTCTCCGAGCTGACTTTGAGCCCAAGCATTTAATTACAGAACAAAGAGACTGTGTGTGTGTGTGTGTGTGTGTGTGTGTGTGTGTGTGTGTGTGTGTGTGGTGTGTGTGTGTGTATGTGTGTGTGTGTGTGTGTGTGTGTGTGTGTGTGTGTGTGTGTGTGTGTGTGTGTGTGTGTTTGTGTGTGATAGAAACACTGTGTGCCAGCTCTTAATTACTCTCTTGCAGCATGACTGTGGGGTTTTATACAGTGCAGTAGAGCAGTTAACCTTGCCCTTTAGCTGCAGTAAAGCTAACAGCTGCTAACTCAGGTAATGCTTATCCCCATTAGGAGAAATAATCAATAACAATCCAATCCATCTCTAGCTGAGTTCCTGTGAATGGGTGTGTGCTGGATGTAGGGAATAAGAGGTTTCTTTATTTGCCCCTTTAGTCTTTATAAATGCATTTCTTTGTTCTAATGCATTTTGTTGCCAAATCTAGTGTCATTTGACTCCCTGGGCTCCTTTCCAAATCCAGCAGCTTTAGGACATGCATATGTGTACATGCTAGTATGTACATTTAGGCTACTAGCTTGTCTAATATAAGCATGCCTGATGATCACAGCACTTTCATTGGAAAGATGCAGTTTCTTTCTCTGCTAAGAGTGGAGTGTTGTAGCAAACATGAGCTAATGCTATCAGTATAATTGTGTATTTGTGCTTTGTTTCTCACCATGACATTTCTGTAGTCTTGCTGGTAAAATGAACAGGAACATTCTCAGTTAATTTACATTGAGTCTTTGCTGGGATTGATGTTACCTCAGGTCATATCACCATCAAGCAGGAGAATCAGTTAACCATCTGTGTGTTGTGTGTGTGTGTGTGTGTGTGTGTGCGTGTGTGTGTGTGCACATTTTCCATTACCTGTCTGTCATTATTGTGCTTGTTGCTCAGACATTAAATGCCTTAATCAGTCATTTTTTTCTGTCTCTTGCCCTCCGCCTCCTCAGACAGAGACTCAGTCAAGGTAAGTCCTTCCTTGGGTTCTTTCTATCACTGATGTGTTTGCTGTATAGTATGATTTCTTCTCAGTCGACTTAGCTTGATAAATATTATGAAAATGTCCATGGTGACACAATCTTCACTATTCAAATAACTGATTTTCAGACCACAAATTTCTTCTCCATCAACATTCTCTACCAGATCTTTATTCATTTTCATTCCTAACACACCTGCTGGTGACTGAAGACTAATATTTGATATCATATGCAAAGAACATAAAGTGAATGAATATCAGGACTGATATATGATACATGTCTTTCTTGTTCCTAACTGTCTCAAGGAAAAAATGAACACCAAATCTGTCCAAACATGTTTTGATAAGTATAATATTGTCATAATTTCTTGGCTTATACCTTTCCACATTTATTTAAAACATTTGTGTCAACTTATCATTACATTAAGTCAATGTATGTATTCTTAATTCACTGTAGAAAGTATTTTAAAAACATGCTGATTTTTGGAAATGGAGACAAAGATTATGAAAGAAAAAAAAAGAAAACTCCAAGATGAGCAAAGGGAAAAAAAGCACACGCATGGATGGATGGAGGGAGGGCGGGAACAACATGAGGCAACAGAGCAACATTACATCCAGCACTTGTAGTAATTAGTCCCTTAAGCGGAGCTTTTTTTCCCAAGGCAAACATTTGGTTTGTTGAATACTCAATGAGCAGATTAGCATTTCTTTATTCTGGCAGCCTGAGCTCACACACACACACACACACACACACACAAATGCATGAGTTTTGTGGGTTGTTTGTGTTCTCTGGTGTTTTGGAGTAGGTGGGGACAGGAGGAATGCTTAATATGTTATCTTCTGCCCCACATGTAGTGTATCCTCCTCCATGCACACACACACACACACACACACACACACACACACACACACACACACTCAGAGCTGGAGGCACCACAATGTGAGCGATTAACAGTGTGTTGCACGTTTGCTTATGTATGCGTGTGTGTGTGAGGTCGTCAAAAATCAGTGGTAAAGATAGAGAGACCATAATGATGAATGCCTTTCATTAACGCCCTGCAAGATCACACACACACACACACACACACACACACACACACACACACACGGCCAACAGTCATTTCATGAAACCAATAAGCCCCTTGTCAGTGGTCTACAGTTGCCTTGGCAACAGTTCACAGGGTACAGTGTGTGTGAATTGCTTGAACATCTGTGCCTTAATGTCCTTGGTGTTAGCACCTCACACACTGATAAACCTACATGTGTGTCTCCATACTTATTGTTGCCAATACAGACAGTCAATTATGTAGTCGTGGTGTGTTCAAGGACTGCACCTCCTCAGGCCTGTTAGCGCACTTATCAAATGAAGCTAATTGTTGGTTCAGTTGTCAATGCCATTGACTTTTGCTTTTCTGAGTATTTGTTATGTTCCCTTTTCAGTCCATTATGTAATGAAAGGAGATGGATGGTTTGGAGTGGATGCAATTAAAAGATAAATGTTTTTTTTAATTGCTATGACCTTAAATATAATCACTCAAGGTAAAATCACACTTCTCAAAGTCCTTGATTGTGTGCTATGTTTAGAAAGAAAGGTGGGAAATGAATTCCTAATGAGGCTTTCAGGTTTAGACTGACCTTTAAAATGAATCACCTGTTAAAGTAACTGCAACTTGTTGTTAGGGTGGTCGCAGCAGAAGCTATGAGACTTCTTAGTTCATACATTTTTGTCTTGTTTTTTTTTCACTCTTAAACGTAGGTTTGCAGCTGCAGTCTGTTTCTTTGTTAATGTTGGGATGCTCTTTTTGAAAAGTCTGAACACACTGTACAGTCTGGTCTTCCATGCTGTGTTGGCTGCCGAATAAGAAACAAATTGAGTCCAACGGAGGGATCAGAGGTGATGGATTACACCAACTGACTTGAACCCAGAGCAAAAAAGGTTTTATGGTGTGTACAAAGCCATCATTTTTGTGGGTTAGTGAGCAAAAGAAACTGAGAAACAAAGGGAATAAAATAGAGGTTTTCCAAACAGTATACAATCTCTTCCTCAGCCACAGTGGCAAGAAGCAAACTGGAGATGTGTTGGTTCAGGGAAGGAAAATCAGTGAAGGTGAAAGAGAGTAAAGACTTAATATACAGTAATGACTCTGTTAATATTGTGTCTGTTTATTACATTGTATAAATTGCTGAATTTGCTGTGAATGCATACACATGATTGTGTTTTATAAAGAAAACACCACAAGGTCCATTCAGAAGCTGTTGCTTATCAATCATATTTTGGTATTGCCTTGTTGAAATAGAAATGAAGATGTTTGCATTTAAATTTTCTTTCTGCCATTTAGGCACTTCTCATCCATGTTAGCAAAAAAGCTGAGGTTCAGAGTTAATTCCTGACCTTGGAAACAGCAGTGGAGAAATCTGAAGCTTTTACTCATATCACATAAACACATCAAATTCACTGTGTTTTTATTTACGTGATACATTATCATGGCAGTGTGAGCAATTGAACAATTAGATTAAAACATTTTAAAAGACATTTTGGGGGCCATGGTAGCCGAAAGAGTAGAAAAGTAAGCTTGTGGCGGATGGGTTGCCAGTTCAATCTTCGGACTGCCAGGGTAAATTTGGGAGAAAATTAAACTGAAACCGAAAGAGGAACTCTCTCAGGACCACAACTGACGTGTCCTTGACCAATGTCCTTAACCCCCAACTGCTAATGTGGAGTTGCTCAAATCCCATTAGATCAGGCGGCTTCCAGATTTGAACCATGTGAGTGTGAGCAGGGAGTTACTGAAAAAGGAGAGCGATCAGTGATCAGGACTCCGAGGCTAGCAGGAAAGATTGTGTCCGACCTCTTCTGCCCCCCTCACGCCACAAGAACAGTGTCTTCCTGGCAGCAGCTGGCCTTATCAACAAGGCCCCCAATGACACTGACTTATCCTGTTCCATGGACACTCCACATTACAGCAACGAAAAGTCTCCACATCTCACTCAAAGTGTTGCATTAAATTTAAGGAGCACTGTCGCCTCACAGCAAGAAGGTCGTTGGGTTCAAACCCTGGTTGCCCCGCCCTTTCTGTGTGGAGTTTGCATGTTCTCCCCGTGTCCGCGTGGGTTCTCTCCAGGTGCTCTGGCTTCCTCCCACCATCCAAAGACATGCAAGCTATCTTAATTGGTCTCTCTAAATTGTCCTTAGGTGTGGATGTGAGTGTGAGTGGTTGTCTGTCTATGTGTGGCCCTGCAATGGACTGGCGTCCTGTACAGGGTGTACCCTGCCTTTTTCCCAATGTCAGCTGGGATAGGCTCCAGCCCCCTGACACGACGGACGACGATGTGGACGACATGGATGGATAGATGGATGGATGGATGGATGGATGGATGTCCTCACTTTACACTTTACTGTGAACATGTGTATATTCCTTAGTCAACATTGTCACATTCCATCGTGCAGCTATTTTTATTTTAAAAATATATTTCCATTTTCTTTATGATTTTCAAAAAACCTGTCTTCTCTTCTTTTACTGTGTTTATTGTTATACACCAAAATACCAAGGCAAATTCTTTTTATGTGAAAACCTACTTGCCAATAAACCTGACTCAGATTCTTCTGCTGATATTTCCCTGGATAGCCAAATGTAAAAAAAAATAGCACACAGCAAAAGTTCAGAATATAATCATGATTACGACAACATCATAATCATGTAGTCTGGAAAGACTACAGGTTTAGAATCAGCTAATTACATGAGTATTTGACTGAGTTTTTTTGACTTCATGGTACTTAACAATATTAATACATACAAGAAAAGCTTGATCATTCAGGGACTCTCATTACTTGAGAGACATGAAAGAGTGAGACTGAAGTTGAGCAAAACATTGGATGTTAGAGGTATCATTATTGGGACTTGAAGAATCGATTTGAAATGGGAGGTAAATGTAATTATGATGTGCTGGTAAATTAATGCTTCCACCCCGCCACACCACACGGTTCTTCACACCCACAATGCTTGTACTGCCGGCGGAGCCTTCATTTGTCTCTGCAGCAAAATTAATTTGCCTTGATGTTTTTGAAAGAGCTAATTTGCAGGCTAATTAATCTAATCAGTCTGGAGAGAGAGAGAGAGAGAGAGAGGCTCAACCTGCTCTGTCTCACTCAAGAAGTGACACACACCTGTACACACACTGACATCTCAACACTGTTTGCACATACGGAGTACTAAAATGTAAACACGTACAAGTGCTGCGTGCGCGCACACACACACACACACACACACACACACACACACACACACACACACACACACACACACACACACACACACACACACACACACACACACACATAAACTGTACATCACTCCTCCCCCACAGAATCTTTGTCATCAACACTTGCAGCACGGCAAAGGGCAGTGGAAAGGTTACAAGCGTGAGTTAGTGGAAAGGTCGAGTTAAAGGTCCTGCTTTATTTTTCTTCTCTCTGTCCGTCGTCTGTTGGTTAAGGAGCGCCTCCCAATGAGAGAGAGAGAGAGAGAGAGAGAGAGAGAGAGAGAGAGAGAGAGGGACAGGCGCAGCAAGAGGGGAAATGTTTAGTTGACCTTATTTTGATCTTCGCTTCTCAAAGAGGTTTAATCCTTCAGTAATGGTACTGAAAGGATGCCATATTTGATTAAGAAAAGAGAGACATCAATGGAACAACTCCCCCTTCCCCTAATTTCAGAATAATGCTGCTGAGTTCAACCCATGATGGTGCAGTCAAACTGTCAAGGATACAGCGCTGCTTTGGCATTATATGGATGCAGTGAAAATGAAATGTTTTTGACAGGCAGGGGAGTTTTTAAAGTGATGTGTAAATCCAGCCTTGGAGTGGATCGCTGTCATTTTGTGTTTGCACTGTTTGCATTGCTGTCTGGCTGCACCCTTATTTCCAGATTTAGTTCAAAGTAAAAGTCTTGACACATTCGAAAGATTTAGAGCATTTAAGTTGTAGCTTACTTTTCCCCCTGTCCTGGTCTGGGCATGAGATGTAAGTAATATTTCTTAACCTATCAGGGTCTATAGAAAGGAAAGGAAAGTCCCATCTCCCTCAGCTCACCCTTCACTGTTCTTGTCTCAAGCTGCATTCATTCAGGAGTCACTTTATTGACATACAGAGGACTTTTGTAGCACGTCCAAAACATCTTTAACCTTAGGACGTCTGTAGAGTTCATAATTAGATATTTTTGAAAATGACAAGCTATGAAGTAGACGCAATATATACCAGTGTCAGTAGAAATAAATAATGATTGAAGAGCTCCTGCGCACAATTTCCTTTGATTCTTTTGGTATTAAAGGGTTGCTTCACCCAACTTACAAAATAAAAATTCTCTCTTCTGGTATGTATTCATGCAAATGTTTTTTGTTTTATTTACCAAGGTTTTGGGAGATGTCTGCCTTCATCCAGTACAAAAGGAAGTGAATGGATATTCGTTGGTGGATTTTGCTGCTTGCTTAAATTTAAAAAATTCAAAGCAAAATATCAGTGTCAGTATTACTCTGAATAATTCACAGAGCCCGCTGTCAACTGTTTTCAGTGGGACTGTTTCTTTGCTTTTTTTCAAGGAAAACTGTTTGAACTGCTTCTAAGACATAGATAAGAAGATGGTTACGATATATTTAGATGAAGACGCAACATGAACGTATGGTAATTGGGACACTTAAAGCGTCTCCTCAGTCCAGGGACATTTTTAGACACAATCCTGGCCAGTGCGTACTGTAGCTTTGGCCTCTTAGGAAGAACCTCCTTTTAAGTGTATGGTTCTCGTTTCTTCCAGAGCTCATCTGTGTCTCCTTCAGCCAGTTTTCGGACCGGAGAAAAGCACAGAAGTTCCAATGATTACGCTTCCGACAGCAAGAAACAGAAGACAGACGATAAGGAGCTGGCCTCTACACGCTATGTGAGTGAACATACATTTGATAAGTATGTTTTTTTATTTAACCTTGTTGTTTCTGTAGGGAAGACAATGGTAAGGTCTTTAATTGTTTTGTAATTGTATGGCTTCTGTACTACATTAGCTACACTTTTGGTCAAAATTTAATCTGGACTCCAACTCCTACCAACTTTCTAATATAAAATCCACAACACAACAAAGGCATGTGTGTTGTGATCATACTTAAGCCACATTCAAACCCACGCCTTTTTCTTCTTCTTGTTTTTTTTTTCGACAGTTGGAAATTAAAACACAGTGAGCAAGACACCTAAATGGCAAAGGTTGCAGCTGAGGTTTTAACTCAGTATTTTGCCTTTTATGGCTTGTACCTCCGCCAAATGAGCCATCTGGATGCTATACAATGGATCCATTTTGACCATTTTATATGAAAATTAAAAAATATAAAAGGAATAATGCCAGAGGAATTATTAAAATAGGCTTTATTACCTTCTCTCAGAGCAATAATAATTGATTTTATGATTGCCCTTTTATGACTTTATGTGTAATTTGTATTTTACTTACAATTAAAGAAATAGGATATTCAATGATAAAAGCACTGATTATCTGTATTTTATATCGTTACCTGTTTTACACTATAGTAATTTGTGTAAATCTAGCACAGAAACTGTTCCAAAATGTTTTCACCAGAGTGAAAGTCAAGTTTGTGTCTATGTGTCCATCCCAGGAAAGTGATGGAGAGAAGAGTGATGACAACTTGGTAGTGGATGTCTCCAATGAGGTACAACACAGTTTCACAGCGTGGCGTCTTTTGTGTTGACCTGATCGTGAAGAAATACATCCGCCTGACTCTCTTGCCTGTGTCCGTGCTCATTCACCACAGGATCCAGTGTCTCCTAGAGCAAGTCCTGCCCACTCACCACGGGAGAACGGGTTGGACAAGCGCCGCCTGTTGAAGAAGGATGCTCCACTGAGTCCCTCTTCCATTGCCTCCTCCAGCAGCACACCTTCATCCAAATCCAAAGAGATTAATTTGGTGAGTCATTTGGGTAATTATACCCTTCTGGTCTTCCTTGATGTTGCTTCTCTTGGTTGTTTTCTATTTTTAGGCATTCATAAAAATGAAATCATTGTAAAGTAAGGTATAGAAGAGAATGATGGTTTGGTGTTAAAGCAGGCAAAGTGTTGTAAAGAGAAGCAAAATGTAAAAAAAGGGCGAAAACACTTCCATTATACCAGGTGCAGAACCCGTCACAACACTTAATAGATTATTAAAGCATATCAATTTTATGAGTCACTCAAACCGTTAATGGTTCCTTTGTTATTTAAATGTTATAGCCCTGCTATTAAATTTGGAAATGGTTGCATGTGTCCAAATGTTCTGTTAAGAGACATTTGCTACAACTGACATCATAGGGTTTAAACTTTCTGTGATTAACATAATTTTGCTTTGTAGAATGAGAAGTCCACAACGCCTGTGTCCAAGTCCAGCACACCCACATCCCGCTCCGACGCCCCGACACCCAGCAGCGCCTCCACCCCGGGCCTGAGGGCCGCACCCAGTAAACCGCCAGGAGTCGAGACGCTGGGTGAGTGTGAGTCTGAGTGCTAAATACAGCCAAATACAGGATACGGTAGCTGTATAAGCTCAGTCTCTACTCTACCTGGGGTGTATGAAGACTTTAATGGGAATGCGAACCAGAAATGTATCCTCTTAAAAACAAAGTCACACAGATCAAATAGGCACTCTAAATGTCACAATTTTCACACCTTGTATCAGACAGTGTTTTGTCTTGTAGCTCCTGGTCTCCGTACACCGTTAGCCGTCCCCTGCTCGTACCCCAGTCCGTTTGGAATGGTTCCCCACCCAGGCATCAACGGAGATCTGAGTGGAGCAGGAGCAGCCTACACCGGCCTGCATAACATTTCTCCACAGATGAGTGCAGTGGCTGCTGCTGCAGTGGCAGCTTACGGACGCACACAAGTGGTACCTGAACACACACATACACATAGTATACACATACTCAGTCTGTGTTTAAAATGAACCTTAAGTATTTCTGACAGGGATTGGTAAACAAACAAACAAACAACAAAAGCCCAGTAACTACTTAAATGGGCCAAAATAACATCAAGTCATACAGTTGGTAATGTTAAGCATTCTAATCATGTGCCTACTGCTGCTGCTCATTTCAAGTCGATTTTTCTTTTATGTGATCTACATGACTGCATTTACAACTGTTGACTACATATGTGTGATGAGCAGAAAATATAGTTAACATATCAAACAAATGAATAAATGTGCTGTGATGGAAAAGGTATTATTTCCTAGGGTAGCTAGCAGAAATTTATTTGGCGATTTGCAGGTCAAAAACATCAAGGTTGAAACCAGACAAAGTTTGTGTTGAAAAAGAATTTTTTTGAGATGCCTAATCTGTGTTTTAACACTGCAAATACATTCATTATATACACATTAATCTATTAAACATTTATAACTTTGATGCCTAAAAAATGTAATTTTGTGTTTCAACACAATTTTGTCAAGCTATATCCTAGACATGTTTTACCTGCTCACAGCATTGGGTCATTGTAGTTTATGGTGCACTAACTACAGAAAACAGCATTCAGGTTCATGTACAGGTTCACAAACAGTAAGCAAGCTTCCTCTTATTCCCTAGGTGGGATTTGATCCTCACCACCACATACGCGTCCCTGGCCTTCCTCCTAACCTGTCAGGAATTCCTGGTGGAAAACCGTATGTTTTCCTCTCAAATTACAGCAACAACGATTAATAATAATAAGCAATAATTAACTCTAATTTGCTCTTCTTTGTCACATTACCATTTATATTTTTCTTTCCTCCAGAGCCTACTCCTTTCATGTGAGTGCTGATGGACAAATGCAGCCTGTGCCTTTTCCTCCGGATTCACTGATCGGCCCTGGCATTCCACGCCACGCACGACAGATCAATACTCTCAGCCACGGGGAGGTTGTGTGTGCTGTCACCATCAGTAACCCGACGCGTCATGTCTACACTGGCGGCAAGGGCTGTGTCAAGGTGTGGGACATCAGTCACCCGGGCAACAAGACCCCTGTATCCCAGCTGGACTGCCTTGTGAGTGCACTGCAGTGACGCTTACATTTAGGACACATGCAGGACATGTTTTCCATTGTGTTTTTCAGTAAAAAATGTACTTCTTTGCGTCTGTCTCATCAGAACAGAGATAACTACATCCGTTCCTGTCGGCTGCTTCCGGATGGGCGGACACTCATTGTCGGGGGCGAGGCGAGTACTTTGTCAATCTGGGATTTGGCTACACCAACTCCACGGATCAAAGCTGAACTAACTTCATCAGCACCTGCATGTTATGCCCTGGCCATCAGCCCCGACTCCAAGGTCTGCTTTTCCTGCTGCTCCGATGGAAACATAGCTGTCTGGGATCTTCACAACCAGACTCTGGTTAGGTATGGAGATGGGGAGGGGGATTTGATTAATGCTGGACGAATAAACCATAATAACCAATAAATTTGGTTTATTATTATTTATTCATACCATTCATTTGAATGTTGCACCAACTTAAAACCAGTTTTCAGAACCTCATACAATTAAACTGAAACAAACCAACCAATGACATCTTACCGTGAGCTTAACCAACGTCTCAGTCCACAGTCCAGTCCAGAGGTCCACAAATTATTGGCCTACTATACTTGTCAAGACAGTCATCTGTGATATATATAACATTAACTTCTTAACCTCAAAAGATAACTTACCTCTAAAATAGAAGATGATTTTTCAAAAAGTCACTTTCGTATTTCATTATGATGTGTACAATTTCAATTTTTATGCATTTCTTATAATTTAATAATCTATGTATATATTTGACATTGTGAATATTGCTTCATAACACGTAGGCCCATTTTGACTTTTTTTATGCTCCCCTTGCATATTAAGTCCCAAATAAATTGTTATGTCCTTTTGATAGTTTTAACCTGTATAATAGTGTGTAACAAAGTGCCTAAAATGTTGGCTGAACTGCCATAAATATGATATATATATTGCTGAATGTGTCTGCTGAGAAGCCAAGTAATAGCTCCCACTGTGTAACCCCAAATCATGACTTCATCTGCCATCAGTGGCAGTGTGATCAGTGTTAAAATCAACCATTGTTGGCAAATGTCACTGTCAAAGAAATTCTGACACATAAGGTATTGGTCCTTGCAATAGACCAGTGTTTCTCACCCATATGTGATGAATTCTAGACATGTGTAGGTTAAAATTAAGCCACGTTTTTTTTTTAATCAAGCCATTAAGTCACTTTATCATCTCAGTAACAGTGATAAGTTCTCCCGATGGTGGCAGAAGGTGCGTTAATCGCTGCTGTTTAGTGTATGATTTGTACTCAGGATGTATTTTGGTGTATTCTTGTGCCTCTAAAATTCTTGTAACCTTCAATCTGACATTGGGAGCTGACTTTAATGGTTGAATTAATGGATGATGTTAACGTCTTTCCTTTTGCTATCTTAAAAGCAACTCCTCTCTCCAAGACAAGATGCAAATACATATGTGTGTTCTTTGACTTGATGAACACTCTGCTGTTGAATATAGGGTTTTCTGACTCCGTGTCTTTCTGCAGGCAGTTTCAGGGCCACACCGATGGAGCCAGCTGTATAGATATCTCTAATGATGGCACCAAGCTGTGGACTGGAGGCCTGGATAACACCGTGCGGTCCTGGGACCTGAGAGAGGGACGGCAGCTGCAGCAGCACGACTTCACCTCTCAGGTATATGGCACTTCTTCCACACAAACACACCCTTTCTATAGTGTTAGAACTATACCTACCTGCTCTTGCTTCCTGAGCTCCAACACATCCTTCTGAACTGCTGATGCCAACTGAATGTCTGTATATGGATAATAGGTTGTGCAGCAGTAGTGTATAAGTTGCAGACAGGCTTGGTTTTGCACTGCTTTTTTATTATTAGTATTTGGTGGTTAAATTAAAAGCGACAGATTGTTGAAAAGTGTGTATCTCAGGACCAGTCACAGCCATTTGTGGTTTGTATGATTAAGCTCTCTGGCTTTGCTTTATTGCAGTAATTTACAAGCTGAGTTCAGAACATTTAACCCACAATAAAGGCCATCCTGAGCCCTGGTTTTCTGCCCCGTGCTTGAATACCTTTAACACTAATAATACTGGCAGTTAGAATTTTGTTTTTTTCAGGTGAGGAGAAGAGCGGCAATAATAGACCATTACTGCAATTTTTCCTGAAAAGACCCATTTCACAATCTCCGTGTGCACAGGGCACAGAGTGTGCATTAAAGAGATCTTAGAGAAGGGATGGCCGACATGGACCATGGAGTGCTTATACTATCCAGTAATATCTGTTTTATATAGCTGAAAACCCCCCAGCGTCAACTAATTTAACACCAACAATTATATTGTGTTTACCAGGTGTACTAGGCCATCAGCTGGATTCCCTGATTGTTTTTTTTGGTCTCCATCATCTGGAAAAATATTTTTTGATGTGTTAAGTTTATTTCAAAAATGAGAATTGACTAAATCATTCACCCACCTCATGGCATGATGAGTAATTGCTTTTTCCAACAGTCCTGCAGGAATGTTATATACGATTTTAAAAACTTAAACAGCCATCTGTTTTGACAGATTAGCATGGCAAGCACCGAAATGTTTATGGCGGTGTAGAAAAGCATATAGTGGACTCTTGCCAGCCTCCATAGATATGTTAATATCAATGCCCACCCCCACAGACAAACACCATCTTTATGCCCTGAAACATTTCTAGAGTAGACTAATATAAGAAATGATTATTTATTATATTTATATAAACCATAAGAGATGTGTCTACCTTAACTGATGGTTTCATTGCAGATCTTCTCACTGGGATACTGTCCAACGGGTGAGTGGCTGGCAGTGGGGATGGAGAACAATAATGTGGAGGTCCTACATGTCACCAAACCTGACAAGTACCAGCTCCACCTGCATGAAAGCTGTGTGCTCTCACTCAGATTTGCTCATTGTGGTAAGAATCAACACATCTATTAACTTCATTCTGCCTTCACGCCTAGTTTTTTTGAAAAGCTCCTTAAGGAAATGTATATATGTACCAAGTGGCTTGTTTATCAAATGATGTGTGAATTGATTAAAACAGTTGTGACTCACTTTAGCGTGAACTATGTTGCGTCATATTAGGCACTAGAGAAAATGACATGTTGTAGTAGGTTGACAGTGCTAAATGATATGGGAATGTGACTGGATGTGGCAGGTTTGTGCAGGAGAGGGGGAAAATAAACACAAATGTGATTACAAAATTTACATTGTAAATGAAGGTGATTTTCAGATGAATGCATTGTACAGCCAGAAATCCCGCTGGACTAATTTAGAAGACATACAAATCCAAACCAATAATAACAAAACTTCTGGATGAGCTGGAATTAGCAAACATGGTTCTAGCTAAAGTGTCAGCCTGTAGCAATGGTATGAATTATCTACAGGGAGAGATGGATGGATGATTTACATTGTCATCACTTCATGAGTAAATTGACCAACAACCAATCTCCCAAAATCTGGATTACAACTAACTACTAGTTGTTTTTTAAAAACAAATTTAACATGATCATGATTTATGATTTTACATCAATGTTTAATCATTTTTTAGTGTAAAGAGAAACACAGCTCCTCTTGGTTCACCCCAGAACCCTCCCTCTTTTCTGTCACTTTAACAGTCTTGTATTTTTCAAGACAAGTGTGCAACAAATCTACTCAGTTACAACTTTCACTCCACACTAAATATTTCAGTGTGTGACCGAGATATACCTTATCTACAATGTTTCTTAATTTTCAACCCAAACAAGTAAATATGTCATTATTACTTACTATGATTGAGCTAATCATATAAATGCAGTTACCACTATGCTAGATATAAGTTATCTGCCATAAATAAGGTACCATATACATGATATAGTTGTTTAATGCCCATATTTGTTAATAGGCAACTACAGACAGTAAAAAGTCAAGACAAGCTTTGTTTGAGACAGTTGTTGCCAATTGATTAACTGTCATTTGAATTAGCAGCTGAACCCTCCCTCAGGCCAGAAAATGATATATGTTCTGCTTTAATGTGTCCGTGTTTAAAAAAAAACAAAAAAAAAAATCCGATACCAACATCAGTTTCAATGGGAATGCATGGCTCAGTTAACCAAGTGCCATTTACAGTAAGTGTTAAGCACCTCTAATCTGAGTCGCTGGGGTAGTTGAGACATTTTTGGGGCAATTGTTTTTCTAGATGTGGCTTAATGTATTTTGCCATTCTCTGCAGGGAAGTGGTTTGTGAGCACAGGAAAAGACAATCTGCTCAATGCGTGGAGAACCCCATATGGAGCCAGCATATTTCAGGTAAGTGTGGAAGAATGTACCACAAGAAAATAGATGACAGGCAGCTGAGAGGCCAAATACAGTATAGCCTAATAGACAGGTGGTTACAGATTTTACTGAAAGTTCTTTGAGCAAGACATCGCAAATCTTTCTGCTCACTGATTGAATCTTTTGTGGGAAGACGGTGAATTAAAAAAAGTACACATACAGAATCAGAAATCTGAAAATGAAAGTGTATCCACATGCTGTTTTCTCACTCAGGATTTATCAAAGACACTATATATACCTATATATACACTATATAAATATTTAAACACAAAGCTTTCATCAGGGTGTTGAAAAGACAAGACAAAGTTGCAGGGTAAGTGTATATACGACTACTGAAATAAATCAAGTCTTCAGTTCAACACCTGTCTGTCACACACACAGCCCTGTTGGCTTTTTCTCAGTCTGTAGCGTACATTTACATTTAATGCACGTTTATTCCCCATACAGTCAAAGGAGTCGTCCTCAGTGCTGAGCTGCGACATCTCCATAGATGATAAGTACATTGTGACAGGTTCGGGAGACAAGAAAGCGACTGTCTACGAGGTCAACTACTAGGGAGGCTGTGGTGAACGTCAATGCCATCCTTCCATCCATGCACTCACCCATGTACAATTTTTAATGTGTATAAAATTGATTTGAACCGACCAAACAGACTTTCTTCAACAGTGACCTTTTTACCTTTTAGCTGGTTGTGGATTAAAAACAAACAAGCAGAACCAAGCACAGAGATTTACTTTTTTCTTTTGAGTGTTTTTTTGTTGTGAGGATGAGTGAATGTCCATGTGCACTGGAGAGGATGCTGTTGCCAGATAACATTTCTTTACACTTTTAGCCCTCTGCTATACCAGTGTTTCAAATAAAAAGCTGGTGTTCAGTTGGAAAGTGCACTGTTCAAGGATTTTACCACATTGTGTAATGACAATGTTTTGCACTCTGAGTGTAAAGAGCAATTTGAAACAAATGTAAATATCACAAGAGAAAAAGTGGCAGTGACGACAGGCTCTAGAAGTTTCTCTTCAAAAATTTCTGCCATTGTTGTCATCATCTGTTTAGAGTAAATGTATCGCACATCCTACACTGCTACTACACTCCAAAGCAACACAGCAGCGCAGGGGCAGCCATCATGCACACGTTAATATGTGACTGAAAATAAGTATATCCTAGGCTTTAGTCAGTAACAACCTTGCAAAAAATATATTGTTTTCTGAGTTTTGATAGAGCTGACAGTTTTTATTAATGTAGAGCTCTAAAGGCAGTATTGTAATTTTTTTACATTTTGATTCTGTATCATTTTTGCCTTTAGGCACTGTATGTCAATACCTCATGCCAAATTTGCCTTTTTTTTCTTTTTTAAATGTCAAGACATTTGTTATGTTTGTCTAATTTGATAAAGTCAGCCTTCCATTTACAAATGCATGCCACCAGTGGTGAAAATGGCTACATTTTACTGGGGGAACCATTCCTGGGTAGGGGTCTGGGAAGTTTATAACATTATCTTAATCATGGAAAAAAATAGGGTGTGTCATTAGAGAGTTTACTGCTTTTTGCTGGATTTTAATGTCAGAGACGCAGGACTCATGGATATCACCCAGACCCTCGCAGCTATTAACACAAATTCATCAAATCCCAGTAAATTCAGTGCAATTTTGACCAATGCATGGAATTTTCAAACACATATTTGACCTATCATCGCTGTTTCCTTCAACACGCTGTCATACGTCAGTGAAGTCACTTCCTTGTTTACAAGACGCAGCAGACCTTTGGTAACAATGTCTCAGATTTGCTTACAAAATAACAGCAAAGGTCCATGAAAGTATTCAGATTTCCTTTACTAAAGCTTAAAAGGAAATTATATATTGACACATTGCCACCGCAAAATATATGTGGAGAATGGAGGAAACGCACAGAGGACGTCAGAGGAGAAAAATCAATGTGATACAGGTTGTTGCAACCTGGTCAATTGCAAACGCTGAAAGAATCATGGTAGGGTGGTTTAATGTGCATGGTAAGGGTTAGGGTTAGGCCTGCGAAATCCTGGAGGTAATTCTAAAGTTTAAAAAAAATCACATTTACCTTTGCAGTTTTCACTTATTCCCACAATTTAATCTCAAAAAAACCCCCAAAACCTTCATAATTTTTTTAGAAAAGCTGCTGCAAAATCAGGAATTTTTGCCCTCAGCAATCACAGAAAAAGGCCCGCGAAATACTGCAGGGACTGATCAACAGCATTGCAGCTTCCTGCAGACCTGTTTAGAATAGAACAGCTTTCGTAACCTGAGCAGAAATGATGTTCCTACCCGACTTTTACTCCCGCGGAACACCATTCCCATGTGTTCCCACCATTTCCACCACTGGTTACCACTCTATTCAGAAAAGGCTGCTTAGTATCTCAGTGCTATGTTTTTTTGTCACATTAACAAGACAGTGGACTGATTACATTTAGCTCCAGGACAAACAGAACCCGCATTATGAAAACTGGAAACAGGAGGATACCAAGAGCCTTGCTCTGTCCAAAAACAAAATGTGCCTACTAGCTTATTGTGACTCCAGAAAGTCACTGCTCTTAGTCATGAAATAGTCTGCAACATTACCCCCATGAAACCATAACTTGTTGTTTTTACGCTTTGGGTTTTGTACTGATGAAACAACAGATCACCTGTTAGCTTTAGAGGCAATGGTGAGGAGATTATTTTTTACCTGTGTGCAGAAGCCTGGCTGTTTCACTTTGTATTACAATTTTATGCTAAGCTTAGCTGTGAACTGACTGTGTAAACAAGTTGCTTTTATGAGACGAGCTCCTGGCACAGGGTCAATTAAAGACAGATCCCCTCCCCTTCCAGTTTTCTATTTCTTCTTAAATTTACTGTTTCCACACCTTTATGCTAAGCCAAAAAAAACGACTGCTGGTTGTAACTTAATATTAACCATTCAGTCATGAGAGTTGTATTGATCTTCTCATCTTATTCTCAGCTAGGAAGCAAATAATTATATTTCCCAAAATGTCAAACTAATCCTTTAAATGCAGTTTGCCTCTGTGACCTTTAATATTTATTTTCTACCTATTGTATGTATTATTTTTTTAATATTTATTTTTCTCATAACTCTCATAATTGTGAGAGAGGTGCGAGTTCAGTCTATGTGTGTTGTCTGTGTGTGTATGTGTGTGTGTGTTTTGATGTGTTTTGTGGGCATTGAACAAACAAACTCAGTGGCCCTCAGTGCCCTTACTATTGTCTGACCTTTGCACTTGGTTCTGCCCCCTCAGTTCAGACTCCTCTGGATGCTCACTGGATTCTGCCTGGCAGATTTCAGTAAAACTGTTTGCTTCGTTTTTGGAGGTCAACCAGCCCTTCATTTCCTGCCTGGATTTTTTTGTTTGGACCTTTGGACTCTTCTCTGAAAAGCAAGTGGTCAGCGATATGCTCATGATTTCTCTTGGATTTACTTCTCTTGGCTTGTAGAAATAACACAGTGCCTTTATGCTGCTACGCTTTTGACTCCATTTCGTCGTGCTGAGTATTCAGCTACACAGAGATGAAACGTGACGGACTGTTGGAGTGGAATACTTTACTGTTCTTATGTGTACATCTTGCAACATTTAAGGATGGATTTTAGCAACAAGATCATCAATTTAACACAAATGGTGAAACTGGTTAGCCAGCCAGATTTGTATCAGTTGTCTGTTGTCCACTTTGAGGTAACCAGGACCAAACTTTTCACCTGCTTTAGCCGAGCACATGCACGTGAAATACACTATTCATGGCTGCTGCTGTTTCAGTCTGATTGTTTGAAGCATGGTGCCATTAACTGTTTCTGAAGATACACTATTGTTCACTGTACTTTTCTTTCTGCTTTCAAGCTTTGTCCGTATTGCTAATGCGTTTCTTCTGAACAGCTAATATCCCACGCCCAAATGACATCTACAGGGAGACATCCAAAAACACAACACATCAGTAGATATTAGCAGAGGTGCTTTTACCTAAAAGGTAACCACATAACACGTAACACCAACCTTCCCTAATCCTAACCTTAAGCAACCACTTTCAGTGTTATAAATAAATGTAACTATTTGGAGGCTCATTCTTAAACATGATCATTTCAAACTGAGTGCCTAAACCCAACCTCCTGGTTTAGCAACTGCACATAACCCTTGTGGGATCCATAGTTTTGCATCAATAAAAGGTAATTTTGAGACCCGCTGAGGGATTTAGAAACAGATCTGTAAACAGTCTGATTTATGTATAAAATATCATGTGTATTGTTATTTTAATCCCAGAAGTTGCATATTATATAGCTTTAACTTCCAGTTTAGATCCTTTGAGTGTAAGACGAGACCCTCAACCTGCAAATCAAGAAGGAAGCAAAGAACATTGAGAGGTTTCCTGTGCTTTTACTGTTCATGGGGTTAAAATAATGAGAAGGCTCATCTCATTTGTGCTAGAACATGTTATTGTCATGTTATTCTAAGTGATGTGATATAGCCCAAAACCTATTTCGCTGGCTTGGTACAGTTCTTCCTTTCAGTTACCTTTCACAAGGGCAAACTCTGTCTCTAATGACTGCCTTATTGAAGATCAAGTGGATGAACATGGCCAAATTTGAACTTGTTTAATGGTTAATTTTTCTTTTCACTGATAAAGCGAGCAGTGCTCATGCTCAGCACTGATCTGCCTGAGACCTGTCTAATTTTACTGTAAGCTCTTAATACTTAAATACAGATATTAAAATCTAAAAAAAAGATTGAATTTTGCAAGTATTCACTCTAAATTTTGGAGCACATCTTGAAGCTCTTTGCAGAAAAAAAGGCTTTAAACTTTATTGCACTGGAAAGAAGTTAAATGCCAAGGAGAAGCATATTTGAAGATGGTCAATTTTTCTAATTTTCTTTAGAACATGCATTTTTTTTGCAGCTGTGACACTGACAGATGGCTATCTGAGTTGACGAAACTACTGATAATAACTGTACTGGTGTGAATGCAAAGGGAAATTTTGCAGTGAAGCCACCTCTTAAAGAGAAAGTCTTATTGGTTTGATACAGCAGAGACCCTTTGGAAGATATTACACTGTTAGAACTGATATTTTAGTAATTTCTTTGACAGCTGCACCGAATGACACTGTACATTTTGAAGGACTGGCCGTGATATTGGTTTGATTTTTGCAGTGTTTGCCTTATTGTGCGCTTTCTTTCTAAATCTGAAACATTTCTGTGTTTGCTTCAGTCAGCTATAAGCTTTCAAATTCAAGTGAGGATTCATTAACATTGCTATCACTCATGGCTGCGTTTTCTGCTCTTGAATGAGTCATAAAATCTGTACCTTCTGTACTAAATAGCTACTGTGCAACTGCAAATCCCCAATAATAATGAGCAAATATAAAATACACTTTGGTTATACTTGCCACAATGTCAAGAGTCAAATCTCAATGTTACTCGTCTCATCCAATTGCTACAAGTTAGCTGGTTAATGTGACCTGATACAGAAAAGATGTTACGTACAGTAATGATGTGTAGAGCATTTAGCTTGACTGAACTCATGAAGGTATTTACTGTATAAGGCATTTACTGTAAACATGTAATAACTCAAGCTTACATTGGAAAGAAACTTCCTGTTGCTAGTTGAACTTTTTTCCCCTCTTCAATACAAAATGCCTTTGCTCTCTTTTTTCTAGTCTGTGGTTGATTTTATTAAATTATTGTGTGGAATATTTTGTCTGAGACTCATTCACTGTTCCAACGAATAAGCTATTAATGTTATTAACAAATTCGCAATTAATTACAATGAAACTCAAATTGACCAAAAGTACAACTACAAAGCCAAAGCCTTCAGAGAATGCGACAGTCTGCATGTTACAACAAAGTCCTGCAACAATGACTCTGTGTCCGAATGTTGAAACTTGCATCTGCATTTCTGTGAGGCAGGTAGCTTGTGATGTTTTGTTTGAAAGTATCATTTGACTCCTCTCTACTCACACAACTGAAGAAAACAACCTTGTCCTTTTCCTTTTCCTTAACCTTTTCCTCCATGGTGTTACAAGCTCCTTCAAAGAAGGATTTTCTGTATCTTTGAAGGGTATCCATGGAATCTGATCATAAATACCAGAAATAAGCATGCAGGAATGATGGACTTGTGACACAGGTGAACCTACAGTCAGTGATGGCAGATTCCTTACCTGCAAAAAGATATTAAATGTTCGTGACAGAAAGAAAACCTTGCATTCTCTGCTGGTCTCCACATATTTCATTCCTCAATTCACCATTTCTGTGCAGCAACCTGTTAATGGACTTGTTATCAATCTTTTTTGTGCATGCCCAGGGCATTAATATTCTAAGGGTTTCCTTGACAATCTAACACTACTACCACTACACAAGTACAAAGGCTACAGCCTGCTGTCAGCCACAGCAGACATTAATTTTGCATTAAAGGTTATTCCATTGGGCTCTGGCTCTCTGCCCTTGAAAGAAACTTGTGGCAAATCAACCAGAACAACAGCTTCTAGTTTGTCCTTTGATTTGTTTACTTTTCAGCTCCGGACTTTCCACTAAATCTACTGAAACACCCTTCTCCATAGCTGCACTAACCTACTTCTGAACTTCTAAACCTGCCACTGAATCCTCTCTGCACCTAAGAAGAAAGCTGTTACTTTGCTGAATAAACTGTCCATATAAAGTATCCATATATATAAGATGAGGCTATCAGGTTCATTACTATGGCTTGACTAGCAGTACTACATTCACTACAAACTCTGGATACACCCAAACCTCGGTATCTAAAAGCGACTGTATAGTGGATTTCATGGACAACACTGATATCAAAATAATTATCACAATGAATTATCTGTTTTGTCTTTAATGTATACTGTGACAAACCTTTTGGCAAAAAAGCTTCGGATTTTGACTCTTAAGAGTGTGGCAGCCATACTCATGTCCATATTAAGTGAGGTGGGAAACGGGTTTGAAGTGTTTTAGTGGCATTTTAGTGTAAGCTGACAGGTCAACGCTAGTCTCTGTCTAACCTTCCATTGTGAACGTGCTGTGTTCATGCAGAGCACAGCGCTGGACTGTTGAAGTGGATTAAGTGATCTAAGTGAGGGCTGTGGAGGAGGACGCTCCACCATTACAGTGAATGATACTCCTGGTACAGCTCTCCAACCAGCACTTCAAACAGCCAAAAGTGGGAGAGAAGGAGGAAAGGTGGGGATGCAATGTGGGAATGAGCCACCCTACTTCAACATTTTATATTAAGAGCACTTGCGGCTTGCAAATTGCCCACTTTCCTGACAGACATAGAAGTTGGATTAAACAAACAGGCCACATAACAGCAAGATGGCTTTAGCTTACATGTGTTGAATCACAATGCTGATAGATTTGGCTCAGAGAGTTGCAAAGATTGCATTAATTTACTTCATAACAAGACTGTGCACATGTGTTCGTGACCAACACTGTCACATATGTTTTCCTTCCAAAAACCTTCATGACCACGTTCATGACCTCAGAGGATGCTGGCATAATGTTTGCAAAGTGCCACTTTACAGAACCATTACAATACTCGACTAACTTAAGAGCACGGTCAGAATCACTCTTTATTAATTCACTTTTAGAGCGCCGACAGCTCACTTTGGAGTCTCTTGAAGAGGATTATAGATGCAAAAGAGTGAATATTTACTGCCGTTCAAAACAAAGTATGTGAAGCTCTCGTTTTGACCACACTGAAGAAAAAGAAGAAGAAAAGGCAAGAAATGCCTATCTGCAGTCTTGCAGGCTTCTCGAAACAGTCACTTTACTACACGACACATCCCCTGAAATGACTTTCTGGATTAAGTTACTTATTTTAACCCAAACTATGATGTTTCACTAAACCTAACTAAGCTGCGACCGTTTAGAGGTAGTGTCATGTGGTAGGCGGGTCTTGTACTGTGGGCACACAAATAGACCTAGGCCTATGCTTCCAACAGGCTGTGCTAGCAGCTCTGTGAGGCTTTTCTTAGGCACATGTAAACATTTTGGCAATGACAATGCGATCATGCTGATTTATTTACTTTATCTTAGTTTATCACATTGAGCTAACTAGCCTGAGAATGACGGCTGTATTTTGGAGGTATTTTGTCACAAACCAAAGTATTGGACAGAATAAAACATTTTAGCTGATAATGACTCTCCATGGAAAGTTAAGGGATCCCCAAATATATAAAAATTCCTCCTGAGGGGAAAAAGAGATGTCCGAACAGTTGTTGAAACATTTCATTCAAAACCACAAAAGTCAACCTCATGGTGGCGTTTGAGGAAAAGTCAGGGGATCGCAGAAGCCAGTTTAAAAAAAAGAAAATGAAGCTGTCCTTGGCCACAGCAAAACTTTATTTACAAATCTTCCAAAACACTCATTGAGTCATGGAACCAAAACAGTCTGAAACCTGACATAAAAAACATCAAATACAGGAGCTTACTTTAGCTAATCGTAAAAATAAACTACAAATTACAGCAGCCTCCAACATAAACTATATTAGATAGCCCACGGTTGCATCCCCAATTAATGCTCAGTGAAAATATTTTTTAGACTGATCACTAAATGAGCAAAGCTTCTTGCTCTCTGTGGACAGATTAAACTGCTTAATAAACCTGCTCTTTCTTCTGGCACAGTACCAGTCGTGGTTGCTAGGAGATTCCTTTTAACAAAACCTGATAACAGGAATGGGGAGGATATGAGAACAACACCATTCCTTTCCCATGGCTACTTTGCTTTGATCATAAAATCTCAGCTGAACTTAAAACCAGTGGCTTTTGATGGGATACACAAAGGCCCAGGAGACAGCAGTGGATACGCTGCTGAGTATTTGTAGTCCTTTATTCCCTTAGAAGACACATTCTGCACAAAAGGGACAATTACCCCTGGAAATGCTGTATTCCCCCCCCCTTAAATAATGAACATAGATGAATTGCTTTAACATCTGACCACCAACAATGGGTGGCTTTTCTACTCTTTTAGTAGTATTAGATGGGATCAAGGGCACACTGCAGGCAACTTAATATCTCCAGCCAAGTACACGACATTACTTTATAACCCGGGATCAGAGAAACTCTGCTTTCAGGCAGTTATAAACTAGCCTAATAGAAACCGAAGGCTAATGTGCACCAACAGGACCAACATAAAACAACAACAAAACAAACAACTAACGAGCAAGACAATAACTCAGCATGGCATTTCATAGCATGGCATTAGAAGAAGAAGTTTTGCCACAATGCTAGCATTTCTGCCCAACTTTTCATATTATTAGGACACTATGACAGTCTGTCAGTCCCTGCCCCCACCCCGATGAAAGTGATGCTCCCAGTGGTGCACAAAACGTGTCTTATTATGCTGGGAGGATGAGACCAATGAAAGAAAATTTGTGTGAACAGAGATTATGGTCCTTTGGTATTTGGAAGGACAGGTTGTGTATTCACGGTGTACTTATACTATATTTTTAATGGGATTATATCACAGCTATGAGGCTCATAATGTTCTCTTTCATTGCATTTGAACTCACCCAAATCTGTCCTCGTCACATCTGACTTACTAATTTCTCTTCCTATTTTTTACCTTGCTGGTCACATTGCATCTGTGAAAGAGATTGGATGAGACTGAGAGTACACAGGAGAGAGCGCGTCCATCAGCTTATCTGGTGGAGTAAATTCGATGGTGATCCTGTGATGAGATGAAAGATTTGTAAGGAGCTTTATACTTTCAAGCAGTTCAAAGAGACATTGCTCATAACAACTGATGCTGCTAACAATTTCTTGCTCTATTACAGGGTGGACTGATGATTAATTCATGTCTTAACGACATTGTGCCTGTTAGTGGGGGGTTGGGGGTGGGGGTGTACACTCGGTGGCCCTGTCACACATTAATGACTTCCCTGAGCTGTGAAACGAGCATCATTATCTCTTTTCAAAAAGGGAAGGATGCGAGATTTCAGCTCAGCTTGTAAGAGGAATCAGTCACTGTGTGTTTGTGTGTAGGTTAGTTAGTCAGTGTGTGTGAGAGTTTGTGTGTGTGTGTGTGTGTATGTATGTGGGTGAGTGACTGGGTAACACTTGAGCATTGCCTTGCAATGTAAACTTAATTTAAGGGAAAGGCTAGAAAAAGCAGCTTCTCTGTGAACAGTTCAACCCGAACAACAATTAATGCTGTTAAAAACAGGTTTAATTGAGCTACTCCACTGAACTACTTTTCTATGATTTATTGTTTTAAAACTGGGTTAAAGGGGTGATTTCGTATTGATTTGCGATATTGAATACCATATTGATTGATGGCATTGATTTCATATTGCACTCCCATAAAGTTGGGGGACTTGCGAGAGACAACTATAAAATTAATGCAGCATCGATGCATTTCCTGACCTTTTTTCTGTAAGATCCATCAAGCTCCAAGAAAAGCTGGATCCTGTATTTCCCACAGTGCAAGTGGGTAGCGTCTATCATTAGGTCTGAGTTTTTGTACCAACACAACATGTCCTCATAGCTACAATGACAAAATAGGTCCATTAGTGAATCCCAAAGCAACATATATGACCGTTGGAAAGCACCAGTCCAGCAACAGGCCGGAACTTAAGGATGTTACTTAAGTCACATGATATTAAACACATGGTTGCAGTTGCCTGATTAGGTTTAGGCAATAAAACTACTTGGTTAGGTTTAGGAAAAGATTGTGGCTTGGGTTAAAATAATTACATTACGTAAGTCAAGTAACATAAATAATGTAAGTCACCTACGTAACATTACTTAACATAAACTTTTTTAAAAAATGATTAAAAAAATAAAACTTCAAATAAGTTAAAATTGACTTTGTTTCACATGGGACTTAAATCCGGACATAAACCCTGTTTTCCTGGGTTAATTCCACCTCTTTAAGAGGATGTTTTTCTGTTTTTCTGAGGATAGGCTGTACAGATTCTACCACATTAATTTTTGGATACTTTAATTAGAAATAAGAGAAATATGAGAAATATCAACATATTTTTCTAAACAGTCTTTTGTCATTTAGTAAAAGAAAGTTTTCAAATGGTGCCTAAACACAAGCAGCTCTACAAGAAGTACACCTAAATAAAATGCTCACTAAAACTGCCAGCATTTTTGATTTAGCCAAATGTAAATCAGGAATCATGTGATCAAAAAATGAAAATGAGATCCAAACATTCAATGCAACCTTTCACTTTTGGTTTCACTGACACAGACACATTTGTGCCAAACAAAACTATTGAGGTTTAATGCCCAACCTTGAAGATAGCCTGTGCAGCTGAATATATATTAATTCTAACAACAAATTAAGGAAGCTTTGAGTCTCTGTATGCTGTATAAAATGGAGTACAACATCCTGCTCTGAGAGTGCAACCACATGGCTAAATTAAACCGTATCCAGGAATAGGAAAAACACTGGAAAATAACAACAACAACAACAACAGAAAATATGTTCTAACATTATGCTGTAAAGTGGCTCCCTGATATTCCCTAGAAACTTTATTAAACTCTTTGCTTGATTTTTCACAAATTTGATACCCCTTTCTGTCTTTCTTTCGTTTTCTTCCAATCCATGTGTGCTTCTCAACCACTTACCTGCACTACGAGTCATCAAAATATTTTTATTTTATTTTTTATTTTTTTTTACTTTTAAGAGGCATTTCATACCTCTAAATCTATTCTGTCACTTCATCGCTGAGGCAGTGAGAAGGGTTCAAGGGTCACGGCAAAGTAGAGAGAGCTGGATGAGTGAGAGGGTGTAAGTTCACACAGAGAGTGGAGGATTGTATATTTCCTAAGAAAACAGGAGCAGCCATTTGAGTGGAGGTCATGGACATTCCTATGCATGCTGATAGAATAGGTGGACGCGTTGGAGGAGAAAGGCCTCTTAAAACGAAATGAACTAAAAGCTCTTGGTTTGAATGCTCTTCAGCCTATACTCTGCCAAATGTACTCTAGCTCCAATAACACACTCAGGTCAGATGGGATGTTTTTTTGAAGCTTTTAGGCTAACTCTGATTCCCACTTAAAACCAACTTTAGTTCCAATTTCTAAATTGAGACTATGCCTTTTCTCAGTATCTGTTTCAGTGTTGCCGTTGCAGTGAAGTAGAAATTTATTCTAAACTTTTTGAAACACATGAGACTGAATATAAGAGGAGTACTGTATGATACATTTTATAATTTGCTACTGTAAAATTTGATGCTCAAATGCTCAAAAAAGGAACTTAAAGGAATCTCTCTGCCTTCAAATTAAGGTAATAAGCATGCAGATATATTTTCTTAATTTCCTTTGCTCTCTTACACACACACACACACACACACACACACACACACACACACACACACACACACACACACACACACACTCATAGACATATGTTTGTCTCACTTTCTTCATGGGAACATTTTATTGACATAATGCATTCCCTAGCCCCTCATCCTAATCTTAACCATCACAACTACATGCCTTAACTTAACCTATACCCTAACCCCTAAAACCAAGTCTTAACCCTCAAACAGCCCTTTAAACTTGTGGGGTCCAGCATTTTTGTCCCCACATAGCCGGTTGGTCCCCACAAGTACAGTAAATCCCTGTTTTTGGACCCTGTGAACATATTAGAACAAAAACAGGCACACAGACACGTTTGCACAGGCATTCAAATTATGCAGTGATTTTGGGAGTGTAATGTTTGTAAAAATCCACATGATGGCAGCGTGGATCTGAATAATGTCTTCTTGTTTCACAGTTTGTTTTTCTAGCATCAAATGAATCATATACACTGCAATACACACTTGAAATGCTTTCATTGTGAGGGACCATGTTTATACTATACTATTTATGCTATGGATGAATATTGATTTATATGTATTTTTATAAGGGAGAATGTGGTGTTTTCACATTTTGAGCAGAACATGGAGGGTTTAGGTTAAGCACAAAGGTTAATCCTTCACCTTGAGTGGCACTTTGACAACTTAATCTTAACTTAAGGTCCACTTACTAGTTACTACCTTTAAACTGCACATCACAGTCTTCATTCATGGGATGCAGTTGAAAGCTTCAGAAGTAGCTTGTAAATAGACCTTGAGTTAAAATTATTTGTCAATTTTTTTTTATTATATTGATAAATTTACAGAAATATATTTTTTTAAAATCTTTGACAGTTGGATCTTTTAATGTGAAAAATATTAACACTGTCCTGCTTGTTGATACACTTTGTCCAGCTACTGGAATTGGAATAGATGTTGAGCACATGTAGACAGTTTCTGTAAAATAACTGTCACTCATTGTTTTTATTTTATGTAATTTTTAACTTATTTTTGTCCTTGTGCTGCTGACAAACAGATTTGTTTTACTCCGAGGACCAATTAAGGCTTTTCTTGTCTTAAACGCAGGGGGCAATATGGAGCTCCACCCCTACTAACACTAATCACAGAAGAAGATCACTGCTAGGTTAGTTAGCAAGCTATCAAGCTGCACGAATAGTTTGACGTGAGCATCACAATGCTCCTACAGACGGCCAGACCGTGGTTGCTTCGTTGCAGGAGTCTACCTTTGGCTTGCACAAGGTCTTACTACGCCGACAAAGTAGCTCGACTTGGTTCTCAGCCGGATAAACAGTCCTCTGAATATCAGGTAGGCTGGGCTAGCTTGTCGCTATCTGTAACGTTATAATCCCACTCGCCGCTAATGTCAACGTTAAGTTCGCTGTTCAACTAGGTGAGGTGGCTCACCTGACGGGCAGGTGTAAAATCACGATAAGGTCACTTAATGTTGACAAGGAGACTGTTGTCTGTTTAACTTAGTTCCCAAACCACGCAGAGGCCAGTTCCAGGCAGTTTACTGGCTACAAGAGGTCAAAACCTTGAGCTTT
>JALXJV020000005.1:13993973-14296480 GCA_024633595.2 Lepomis macrochirus | reverse complement strand
TGTGTGTGTGTGTGTGTGTGTGAGAGAGAGAAACAGGCAGCACTGTAGGGCATCACCTTGGCAGAGGTATTAAATCTTATTCATCCTCTCCACAGGCTGTGGGGAGGACCAGGAGATAGATTTACTCACACAGGCACACATACACACACAGGCACACACACACACACACACACACACACACACACAAAACAGCTCCGTAGAATACACACACTCATACTGAAAGAAACATTTTGCATACTATGACACATACACACTTATTCACATGCCCAGTTGCATTATTACAGACACACACACACACACACACGCACACACATACAGACAATATCTAACAGTCTACTGGTTCCTAACTTAACATGGTCCCCAAGCTGTCAGTATGTCAATGAATCATCCCATCTAACTCACACAGCCTGTCCGTAAAATTCAACCTGGCATGTGCTGCATGTGCAATATGAGCTGGGACATTGTTATCTGTTGGAAAAATGTCTCCCTCAGTTTTTTATTTGGTTCTCTTTCAGATTTTATCTAAGTGACCCCTGGCTATTTGTGCTCATCAGTGTGCAATAAACGGATCCGCAGATGTAGCCATTGTAGAAACCTCACATTTTACTGACTGCTGGCTGATTTTACTACAGTGATAATTGTGTTGTTGTTTTCAGTTTTATTCTCTATTCAATTGTGAAACGCTGCAAGAGCTGGTCTGGTACTCTATTCAGAAACAGATTGGTATTTTGTTGTTTTTCTCTAAATTGCTAAACTAAACTATGGTGCATTCTAGCCCTCAAACTGCGACAAGTTTCATGACACTCAAATTTGCAGTATGAGCTGTGATGTTTTCTCAGCTTCATATGATGAACAACTGTTTAGGTTAATAGTAAATACATCCATATGCTGTACGTAACCTAATTTCCCATCTTTGTAGTTTGACGAGCTTCACATGAATTCTTCAATAAACAGCTGACAAACTCACAATGGCTTATGTAATACTGTTTATTCCAAAGGACACACTGTGTCCACTAAATTCAGGCAAAAGAAGGCTACAATTGAGGGTCTCTTTGGACCCATTATGACATATCCAGTCTGGAAATGTGGAGCATTCAGCTCCTGAGTTGTGACACAATCCCTGTGTTAGCTCTATCATAGATTGGCTGCTCATGCCAGCCTATTTCCTGCCTTTTCATTCTATGCTTGTTGGGAAATTCTCCATTCTTACATTAATTGAAATAAGTTGCTGCAGGATGAATGAACATTTATTTGTCCCTCATTCACTGCATCTTTAGCATTACTCCACTATATGACAGCAGGTACAGCAACTAGTAAAGTAGGACAGAATCTACTTTCTGCAGGATTGCAGAATGTTGTTAAATCATTTTAAATTCATGTGGACAATGTTGGCAGTTTTTTGTTGGTAAAAAAATACTTGAAATGTGTTCCAATTTCTTAAAAGTCTTGGGAATAGACTTAGTTTGGCTGTTTTATTTCTGTAAGATGCATAAATGAAGGGCACTAGGTATTTGAGGCATAAACAGGTTGCTGGTTGGAATCTATTTGAACCAAACTCTACCATGAAGGCGAACATGAGTCAGATACTCTAAGCCGCTGGAGCTGCTCAGTGGTACACATGAAGGACATGAATGTGTGTAACCAGGTGGTTGTAACCTGTGTTGACGAAAAGATATGCCAATGTGCTCAACAAAAAACGCTGTTCCCTCGATGTTGTATCACTTCTGGGATTACTGCTGCTGAAGGTCTGCGTGACTGACTGTAAGATGACATATCACTGCAAAGAAGCTTAGCAGCTTATGTCTCATATTCACACATATCAAGATTATTCCCAGATATTCGAAGTCATGTTATCTCTCTGTACTACCAGATCATTTGCTTGCAAAAAAACACAACAAATACAGAAACTTTAAAACAATTTTGTGTTCTCCTTTTCTCCCTGTGTTTTTATGATTTGTTTACTGTAAACAAACTATGTCTGACTTGTCCTCTGCACGCTGGGTTGTGTCTAGTGTCATAGGTCATTGCTGAATAACTCGATGGATTGTCATTAAGGGAAACACTGAATTGCTCTTTGGTCACCTATTTTATATCCTGTAAGACAGACTGTGTGTGCAAACTATTATCAAATGCACAATAAAACTGGAAATCTCAACTACAAAAAAAACACACAGAAGAAAGTTAGTTTTTAAAAAGTCAGTGTTTTCCAGGTGGTCAGGGCAGTCATTCTGTTTAAGATCAGTTAGAGAGGAAGTGATCAGGGTTTATGCTGCTCTGATTCTGATCATAATAATCTGTAGCCGTGCCTTTTCTAAGCTCCTTTTCCTTCTCTAAGCGGTGCGCTGTTCGTTGCTCAAGCCATTGAAACCAATGGGTTTCATTGTACAGATGTGCCGTCGCTGTCGGTGTGTCTGAAAGGCCATTATGGCTGTATCTCTGTTTTGTTTCGTCCTCTGCTCCGAGTTACCTCACACTGTTTCAGAAGCATTTTAGCAGTGGCATATTTGCCCTGCCACACGTTATTGACTTGTTGTTTATTTGTCCTTTCCTGTGCTTCTACCACTGATCACAGCTCTCTGTGAATCGGTTTTGTTCCATTCTCTGCGCGTCTTCATATCCCACATGGAGCATTTCAGAATAAGACAGTTTAGCTTGCCTGATTTTGCTGACTTGTTCAGATTCTGTTGACGTCATCAGTTTTCCTTGATTTTTGTGCTTCTAACATAGTTAAGTAGACTACATGGTTAAAAATGTGTTTATTGTTGATTTACGATTGTGAGTCTGCACAGGTTGTTTTATTTTGAAAATAGATCGGATTCTCTATGCCCCTTTTGTGTCTGATTTCCTCCCTGGTTCATCTGCTCTGTGCTGCTTGACGCAGCTTCTGTCAAAAATAGACTCGTTGCGTTACATTTGCGGAGCAGAAAGCCACGTCTGGGATGCTTCTGGTGTGAGCACAAGCATTGACTGAAATGGCCGCAATTAGCAGCAGCACCCAGGGCGCAACATAGGCAGAGTCAGTGGATTTTGTGTGTGAGTCCAATGTGAGTTTTGCGTGGATCTTTGAAACTTATGGCTTGCCTGAATTCTTCTCCATGCATATTAATTTGTGTTTGAAGTGGCAGGCACAAGTGTACACAACTGCGCTAATAAATGCTGGATTAAGTCTTCGGATTCTTAATGACTTTAGCAAAATGTCTGTAATATTGAGATAAAAGTTCTCATTGTTGAACAATGATAAATGTATTTAAATATGTTTATTTCATATATTTGTTTATTTATTTGTCTGCTCATAAGCTATCACCATAGCAACATCATATGCCTACAATTTATTTGATAAGCAGTGCAAATACACACACCCACCCACATGTCGAGAGCCAAACCACTGATAGATTTTAAGGATTTGTCGACTGTCAACTGAGCTTCCTCAGCTTCTTCCTACAGCTAGATGCTGCTGTGTTTGTGTGGAGCTTGACGGTTTGTTGGTATTATCTGCAACACAGAGTCTCGGTTCCAATACTGCTCCAGGGTCCCATAGGACTGCAGGTCCTTACCAGCAGACACACAAAACACTCATAAAACCCCTTGTAACTGTACACACACAGTCTTAAATGTAAGATGTCCATCTTATAACTATATTTTTACATTTTTATATATAGATGAGAAGTCTTTTGTTTGTATGCTAAATAGGAAACCAGAGCTAAGAGATGGTTAGCTTGGCTTAGTATCAAACGGCAAAACAGCTGGCCTGGCTCTGTCTGAAGGTAACAAGAATACACCTACCTATCAAACAAGATATCGTGTTTGTTTAATCCATTTAAAAACTGATGTGTAAAAATGACAATTTGTAGTTTTTGGGGGATAATGAACTATTTCTTGCCAACACGCAATGAAAGAAATGTATTTACCTGCACATTTCTACATCGAAATTTGCAGATGTTGAGATTCCTGAGTGATTACAAGGCTGCCAATATCCACATAATGGTGATGTCCAAAAGACGATCACATATTTAAAGTAAAAACCTACATGTAAAGCTACCTGGCTATTGAGGTAATTACTTCAAGTTCACAGGTTTTTGTGAACAACGCAGAGGCACCCAATGCTTCTCTTCTACATTGTTCAGTCTTCTACTGTATCTTTGTCTCATTTTTCTCTCCCTATTTTGCAAAAAGCTTCCTTTTTTTCTCTCTTCCTTTCCTTATATTAACACCCTTTTCTCGCAGTCCAATTTTTTGGCATGCTAACAAGTGGGGTTAGAGAAAGATTAACAGGTGATTAAGACAACATTGGAGGTAGTTTCTACCTGGTGGGCCTCCTGCTGTGTTATCAAAGCTGACCTTTTATCTCCTACTTTCTTCACTCCTGCTTTTTCTCCCTCATCACCTTTGTTGCCGTCTGTGCTCCCCTCCTATTTTTTTCATTTCCTTTCATCTCTCCTTCCCTTCAGTCCCTTTTTTCATTTAGTCTCATTTCCTCTTTTATTGTCGCCTCCTGTCCTCTGCTTTGCCTTCAACTCTCTTCTTTTTCTCCTCTTCTCTCCATTCATTTATTTTCCCTCTCTTCCATAATTTCTTCTCAAGCAAAAACAGTGGTAACAAAAACAGTGAGGAGGCAAAGCCTGTGTGTGTATCAGCATGTTGGACTGCCAATGCTCCTGCTCCTAATTTTTCTCTAAATCTTGTGAATGCTTATGAAATAATGTGAAGGTTGACATGAGGTGATGTGTACTCAGCTGGGGTCAATTAGCCAGTAGAAGCCATTGTGCATAAAAAAACAGATGGGACTGTTTGATTTGAAGCCCACTAATCACTGTTGTCTTGGGCAGCGCTGAGCCCTTGACACAGTGATGGCACCTGTCCAAAACAGTGGTGAAGGGGAAATATAGTTGACTTAGCACGCATGCTTAAGAAGTGCCCCATTAATCAGCTGAATGAATTGTGCACGCTTTGTACAGGGCTCAGTCAAACAGTTTTGAGGTAGTGTTCCACTACTCTTCTATGGCTGGCATTGCTTGCAATGGTAGGGGGAATTTTATGGAAGTAACAAAGCACAGTGTGGAAGAGGAGAGCGCCAGCCAAAAAGTGACAAAAACCAATGGGAGGATAATCCCAGGAAAAGACCACCCTGAATGAAAATATCAAACTGAAATGATCCTTACCTTTACTGTAAGCCCCAGTGTGGTGTATAAATCCTAAAACATTGCATGTAATGTTGCAAATATCAAAGGGACCATTTGGATATAGTTGGCCATCCTAACTGTGTGTTTGTGTGTGTGTGTGTGTTATTATCATGTTCTACTCCATGTACACCACTGCTGAAATTACCATTTACATGAACAGAAAATGAATTGACAACACCGAAGATGTGACCTTGGCCTCTGGGAAATTCTATTCTTATAGACTATATGATTAATCTATTAATTAAAACAAAATGTAGAAGTTAATTTGCAATGAAAGTAGTTATTTGTTTAAGTCCTACTTGTGTGAATTTTTTTAGATTAAGAGTGAGTAAAGAAAGCTGCAGAGAACAGTGACTGACAAACGTAGGAGATGTTGGGCAGAGATTGTGGGTGAAAAGGGAATGAGGTCCTGAGAGAGACAGATATGTGACCGCAAACACTGAACAACTTATCTCCAAAACAGAGATAGAGACCGAAAGACAGACAGTGGGCGAGAGACAGAATCAGATAGATGGCGGGGGGAAAGACCCAGATGAGAGCAGTCAGAGTGTTATAAAACTGTTTAAAAAAGACAGAAATTTGGGAGGACGTGAGATGAATGAAGACAGAGAGCTAATCAGTGAGGCATGTTGATAATATGTTCTGTTTTTACAGTGGTGTGTGTGCATGCATGTGTGCACATGTATATTTTTAGCTGTGATGATGAAGCTCAGTACATCTGGTACCCCTAGCCCTAGGGAAACCAGAGCAGCAACACACACACACACACACACACACACACACACACACACACACACACACACACACACACACACACACACACACACACACACACACACACACAATTGTACTTTATGTCACTCACTTTTAGTCTCACATTTTCATCTGTCACAAACATGTATACACCCACCAATGTGTAGCCTTCATATACAATACACACTTGGATATAATGGATATATGGATGGATGGATATAATCACACATGCACAAACAATACACTCACTTATACAAGGCATGCAAGACAATACATGCACACACTCCTACATGCGTACACACAGACACACACACACACACACACACACACACACACACACACACACACACACACACACACACACCCCAAGATAAAGCTGTCTAAAGGTGGAAAAGCATCTCTTTCTTTCTACCCATTTTAGTTTTTTTAATAGTCTTTTTGTTGTTACTTCCTTCTTTCTTGTCGTCTTTTACTGTTGCGCTCTCTCACTTTCATCCCGAATAAAACCTTAAAAGAAGACCTTAAACCATATAGAGTTTAGTCTCAAGGTCAACTTCACCATTACGTGTCATGCATTGGTAGATCACATATCCAGATTCTCCACATTGACTGTAGCATGCACATTTATGAGAAATAGTTGGCGACAAAGATATTAAAAGTAATTGTTACTGTATTATCCAACGAAGGTTAAAGTCAAGGGCAAGTGGACTTGGTTGAAGATACTGGAAGACATTTCGTCCCTCATCCAAGGGGCTTCTTCAGTTCTGACTAACTATGACCTGGATGACTGAGAATCTTCACAGACGTTATTGTATTAATAATTTATAATAATATAACATAATGTTTATGTTGTATTATTTATTAAGAATAATAATGTATTTATAATAATAACATAATGTATTTATGATTCAAGAATCAAACCAACGAATAACTTGGTTATTATATATAACTTGGAAAAAATAACTACACCTGAAAAGCTTCTTTGCTTGTCTTTTGTCAAATGCTGCATCCATTTATTAACTCTTGAGATAATGGAACAGGCTGTAGAAGATTAATTTCCAAGCTAGTAATACCTGTGGCATCTTTTGGGAGTGTTTTTTCAACCAATTTTTTGCATCTATGCCATAATTTGGAGCTACGAAGTGCTAGAGCAAGAAGCAATTGTCAAAGTTGAATGTGATATACTGCAATGCTTGTCAATCAAACATGGAAGCCTCCAAAAGTTTTAAATCCAATGTCTCAAGAAAAAAAACTTTTTCAGAATTGCAACACAAATATTGATTATATTACCAAAAAACATTGCCAAAAAAATTTAAAAAATTACATTTTAACTGAAAAGCAACATTGTACACAATCTCACAGTGTCTCCTAGAATGTCTCTTTCCCTTCCAGTCTCCCTCTGCCTTTCTGTCACATGTTGTCCCTGCTTCCCCCTCAGCTTCTCTCAGTTTCGGCTGTTAGCATTATCCCAAAGGGGGAACTGAAAGAAAGATGAGAAGAGGTGGTGGTGAGAGGTGCTAGTGTAAAAAGCAAACTGTCCCCGAGTGGTCCACAGAAAAACACACACACTCACACACACCTACACAGACAGACGCACACACACACACATTTGCTGATTACACTCTTTTGCCATTGTGCCGTGGGGTGACTTGGTGTTTGAATGGAGCACTGATGTGACCTTCACACCACAGGTCTCTATCTAAAAGTTACAATCTCACCTTAAGGTCGTGAACTTTTTGTAAGGAACACAAAATTGAGTAAAAAGTCTATATGTATATATATATATATATATATATATATATATATATATATATATATATATATATATATATATATATATATATATATATATCCGTGGCTGTGAGGAATAAGCAATAACACAACAACAATATAAGATCTCTTGTCAATATTTTAGCTACTCAACGAAGGTTAAAGGCAAGACTTGGTTGAAGTCTTTAACCTTCGTTGGATAACTATGACCTGGATGACTGAGAATCTTCATAGATATTTTAGCTACTCTATAATGCTGGGCCCACAACAATCAGAGGACAAATCTGATAGAAGCCTTATATGGTGATGTATGGAGTTTGCAGTTGATTGATCATAAGAACCGTTTAGATATCTGAATACAATACAAGTTAGCTGAACTGTTGCTTTACCTCTTCTGCACTCATCTGTGTATCCATCCACCCTAACAGTCTTGGCTTGTTCAACACACAACCAGGAATCATTCAGAACAACGGTCATTGGGCTTCAGTCATCCACTTTTATTCTCAGTGAAGTGCAATTTGTTGCTAAGCCAACAAACCACCTACAGACAGTGGTTTGGCAATGCTAGCTCATGAAACTCCCACAGTTCATTTCTGTCTCACAAAATGAACTCTCTGGGACAGATAGCTCTGCTTTTTGTACACAGTATGCCTGTGAACATCCATCCACAGAGTTGTGCCTCAGTAAGAGGTAAGGTGTTTGCATGAAGAAATCCCAGACAGCTTAGTAGAAGAAACGCAGACATGAGTCATCACTACATTGCCACAAATTTCATTCATAAATAGTATATACATTTACAAAGTTAACATATAGTTTAATTTAGCAGAGGTTAAATACTCGCCCTACCATTTTCCCTCCTCATCCTGAGCTCTGAAGAAGTGTTACCACCACAGTAAATCTTGATTACTATAACATCTTAGCAGGGGTGGCTGTGACTCAGGAGGTAGAGCGATGGCACCAGTAAATGTTAGTTTCCGTTTTACACTTAGGATACAAATACAGTGCATTAAAATCATGTATGGGCATTAACAAGCAGATTTGGAGTGAAACAAAGAAAAATGGAAAATTTTGGAACTGAAAAGCTAGACAAAAGTATATAAACAGAGTTGATGGCTAAATGCTTGGCCATTATGCAGACACACTGATGTTTTCTTCAGTATTACTCTCTCTCGCTGTCTCTCACTCTCTTTCCACATTCTAACCTCCTATTTTCTGTCACTCTTCAATAAATATTGTGCAGTTACTTTCTTGTGTTAGTGAGTGTTTTAATCCAAACATTTACTTCCGGTTTTCCTTTGCCTGTATATGTATTGCTTAACATCAGTGTGTGCCTGTGTTTTCATGTTTGTCAGTTTGTGTTTAGATGGATGTCCCAGCTGGCCTAGCAGAGCAACATCACAGATCAGTCAGACAGGGCTGAGCTCATTTTGACAGAAGTAGAAGTATAGGATGCGGGGGGGGCATTGTTGAATGCAGCCTTAAAAAGGCAATCATCAGTGATTGTTTTTGGAAGGTAATACTGAGCTCTGAGGTGTCATATTAGCAAAAAATATAGTCCTGAATGATATTTAAGGTAATACCCTCTACAGTTCTTCAGGTTTGAGAGAAATAATTTTCATTACACACACACATTTCTAGCAGCCATAGAAATTTCACTTTTTGTTACATGCTTACTCAACTCCCGCTGCACTTTAGCTTCATCCCTCAGAGATTTTGCTTGGAAAAGTAATTTTGATTCTTCTCAGTTTTCAGAAGTAAAAAAAAAAAATTCAGGTAACTAGTTCACTAAAAGGATTTCTTCTTAAAATACATCAACTTGCTTCTGCAGGTTAATGTTTGAAAACGGTCATGTCTACTGCACTAATGGAGGACAGACACAGGAGAAATGCAAAGGACCTCTTCAGTGACTTGCGCTTGAAGTCGAGGACTTACATTTTACACAGGGGTTAAAATACGTATGTTTAAGTAACGGAATATGTACATAAATGTCATCAAGAGTATGTGCTTGCTGAGGTCAAAGCTTTGCTTTGGTCCTGTATTTAGCATTTGTCTTCCATTTAAGTGGTGATTATAATGCAACCGAAAATGACAAATTATAATGTAACAAAAAGTACTTAAATGAAAAATGCTTGTAAGTGAAGGGCAAAGACATTTTGTCTTGTTCACCAAACTCACAGCGGAATTCATACATAGGCGCACATACACAAACACAGACAGTGGGTCCATTTTCCCCAACTACACATATGTGTGCACGTGTATTTATGTGTGTTTAAGGGTGAAAGGGGGAGAGCTATCTGGAGGGTTGGCTCAGAGCCAGCATTGCCCACAACAGAGTGGATCTCTTGGGTGGAAAATCTATCCTTTATATCCTCAATGGAAAGACTAGCTGCAGCTCCAAACACACACACACACACACACACACACACAATGTACACACCCAGGTATAATAGTAATACTTTTTTTTGACTGCATGCTGGCCAAAGAATGCTGCATGTGGGCTTCATGCCAGAAAAATCACTAGATGTAAAAAATAATAAGATTATGTTTGTATCATACTAATGGGCAGGATAAATGCATGAATAGGGAATGCAAACAAACTGTCCTGTGAGGGTGGTTATACTCAAGCAGTATACTCAAGTTTTAATGCAGCCAAAGTGTCTTAAAGGTTCACTGAAGAATTGTCATGTCTCATGAATGCTCTGTTAAAAGGGCGAGCAGGTAGCATTAGCAGGTATGTTCAGGTAGGAATGAAGCAGCGGCACTGGCAGAGCAGAGAGAGAGCACAGCACTTTGACAGCTTAAATAGCCTGCCAAATTGTAATGGGTGCCTTGGATATGTCTTGCAGAGAGTGGACTATATCACATGTTAACATACAGTAGCACTGTGACTGTAGATGTCTATCTGAACAGACTCACAGGCTTGTGAGGTGAGGTTTCGAACAAGATGCAAATAGTAGCTGCAGTTGGGAGGCTCAGTGGCTAACAGTAGATTGGTGTAATATTGGGCAGCCCCCAGCATATGAAAGTGTGCATATAACATGAATGCTTATTGAAAATGTGCATTGCTGTTTATGTGCAGTTAACTCTTTTTAATGTAATTACTTTTGTGTCTCTTTACAGGAAGTTGATTTAAATTGAACTAATTTGGAGGAAACACTAGAAATAGATACATGTATGTTTTCTTAATTAATAAACTGTATTGGTGTGTGTGATTGAGGATGGGTGTGTGCAGCGTTTGAAATGTGCTATAATTGCATGAAGTGTTTGATTCATGGTGGCTGGATGTTTCAGAGGAAGTCCTTTTCATCTTTTTATCACTCATCTAGCACATCTCTCCTCCTCTATTTTCTCTGTCATTCTTTTGTTTTCTCTGACTTTGCCCCCCCCCTTCCCCTTCTGATTCCTCTCTCTCTGTTCTTTGTGCTTGGTCTCCCTCTCTTTTCTTCTGCTTCCTCTCATTCATTCCTCTCCTCATTCCACCACCTCCATCTCTGTGTTTGTAGCTTGCCTATCTGCATGTCTGTGTTTTGGCTGTGTGGGCGCGATCCTGTCAAAACCCGCTGTGTGTTTGTATGCGTGTGTGTGTGTGTGTACGAGCATGTGTGTGTGTCTCAACAAATGCATCAGCGTGCGTTTGCTTTGCTTGTGCATCTGCGTATTTGTGTGTTTGCTGGTTGTGTGTGTCGGAGTTATGGTGATACATGTGTGTTTGTTCTCTGTAAGTATGTCAGCGTGCATTGTGTGTGTGAATTCTCTGTTTTCATTTCTCTCTGTGTGTGTTTCTGTACTGTGGGAGTGTGTTTTCCTGTGTTTGTGCATTTTCTGTGTGTATATGTTTTGCATGTGTGTCTGTGTGTATTTACATTTTGTTTGTGCATGTATACTTCTTCCCTTTTCAGTTCCCCCGGTCTGTCAGGCTTAAAAAAAGACTCTTAATTTTTCCAAAATAAACTGCTTTTTCTTTCCTTTGGATGAGAGAGAGAAAAGGGGAGGAGAAAAAAGTCTGCTTGTTTGATCGATTGCTAACCCAAAGCTCAGCTTTGATTTTACCACGCCTAATCAATGCATCCTTACACACGCATGCACACTCACACGCACGCACACATCCACACAGAAAACAGCTTTGAGATTTTCTTAGCTGCAGGTTCAGCTTTTCAAACAGAGACGAGTCAAGAGTGTGGCGTCTAGTGCCTCTCACCCCGCTCCCTACTGTTTCCTCCTCCTCTCACTGCTGGAAAACTTTCTAAGAAGCACTTTTCACTTCGCATAAGAGCTGCTTTGCCCTTGTGAGAAGGCTTTGTAAGAAGTTATTTTATCATTTATATTCATGCATGATTTTTCAGCAGGGTGTCTCTTGTATTTAAATTGTGCTCTCTCAACCTGTATCACCCCTAAAATGAACGGGCAAGTGTTTAGAGCTAGGATAGGCAATTTATTTTAGAGGAATTTTTTTTATAATTGTTGAAACTCTCTTCAGCTCACGACCACGCTCAATAACAGAAATAAAGAAAAAAATCTGGTATTTGTAGATGTCACAGGTCTGTATTAAGCACCTACCTGTCTAACTATCTGCCTAGCTGCGTGAACTCTGCCCGTGCACTCATTAACGCATGAATGTGTGTTTTGGGCTAGTTGCTTTGGTGGGTGACCTTAAGAGGGGTGGAAATATTTCAGTTCATTCTGTCAAAATCTAGCTGCCTCTTGCTAGTTTCTCCAAAGTTTCCTACCCGAACTTTAATCAGCCTTGGTGCTTGGGTAAATGTAGTGATTTATGTCAACAATGCATAAATTTAGAGATGTCATAAAAATCAACCCACATGACACAAAAGAGAAAATAACTAACACAAGAAAGTATTGTGCATTGTATGTGCTTGTATTGAATGTATATGTTTGTATGTTGCAGTCCCTATAATTTAACAAACAGGGCTTGCACCAGCCTGGTAAAAACTCGCAAATAATTGCTGTTTTTTGTGGGTGTGTTTTGCATGTTAAATAATTGGGTTGGAGGCATTTTCGTTGTGCTACTTTTATGTGTGTTTCTTTGTGTGAGTGTGTCACATTAGTCCTTTGTATGTAAAGTCTGATTTGTTAAAAAATGTGAGCTGGCATAAAACTTGACCCTGCCAGGCCTAGCTAAGTATATTCTAACCAAACCCAGCCATTTCTTTCTGTCTGCTCTTAAAAAACCCCCAGCCCTCTTCTGCTTTCAACTGCCATCCTTAATAAGGGCTGTAGTCATTCACACATATCTGCCTGTCAGTACCACTCAGGGTAGGTGAACACATGCAGTTATCATACCATGTATAACAGCTAAGACTTAGCTAACTGTTCTTATGTCCCTATATGTCAAGACAAATGAACAGTTCTTTGTGAATATTACCATGGCAACTGAGTTTAAGCAGTGTGGTAAAATCACACAAGTGGGATAAGACGTGTGCGCCTCAGTACACAGGGTGATGTTATAGGTAGCGATTCAGCTGCTTCAGAAGTCCTTTTATTTATTTTTTGTGTGTGCTTGCTGAACTGCAGCTGCACTTTAGCCTCCATAAAGAGCATCAGGAGGAATCGAATTTTGCACTTTTTTAGGCTGCTGGAACATTTGAGGAAGCATGTGGTATAGCTGCTACTCTCCCGAGACACACTTAGATTTGGTGTTTCAAAAGGCTCATGTGGTTCTACCCTCAATGAAGAATAAAGTACTAATATGGCCCTGGCCTATGTAAATCTCTTTCTTTTTTCTAAGAGAGCGTGACCTCCAGCTGTAAAACTGAGGTCAACACTAGGACATGTAGCATGAGGACATTACCAAATACCTAAAGTCCTATGAAGTATTTGTAAACATTGCATTTCTTAGACCCTTAATTTTTAGGGACAGAGTGGAGTAGAAGAAAAAATCTTTTTATTGTTGAAAGGTACAGTGGTCTCCCTTGATGCTATACTTGCTGTAATCTGGAGTAAGGGTTTTGCTTAACTGCTAAAGTTAAGTAAAGTCAAGTTAAAGCAGCTAACTTTGAGAAAAAAACAATGGGAAATGAAGATCAAAAAGAAATCATATTAAGATAACATCTTGGCTGCCACACAATTCTGACTTTCTAAAATAGTTTTTAGCCCTCTGTTAGAATTTGTGAACTTGTCTGAGGGATTTTGTAAATTGAAAATCAGCACCTTTCTACACTAGTGTGGGTACTGTTAAAGTTAGTTAACTTTATTTGCGTGGGTCATAGAGTTTGAGCAAAGACGATTGAAAATTTATAAAGTCTCTGCAGCTAGCGAGATCAGAGATTATCAGCTAATGTTAGCTCTCTGAGAAAAAGATGGGGAGTCGAGTTTGCAAGTTGGAATTAAAGTTGCTCTTCTGCATATGACTTGACACTCGACTTGGAATCGACTAAATTTCAGACTAATCTTTTTTTTCCTTAAACATTGCATTAATATTAACGGAATGTCTGACGAGCTGAATGTCATTCCCTCCCTTTTCATCTGGTGCTTGCTACTATCCGTGTTACTACTAGCTAAGGGAGGTTAACTTGATCAAAATGGCGTTTGCTGAATATTTTGAAAAGATGAGTGAGTGTTTGCTTGCCGCAATTTGCATGCTGGCTGTGCCATGACTATAAAAATGGTTGGTTAATGTAATAACCCATGTTCCACTGCCACCATCTTTTGGCTAACGTTAAACCAAGCAATATTAATTATTAACGTCAGCTGCAGGCAGGTCACAGGTTTATACTTGACATATGTTACAGAATTATAAGGTTACATTACACTGGGTTTGAGAGGCGGTTGTACTCCTGTTAATGAAAAATAGATTACAGTTATTATTGCATGCCTAATAATGTTAGCAATATTTTCCAATTCAACATTAGTCTGTGCCCATGTTTTTGCCAATCTTTGGTGTATATTGTAGATATAAATTCATGTTACAAAGAAAACTGCAGTTATTAACTTCAAAGGGAAACTTACATTTTCTTTTTGTTCATTTTCTTTTTTGTTGTTTTTTTTTATATTGCACTGCAATAGCCTGTTTAAAGTGATCATATTCCAAACATCTGTTCAATGCTGATACTGTATGCTGAGAGAAAAAGGAGTGATAGTACACTGCAAGCTTTGGATTCCTTAGATATAGCAGTGCAATGTTCTAAGCAGACAGGATGGCATGCAGCACATGACTGAACGCTCATTACAACCATAAAAGACTTGACTTGGATTTGTGACCACAGACTTGAGACTTGACTTGATTTGGAGTGGGCCCTCAAAGATTTGAGACTTGACTTGCACTCTACCTCAAAGAATTGAGGAGGATAGAGAGAGAGAGAGAGAGAGAGAGAGAGAGAGAGCACACAGAGAGATAAATTCATTGCAGTGGACTCAATGATTTCACATTTCTAAGCAGCCTATTTCTATACTGTTATCAAATGTGAATTCTCCACAGCATCCTCTTCATTTATTTACACCATAAATACTGATTGTTTGCTTTATTTGTTAACAGATAGTCACTATAGATTTTCTAGCTGCATAAAACATGTTTGTGTGTGATTGTCAGTGCAAAGAGGGTAAGGGAAGGATGGAGAGAAAGAGAGCAGGATGAAGGAGGTGACAAAGTGGACAGAAAGTGAAGTCAAGACTGATACTGTATATGTCTCTTTTTCTCATTAGGGGCTGAGCCCCCGTAGAGGTCCAATCATAGAATCGCTTCTGAACCGATCAAGGTGCAGTTTTTGGCAGACAGGACAAAACCATGAACCTCATTTGTGACAGTCAAGCTTCACTTAAAGGTTAATGTTAAAAATATTTTAACATTCATATAGTACAGCGTCTTTCATAAAGCTGCAGCTTCACACAACTAGGTGGAGAAGTTGAAGAAAGAGCAGCGGGTGACACAGGAGAGAAACTGTGGTGGGATATGATTCTAGTCCAGTGGGGATAACGGCACATTGGGCATTAGTTGCTATCTTTAGGCACAGAACTCCCATTTTAACAGTGTGCTGGTTGAACAGCTGTGACACCCTGGCCACATCCCAATGAGAGGTTGTTTGGATAACTCAGGTTGTGCTCTGTTTTTCAGCATCAGCCTACGAGAAACAGTTTGATAACTAGTGAAGGACACTTTGTTTAGTGCCACCCTATTTAGTTCTGCTCTATAAAGCCCAAATGGAGTGTAGGATAAATGCATCAGCACAACTTCTACAGAGGTTAGCGGAGCAATGCTTAAAGTATGTCCTGAAATTATAATTGCTTAGCTCTTCTCCACTCCTCTCCTCTCCTCTGCTCTCCTGGCTGAACAAGTGGCTGAGCTCTCACATCAAAGCACGCAGTGAGAGGATGCATTTCGCAAACAACAAACCTCGTGACCTTATCTCCACCTCTCACTGTGCCTTCCTCTGTCACTCTCCACCATTCAAGCTCTCATCCCTCCTTTTCCTCTCCCGCTCTCATCTGGCTCTCATGTCCTCTACATATTTCGCTCTCTTCCTCTTTTTCTGTTCTCTGATAATGTCCCTTAACCTCTTATCCTTTCCTCACTCTCCCTGTCCTTGAAGCGATCATCTCTTTTTCCCTCATCATATCTTTCACTCTTTCACTGACCTGATCTATCTATCTATCTATCTATCTATCTATCTATCTATCTATCTATCTATCTATCTATCTATCTATCTATCTATCTATCTATCTATCTATCTATCTATCAAATAAGAGTCGAGAATGAGCGAGAATGTAAAGATACAAAAAGTGAGGATGAGATAAAACCTGATGGGAGGAGATTGAGAAAATGTGATGAAAAGCCATGTTCGTTCTTTCTCTGTAAGTGTCTGAGATAATCGTGTTCAGACATATAATCATACTCGAGTCTGATTTTGCACCACAAGAACCATGGTTTAAAGAGGAGGGGCAGGAGGGATGGCATAAGGAAGATGGTGTGAGGACGATAGCAATTGCGAGATATAAGAGAAGAAGTGATGAAGATGGAGAGAGGTGGGAAAATGGTGGGAGGAAGAAAAGAGATCTAAAAAAGAATATTAATTTTGAAGTCAGGAAAAAAGGAATATATGTTTGAGGAAAAAGGGCGACAGGCCTGTGATATGAGGAATTTAGTGAGTGGTGAGGAGGAGACAAAACGTGGAAGAAGAGGCGCCATGAAAGACGTGACATGAAGAAATTGATATAATTAACAATGTAGGTTTGTCAAATCAAGGTGCTGTTTCTGATGGACAAAGAAATGCTGAGCTGATGGTTTTCTCTCAGAGAATGATGGTAAAGGAGAGAGAGAGAGAGAATAAAAAGAGTGAAAGGGGAAGAATGAGAGTCACTGCAAGTGGAAATAGTGAGGAGTAGGAGTGGATATGGAAAGAAAGAAATAGCGAGGAGCGGATGAAATTGAAATGGGAGGAGATGGATGGGACGCTGAGAAGGGAAAAAGAGAAGAGGAACATGTAGAGAAAAGGTAAGGAGACAGAAAAAGAGACCCCCCTCACCCCACCTACACTTCCTGGATGTCGGAATATTTGCAATTTGTTGAAACCCACAATCCGGCAAACCATTGGCAAAGGTGAGAAAGTCGGCATTTCTCTTTTTTTCAGTCTTCAACACATGCTCAGGTTACTACTAGGTGGCCCAAGAATGCCTTTGAGGAGAGACTGTCCTAAAGTGTTTGCAGTTATACTCAATTGTAAGATTCCTCTCATCTTGCCCCTCTCTGTGATGGCAGTCTTTTCACCTCACCTTTGAGTAAAGTCATTTGGAAAAAGCTATAAACACTTTGGTCTTTAAGTGGTCACGATAAAGGATCATTTTACTTGTTCACACACACAGTGTCCATGTCGCTTTACAGGAATACAACAGACTGACTCACAGTAAATCCAGTTGTCATTTCCAAACTGGGGCTGTTTGAACAGGGCTGTTCACTTGCTGTATTTCCTGGTCACCTAGAATTACCACAGCAACCTGTCCCATTGTTCACAAAAATGATTACTGTCTGGGTTTAACTTGAGAGGAGAAGCTAAAAGGCCAGATAACATAGTGAACAACTAGAGGAATATTTAGATGGTTGACTGTTGACTTAAATCCTGGAACTTATTAATTTCTTCTCATGTTAACACAAAAGACAAAGACTGAACAAGAGATATTTGGGTGCCAGAGGATACTATTTTACTAATCAGGACACACTCTAGTGTGTGATTCCAGATGCACTGAGGTTGTTGAATAATACTTTGCATTAACAGTAATTATTCACTGGTCCATTTTTCCATCTTACACATTATCTTTTAGTTTTTGTTTGTTCCAAAACATTTTGTCATAGTTATGTTTTTATCAGCTTTAGCCTCATTTTTGTCCTGAAAAATAGGATTTTTTTGCCATAGTCTTTGTTGATGAAATTAAAACTGGATCAGACAGATTGAAAAAGAAATAAGAGATAGGTAAAAGGTAAAAGAGATTGAGAGAAAGATATATTGAAATAGAACATGTAAATAATGACTTTCTGCAACCAAGTCTCATACCTCTTCTTCTTTGTGCAAATATTTGTGCAAAGTGAAAATATGCTCTTTAAGATCAAGATGAAGAAACTTAGGAGATGGCTCGAGAAGCTGGTAAGCGTACTATCTTCAGTATGGGAAATCAATGCACTTTTTACTAAATGCCGAGGGGACTGGTGGTCTGCCTGTTAAACCTGGCCACAAATAAAAGCTGAATGACTGTGACAATAATGGCACGATGAACCCCTTATTCAAACTTTTGAAAGTGCTAGTTCTTTCTTTTTCAACATTTAAGATGTAGCACTGGCATGTTGCCATTAAAAACCCTAAACTGACATATTGAATGATCACCTATTGCCATTAGAAGAGGAAACAAGGATATCTGTTAAACTTGTTAAATTCATGAAATAAAGCACAAATGACAGATGGGAAGCAGCAGTGAAGTGTTATGATTTTCAAAGATAACAGACATGTTACTGTTGCAATTTGATTATGTAATCCTGTTACACACTCCACTTATTTTTGCATAAAAGTAGTTCATAGCAGCACTGATTCACACTTTCTTTTGCCACCTGTTTCAAAATTTGCTAAAATGTCTGCACACTATTGGATGTCAACATGACAAAACCCAGTAGAGAGGTGAGAGACATAAAGACAATGAGTGGCAGTAACTGAAGGGGTGATGTGGGAGGTAATCCTTTCTAAATTTACTCTACTCGTGCAGAAAAAGAGAGTTCACCCAAGAAAAAAACAGGGAATAGAGAAACCGATTAAACCCATCTGAGGGAGAAGGACAGCGTGGAGACAGAGAGTCTGAGAGAAAACCTGACAAGAACGTGGTGTAAGAGAGAGGGACCACTTACATTGATCTGTGAAAGGCAAGAATGAGAGACAGACAAGTCGGGGAAAAGACCATGTAATGTGTGGAAGGTATGTACAAGGTGATCATTCAAGCATTGCCACAGACATTACTGGATAACTGGATTTCTTAACAAGTAATAAGGCAGCTGGACCTCAAGAGAAATGGAGCAGAGGCCAACAGAGAGATTTCTACGCTTAGCTTCAGGCAGGTCATTAAAAAGGTCCATGTAGAGTGATGCAGGCAATGCAGGGGTTATTTTCTTTAAAGCCTCAGTGAATAGGAAATATAGTTGGCAGCCACAAAACATACCAAATATATTGTTGGTAAAACTGCACATTACACATTATTCTTCCCTCTGGTATGACACATCCGTGAGGTAGCTTAAAGCTTGGGTGTCACATTGAGTGTCACAATCTCTTCAAAGGAGGAGCGCCTTTCTTGTCAGATTATGTCATGCACCGATTGATGTATGAATGTGTTTGCTTTAGATCCCCTACTTTTAGTTGAGCAAGAAGTTTGCAGGGTTCATAGGAAAGGCTGTGATCATTGCACCTGTTTGGATTTGACATGGAAGTAATGCAAATTGGATTCAGCTGTACAGTTTCTTCACTAAATCATTTTTAAAAATCAGCTTGACAGCATATCCATGGTCAAGATAAATCAGTAGGTTATTTTCTTCACCAGACAATGCTGAAAGCCTGTTATGTGTAGTGTGGTGCAATCCTCTCAATTCTATTATACTGAACAAAATTTTAAACATTTTTGTTTTTGCCCCCATTCATCATGAGCTGAACTCGAAGATCTAAGACTTTCTCTATGTACACAAAAGGCATATTTCGCTCAAATATAGTTCACAAATCTCTCAAAATCTGTGTCAGTAAGCACTTCCCCTTTGCTGAGATAATCCATCCACCTCACAGGTGTGGCATATCAAGATGCTGATCAGACAGCATGGGAATTGCACAGGTGTGCGTTAGGCTGGTCACAATAAAAGGCCAGTCGTGAATGTGCAGTTCCATCACACAGCACAACGCCACAGATGTGGCATGTTTTGAGGGAGTGTGTAATCGGCATTCTGACTGCAGGAATGTCCACCAGAGGTGTTGGCTATGAACTGAATGTTCATTTCTCTACCCTTAGCCATTTCCAAAACCGTTTCAGATGATTTGGCAGTACGTCCAACTGGCCTCACAACCGCAGACCACATGTAACCACACCAGCCCAGGACCTCCACATCCAGCTTCTTCACCGCCGAGATCATCATTTGCATAACTAAAGAACTTCTGCACAAACTGTCAGGAACTGTTTCAGTGTTTCATCGGTGTCTTGACCTGACTGCAACATCGTACAGCTATTGAAGAGGAGTGGACCAACATTCCACAGGCCACACTCAAAAAGCACATCAGTACTGCCTGAGGTAAATGGTGGCCACACCAGATACAGACTGGTTTCCAGACCCCTTTACTCCCCCAATACAGTGAAATTGCAAATTTTCGAGTGGCCTTTTATTGTGGCCAGCCTAAGGCACACTTGGGCTGTCTGCTCAGCATCTTGATATGCTGCACCTGTGAGGTGGATGGATGATCTTGGCTCTATTTGAGAGAAATAGGCCTTTTGTGTTTACATAGAGAAAGTCTTTGTGATCTTTGTGTTCAGCTCATGAGAATGGGGGCAAAAACAAAAGTGTTGCATTTATAATTTTGTTCAGTATAAGTCCTACATATGGAGTTTTATAACTAAAGTTCATGAACAGGACCATGCCTCTCCCTCACTAATTCGACTACCTGCGCCTCATTCAATTTCTCCCATTAACCACCCGTGCTTCACTCATTTCATCCACCTGTGAATCTCTAATCCAATCACATGCACTCAGATATATAAACCTGTCTAACCTCTTTTCTCTTTTGTTTCTCACTTCTCACACCCCCTCCCACCCAAACCCTGTTTTCTCACTTCTTTTAATGGGTAGTACGGTAGCCCAGTGGACAGCACTGTGGCCTCACTGCAAGAAGGTTCTGGGTTTAGACCTCCTTCAGGCCTTTCTGTGCATGTTCTCCTCGTGTTTGCTTGGTTTTCTCCCACCACAAAAATTCATAATTCTGCTAAGTAATCATTTTGTTTTTTCTACAACAGGAACCACAGTGGGGTTCATAAGCAAGCTGCATATCGAGACGAGCCCCCACCCTGAGTCTAGCTGCTCTGGCCACTAAACCTTAAACAACTTCCTTCATCCCCCCATTCTCAACCCCTTCATCCCTCTCCCCTCAATCCCTCCATCATAAATACTCCTCATTATCCAAATAAACTACCCTTTTTATATCTCTTATTGGCATGGACCTTGTTAGTGAATATGTTGTTAGTTCATACCCTCTAGAACAACGTAAAAGCGTTTTCTGATCTGATGCCCCTATCTACAGGACAACATCATATGTATGTGCTTTCAAAAGCTCTTTCAAATCACTGTTGAAAATTAAAATAAATCTGTTTTATGATGTGACATGGCCAAGGTCAATGTCTGGTTAGGTTTAGGCACAAAAACAACTTCCATACTTTATGGTGTATTTTCTTTTAAACTGTAAAATCAATATAACTTAATTTTAGCATGTTTAATCTACCTTCCTCTTGCTTTCACTGAATAATTCTACAGCGTTCCGCTGACGCGTCTTCACTGTTGTGTCACTAAAAGCCTTCACAGAGTCCCGTAATTGTGACTTCATGACATTTCATAAAATTCTGAAGCAGCCCGCTGCTACAAAATGTATATAGCAGAAACCCTAACATGTAGTTATTTTTGACCCATGGTTGTGAATTAGCAGCAGTCTCCTATGTTAGAGTCCGATCCTTTGTTGACCAATCCATCACTGTCACTGTGTAATACTGTCACCTTACTTCCTCCTTTGCTCCCATCATACTAACAACTTGAATGCTTTGTCACTGAAATATAAATACTGATGCTGATGCTGTCGTTGTGTTTGGGATGAAAGTCTCCCATTATTTGTCTCAATTCCTTTATGGTGCACCACATTTGAAAACCTACATTGTAGTACTTAGACTGAACAGTTGACAAAACAGTGTCACCACAATTTCTATATAGCAGCTGTTCTGGAGTTTGTGATCACATCACATGATCTTCCTTAACAGATATAGTCGCCTTGTTGTCATGTAATCATAGCTGTTCAAATATCCATTCCTCTGAACATTTTAAGGCCTTCTCATGTTCACTTAAAACGTCATTCTTGATCTTGGAAACAGCAGTTGACAAAATGCTTTACCTTAAGGTCAGTATTGCATTGTAGTTTTTTCCCCTAAAATGGATCTATGTTAACCATGCTCATGAGAAGAGTCCATATGAATGACTCACTGTTGTGGCATTTGTGACTTTCTTGCTTTTAGCTCACAAGACACCGTCCAAAAGCAAGCATTTTTGGCTACTGTATATTGTATAATTTAGTTGTGTTTGACTGTAATTAAATTCTATTCAAACCTGCTGAAGAGGTATTGACTTTGGTGTACATTACATCTCAGCAGCGGTGCTGACTGCAGGTTGATGCTGCATTACTTCAGATTGGCAGAATTGACTATACACTTGAGGCAAGTGTTGCATCTAATTGGCATTGGACGACTACAGGAGACACCTGCGATGATGCAGCAGGGGCCCGATACAGTTCAAGGGCAGCACAGTGAAAGGCCATGCAGCAAACAACAGGCTGCATGTATTTCAGTTAAGCCTGGGGTTGTTGACCAAGTGTTTGTGTGATTTACCAAAAGGAATCAGTGATCTTTGGTAAAATTTCTGAAAACTCTCCTCTCCTCTCCCTACTCTCCTCCTTCTTACTGTCTGATAGTTGTTGTTATTACAGTATATGGAACAGTGTCCATTATGTCCCTGGTTGTGTTGCGTTAATCAGCTTATTTGCAGCTATCCAAAAGGGAGACAGCAGGCCTTTTGTCCAGGAACACAGTGCTGGGAAATCACAACAGTACACACAAGATCTCACTTTTCTGTCTCACACACTCTTTACTTCTCTCTTTCAAGTTCAAGTTCTCTCATCTCAACATGTTTCTGCTCCTCCTCTAAACAAGCGACAGCCGGCGAAAAGATGAACAGAGCAGACAGATGAAGGGCAGCGATGGAAAAGAGAGAGGGAGGATAAAAGCACATATAGAGCGGGTGGCTAAAAGAGGGACCCAGTAAATTGAAGTAGTTAAAAAAAGTGTGAATGCACAATAGAGGAAGGAGGGATAATAGGTGAAGAAAATAAAGAGAACAAGTGGTGAAAAAGTGGGATGGAAGGGTAAAGAGAGGGTAAGCCTCCTGTGTGTGTGTGTGTGTGTGTGTGTGTGTGTGTGTGTGTGTGTGTGTGTGTGTGGATGACCATAAATAGATCCAGCTGAGCAATGTGAGGATGTTAAGATAGCCACAAGAATTAGTTCAGAGGAAGTCCGTGTGTGTGTGTGTGTGTGTGTGTGTGTGTGTGTGTGTGTGTGTGAGAAGATGGTTAGTAACAATATACATGTGAGTTAGTTATTTGTCTGTACATGTCCATGTCACTGTGTAAATGTGTGTGCATGTGTTTATAAAGGGTACAGGCACAGAGAAATGCAATGGGAAGCCTTATTAGTGAGAGCGTTGAAAGCTGAGCAGATTCTATAGTCCTCCATAACCACACACACGTGCTCACACAATCCAGACACACTCACATTAAGCACGTAAGTCAGCTTTAATCACACAGCATGATAGTTTGTGTGTGCTTCCGCAAGGCTGCTTATGTTGATAATGACGTACTCTTCCACAGTAATAGATCTGTCATTCAGCACAATTAAAGGAACACACACTTGCCTGCATGCATTTTTAAGAATCTTCTTTGTCTGCCTCTCCCCATAACACACATGCACGCACGCACGCACGCACGCACGCACACACACAGTGGAAAGTCACATCAATGTGCCATTAACATGTCATCACATTTCCAAAATGAGGCGTGTGTTTGCCGTGCTGTCTCATTTCGCTGTAACTGGCATAGGCAAATTACAGGCACTGGGATGCACACACACTCTCACATGCACATTTCCTTTTGAATTGTGAAAATGTAATGCTTGTATTAAGGATTAGGTCACAAGCTGTCACATTTCCTCCCCAGTTATAATTAAGGGTTATGTAATACAATACTGCCAGACACACTGCTAGTCTCTCACACTCGCAGACACATGCACAGATTCACACACACACTTTCATGTAGTTTCTTGCACATAAACATGCATCCTCTACACACATAAAATGTCTGATGCACGTACACTTGAAAAGAGATGTGCACGCAGAAACACACACACTCACATGTTGAATAGACAGAGCCGGATGTAACGCATGCTGCCTCTGGGCACGGGGAGGCTTGTGAATTATTGAGACGACGCCCTGAAACAAGTGGCCATGCACAGCTTTGCACACAAACACTGTATGGAAATAGTACTGGATGTGCATCTTGGCCCTTTGACACTAGTAGGGTGACCAAACGTCCTCTTTTTCCCAGACATGTCCTCTTTTAGGGAGCTGAAAATGCATCCGGACTTAATTTCTAAATTGCCCAACTGTCCAGGATTCGGCTTTTGCTTTCTACAGTCAGCATTCATTGTGTATGTTTCTGCATTACTTTGACTGGTAACAGCACAATTACATTTTACTCTTTGCTGCACAGGGATTTTTTCTTGCATACTGGCACTTCTCACAAGCTGCCTTTCGGCTACTCTTGTCTCCGCTCCTGCGGAGACAACTGGGTTCTTTTTTCCCATGTGTGCATAAAATTGCTCATCAGTGCTACTTTTCGTGAACCGACCAATAAAAGCCTAGATGGGGCGGGACATTTAAAAAAGCGTGACGTGCTACAGCAAGCTTTAAAAATGTTGAACATGTTCTGCATGAATGGTTATGATTATTGATATTAGTTAGCATTTAGCATTTACAAATTAGATACTAATCACCATGCAGACCATTTAAAAGGAATGAATGAGAACAATGAACCATCATGAATTATCTTCAGCTGTAACTGGAATTAATATAGTGGTAAGCTATATATTATAGGCCTACTGACTAACTCCTAACTGAAATTAAAATGAATACTCTAATATTGGCCCTAGTCAAATCCTAACAAATCAGATCAAAAAGGTTTTATTTGTGAATCATTTGAAAGGTTGAATCTCAATAAGCTGTTGAAATGTTATAAATACGGTCTACTATAAAAATCTGTAGGCAGACATAAGCCTAATAAAGTGTAACCTATAGATAGAAATCAGTATTATACTAATATTAAACTTTTTATTTATTGTTATAATACTGTGCTACACAAATCTATACTAGTTACTCCTCCATGTGGATAAAGCCTCAACAGTGGATAGGGGGCACTGTCCTCTTTTGTAAAAACTAAAATATGGTCATCCTAAGTAATACAAGCTTCAGATAGCAGCAAAAGCAGATGCCAACGATGCACTCATTTACTGTACAAGCAGCACCATCCATATGACACCAGGCCTAGAAGTGGGAAAATCAGCAAGTATAATTCATTACGGAGGGTAGCTTCCTGGCTAATGACAGCACAGAAAGAACTCCCATGTTCCATGAAGCTCATAATTTGACACATAGAACATACCCACGCAAGTGTGCTTGAGGTGAACACTCACCATATCCCTGTTACATTGGAATCACACAGACTGAATGATAAAATAAGGATTTTTGTGTCTTTGATTACCGTGGAGCCACAAGTGGACAAAAAACTGCCTTGAGCAAATTCTCTAGCAATTTGTGACCTTCAGCCAGCAATGTCTTTTTCAAAGAGACATTAAGTAGTGTTTCTCAAAACCATTTGTTTCTGTCTATAGTGATAAAGAAGGCTAATGTAATTATTAGGGGTCCAAGCCCGAAGTGGGCTGGGAACCCACGATTGCAAGGCATCGCGATTCCCAGTACCACGAAGTGGCTGGGAACCCGCGATTGCAAGGCATCGCGATTCCCAGTACCACGAAGTGGCTGGGAACCCTATTGTAATCGTTCTCGTTTTTATTTTTATTCTTCTTGAACAAAACGCATACTGCGGCCTAGACGGTAAGAGCTAGGGACGCGAAACTCACAGGGTAGGTCCGGCTCTTGTCGATGACCTCAGGCGCAAAAATTCCCACACTTCTACCACTAGGGGGCGCTATGACAAATTTTTCGCGTTTAGGCTTGGAACTCCCCCCTACGAAGGCATATATCAAAAACCTTATATCCACGCGTTCGGGGGATTGATCTGAATCTCGTGGTATAGGCCACGCCCATTTCCGCCTAAACTTTTTTCGCGCTACATCGCGATAATTGAAAAACCTTTTTTAATTAACTCCTCCGAAGCCTCAAGTCAGATCGACACCAAACTTGACTCGCATAATCTCTGGACCAAGCTCTACAAAGTAACAAATGTTTGCGAAAAATGCTAACAACATATAATGATGTCATATCTTCACTTTGCAAAGGCCGATTGACACCAAATTTGGACCATGAATTTAGGACCTCTTCTTGAGGGCCTGTGCAAAATTTGGTACGACTCGACCCTAGGTGGCGCTGTTAAACCCAAAAAATTAGTTACTATATAACCACAAGTCACATTGACATGAAATTTGTGCCAAATTGTTCAGTATGCACTCCTGACTCCAATCACCAAAGTGGACTCTAATGTGCCCATAGGTGGCGCTGTTATTGCGAATTAAAAATGTTTTCAAAAATCCCATTGACTTACATTCATTTTATATCTCCATAACCACAAGTCCGATTCAAACCAAATTTGGAAGATTTGTTCCCTATGGGTCCCTGATGAGACCTCAAAAATTTGGTGCAGTTCGGCCTAAAGGTCGCGCTATAATCGAAACTCAAATGCCCCATTCATTTCAATGGGATTTTTAAACTATGGACATTTTACCTCATAACTACGGCCTACTACATCGCACATTCATAAAACATATGTCAAGGTGTTTGGGGGATGCTGGCGATTCCTGTGGTGTAGGACACGCCCCTGTGTGATGAAGGTTTCATTTTGCGAAATCACAAAAACTCAAAAACCTATTTTAATTAACTCCTCCGAAGCCGCAAGTCCCATCACCACGAAACTTTGCACGGACCATCTCTCGACGAAGCCGAAGAAAGTTTGTAGAGGGAATTTTGATCCGACAAAAAACGGCCGAATTACAAGCTAACAAATATTTGCAAAAACGCTTAAAATACGAAGTATAACATAACTCTGGCTTCGAAAGGCCAATCAACACAAAACTTGACGACCTTATCTGCCCTGCCCCCTAGAAGGGCTGTGCAAAATTTGGTGCAGTTAGCTGCTGGTTGGCGCTACCCAAAAAAAATCCCATTGACTTAAATTCATTTTATATCTCCATAACCACAAGTCCCATTGACACCAAATTTGGGTCGATTGTTTCCCATGGGGCCTTGATGACACCTGATAAATTTGGTGCACTTCAGTCAAAAGGTGGCGCTACAATCAAAGCTCAAGTACCCCATTCATTTCAATGGGACTTTCAAACAAAGGACATTTGGCCTCATAACTACGGCCCACTACATCGCACATTCATAGATCATATGTCTACATATTTGGTGGATGCTGCCGATTCCGATGGTAAAGGACACGCCTATGTTTGATGATATTTTCATTTCGCGAAATCGCAAAATCTGGAAAACCTATTTGAATTAACTCCAAAGCCGCAAGTCCAATTGACACCAAACTTGGCACAGACCATCTCTGGTCCGAGCCGAATGAAGTTTGTAGAGGGAATTTTCATTTGACAAAAAACTTCCGAATTACAAGCTAACAAATATTTGCGAAAACGCTAAAAACACAAAATATAACATAACTCTGGCTTGTAAAGGCCGATCAACACCAAACTTGGTGACCTTATGCGACACGACTTACCAAAGCCCTCTGTGAAAATTGGTGTCAATCGGCCTCTAGGTGACGCTATTACTTGGGAAATCAATAAACACTCCCATAGACTTACATTCATTTCAGATCTCCATAACGGCAAGCAACTTTCATTTACAGCTATGGTCATTTCTTCTCCACAGGCCCCGCCTTGGGTCAGAGGCCTGTGATTATGGCACAATTAATCATGGCGGGCCCGGGCCGACTCGCGCGCCCTCCGCGGGGCGAGGGGGGCGACTGGCGCCAGGGGGCTTGGACCCCCGTTTACAACTGCTCGCAGTTGTAGTTCAAATTATGTTTGTGTAGGATAATAAAATCAGATGGATTTTTTTTGTTGTCAAAAAGTAAACAGTAAAATCGTTCAGCAAAACAGCAAACTAATATTGCTTAATCAAAAGCAAGGCAATATGATCTAACAGTAAACAGTACCATTCTCTTGGTTTTGACCTACTCTTAGATATCTTATTACATAGATAATAGTACTTTGTTAAAAAAAAAATTAAATTGTTCATGCTTTTCCTCACCTAATATTGGCACATGAGCAATGGATTCGTGCTGAAAGCTCAAACCACTGATGTGGGGACGGAGCTAGACTCTCAGCACAGTGGGGGCGGAGCTTCATCACAGGACTCACTTGCTATAAAGTCATTTATACCAATTTTACATGACCCCGGACTCACTCCGAAAGTCCATTTAGTCCGTCTAGGTCATGGCTGCCGGAGCTGAGTGGCCACAGCCACTCTATTCAATGCCATAGACTGTATATAAGAACTGGACGTAGTAATTGTGATGTCACCTGTTGTTTTCCTCTAAATGGGATCATAATTTACTAAATGAACATCATATTGTATTGAAGAACACATGAAACTAGTCATTGAGACCATAAAGTCATTAGGAAAGTGTTTGCTGAGGGTATAAATCAGCTGAGAAGTAGAATCATTTTACCATTATTTCTAATGGAGCCAGACTTTTTTTTACAACCAGAAGAGTCGCCCCCTGCTGACCGTTCAATAGAATGCAGGTTTAGTGGACTTCCGCTTTCGCTTCAGTAATCATGGTTTAATGACGTAGAACAATGGCAGAAACAGTGTAATTCTGGTAGCTGCATAGCTGCGTCAACAAAAAGTTTCATGGCTCAGTGTGTTTGTCTGACTTGGATCGTCACTGTTTAACAATCAACCCACCTACGAGGCTCACCTGCCAAACACCAATGTACTGTAACTGATGTCTGAATAGTTTTTTAGATTCAGAGAGTTTATAATGTAAGTAATATGGTTACAACTCTCATGTGCGACGGGATGTCACAGGGTTTTGCAGTCATTTTTTGGGCCTACATGGAACCGTCCATGCAGTCTTTGGTCGGCTTCACTGTTTCAACTGTGGCTTACCCCCTTGGTCGGCTGCCCTCATGCAACCACACTCCTCCACTTGTGCACTGACATCAATGGTCTTAATTTCTTGTGTTCCAATTGCAAATCAACATTGACACTGACAATTACTTTAGTGAAATGATGCAGGCACATCTTTATTTAGGAAATTAATCAAAACCAGACCCTGTGGCATTGCTGTTGTGGGTTTCCCCAGTTAATTTTTGTCAATTTCTTTGGTCAATATCATCAAAGTTATGCTGCCCATCTTCTGCTGTTCAGTGTAATGTTTTCAAACACTTTGCAAAGATGCAGCATTTCTTCAATTTTTGTTAAAATCTGACTAGTGATGTCTCTGAAACATCTGACGTATACATTTTGATAGTGGAATAGATAACCCCAACCCCACCCTTTTTCATTGAACTATGAAAGAGGAGTACGAGATGGATAAAAAGACAGATGGACGTGAAGATAAATAGATAACTTGGCTTTTAGCCATCAAGTGAGGGAGACAGAAATGGGGGGTTTGGGAGCGAGGGTGAAATAGCAGGGAAAAAAGAGATAGATGGATGAATAAATGGGATTTCAGTCTATTTCCAAGCCATGGGAATACGAGGGAAAGACAGAAAAAAGATGGAATGAGACAGACATTGAAATAGAAAGAGACATGGATAGATAGATGATAATGGGGTTTTGCCTAGTTCAAAACCGAGGGAGGGAGAGAGATAGAGAGAAAGAAAGAGAGAGAGAGAGAAATAGATAGATAGAAGATAGAAGATAATGGGATTTCTGTCTAGTTGTAAGCTATGGGACTAAGCTTCATGTTTGTTGTGTACTGACTGACTGAAAGCTGCTTATAGTGCATACACTACGCTAAGCTGAATGTTACATTAGTTAGTAACATTAAGCCTGCCACTGCACATTAAAAAGCAGTCTTTTACTAAAGGAATGTGAGTGACTCCCTTATAGCTGATGCACAATTGATGAACTTTGACAGTTTCCATCTTGTTAATTCTCTTGCTCTTGCTAATATAAAATACATCTATCTGAAACACATCTATAAAACTGCATACCCCACACCCAGACATTAATTTATCTGGATATGTAAACAATCATGTTAACTCCTTGCCTTCAAATGCATTTTCTTTGTATTTCATCCTATTTCATTTTTCGATTTTCTGGCACAGCCTCTACCTTCTTTTCCTTTGCACCTTAAGTACTGGCTTATATGATTCACTCATAAGAGGCAACTGAAACAATAGCACATATATTGGTCTATTGCTATAGCAACTCTTCATTTTCCTCTGCACATTGTCACCCGTACTTCCACAGGAGCACCGGTTGCATATTGTAACTCCAGATCTATGACCAAGGAGCAAATTTGTTTCTGGCACACCACTTTAGCCACAAACTTTGTAAACTTTTAGTTACTTTAAAAAAAACAACAAAAAACGAGCCTTCCCTTTACACACAGAACGTCCCATCATAATTAATCTCTGACACTAATAAGGAATACATGTAGATGTGAATGATGGCAGAGAAAATTTGGGCAACAAAAGTATCTTTCTATCCTCTGTGCTCAGATTTTGGAGGTGAGAGCACAACTTTTCCTCTCACCTTTTCTCCGAACGTGCAGAGTGAAACCTTTTTCTGATTGTCAGTGACCTTCCAGCTGCTCTACATCCAAACTATTTCCCTCACCATATGTTCAGAGAGACAGGAGAGTATATAATATGCAGCAGGAAATTAAGAATTTTAACTAGTCATAATTTGGAGAATGTTCTGGACATCATTTGTTCATAAATCTTGTCAGATAGCTAATAGTTAAATATCTATGTGTCCTCTGTTGCTGAAGGTCCATATATCTTGGAAGTGTGTTTGTGTGTGTCCTGCCAGCCCTAGTCTGTGAGGTTACTGGCAAGGCAAAGGGGTCTTTGACCACACACACACACACACACACACACACACACACACACACACTGATTCATTTCAGATTTTCAGGCTTTTGCGTGTGTGTGTGTGTGTGTTTGTGCGTGGTGTGTCGAGGTTAGAAGTTAGAGGACAGCCAATAACAGCACTCCAGGAGGCCACAACAACCATGGATCCAGAGATGGAGGAAAGTTGAGAGACATTTAACAAACCTTTGTTGAATGATGACAGCGCACATTTTGCAGCTTTCATGAGGCTTAACAACATTGTGGCCACCAAAGACCTTCATTTAAACATTTACTCCACTTTGTATTAGTTACTTCAGCTTAAGCTCTGATTTAGTCACGCTCACACATTAGTTACAATTCACACATTTAAGTTCTTTAGATCTTAAATCTGTTCAGAACAATAAGAAGGAAGGAGGCAAACATCCCTGTCTCTGTCTCCCTATTTCTCTACAAAAAAGAAATACATTGCTTTTGCATCATTTAGCAGAAACAATGGCTAACCTTCCTTTTCGCTCTCTTCTCTCAGATTCTTACTGTTAATAATTTAACACTAGGTGTGTGTAAAGGGGAGCATATGTCTGTGTATCTGTCTTGTGAAGAGCTCTCATACTGTCACTAATGTAGTTATAAAGCAGACTTCAAGTTGATAATAGTGAATAATTGATATTGAGGATTACACAGATAATCCTAGATTACTAACCACAACGATGTCACCTCCCTGAGAAGATTTATTTAGATAAATGAAAAATAAAATCATTCCTTCCTCCAAAGATAAAGCATTTTTTAGTGTTTCACAAGTTCACTTCTTCTCACCTAACTCTTAGCAAGAAAGTGAGTACTTCATAAAATGCAGTATTGCATGTCATTTAATCATATTTTGATAATTAGTGTAACTTGACTGGTGAAAAAGAATTCAGTAATTTCCAAATGACGTCTGTCGTAAGTGTACGAGTGTACAAGCTAAATGGTTTGAAAACAAGGAAACTTGAATAGGTCGATGGCCTAATTGTTTTAAACAAGGCGAAATATATCCGAGCTTCCTTGAGCCAGAGTTCTTTCACTTCACACTCACACACACGCAAACAGAGGCTTTTCTTTGCTGTTGGGAATCTCAAATTACCTTAATTAATGGTAGCTATAGTTTCCAGCATCTGATTCCACAGGGCTCTTAGCCAATCAGAAATCATGTCGCTTCCTGGTAAGATCTGATGGCTTGACAACAGAAACACTTTATATGTGCTGTGTATGTGTGTGTGTGTGTGTGTGAGTGTATTTATATTCTCACATGTGGTAGTGTATGCAATGCTGTATATCTAACCTGTATGTGTGACTTGCGTAGGCGTGATCGTGTGTGTTGTTGTGACAGTATCTGAATGTGCATTTGTCTTTGTTTTCGCCTGTGTGCAAAAATGTGTTTCCTTCTATGTGTTTGTAGCCTTTGTGTGTGTGTGTGTCCTTTTGTATGCGTGTGAGGAAAGGTAGGATTACCAGCTTGCTGTTGCGAGATAGGGTAGGATTACCAGGAGAAAGAAACAGGGGAAGGAGGAAAGCGAAGGCAGGAGAGAGATGATGTGACAGTGAGTGGGAGGAAGTAAAGTTGAAAAAGAGAGGTGGGAAGGTAGTTTGAAATTAGAGAGACAAGAAGAGATGATGAAGAAAAGGGAGTGAGAGACAGAGGTCGAGCAAGGGACAAGTACATACAGAAAACATAAACAGAAAAGGACCAAAAGTTAGATAAAGGCAGAGGAAGAGCTCCTCTTGTTTATTCAGGCTGATATGATCTAGATGTAGTGTGTGGTTTCTAGCGTTCCTCTTATTTAATGAACTCCATGTACCAAACCCTGAGCTGTGGCTGTGGATTAGATCATCTGTGATTACAGAAGGTCTGCATTTCACTTTCAATGTCACATTTGGACGCATTTTAGAGTGACAAGAAAATGGTAGATTGTGACGTTATTACCTCGTCCTCTCTCATGCAACACAACAGGGGGAGAGGAAGTGGTTCAAGAACTCTATGCTTGTACACCAACCCTGAGTACCCTCAAAACAGTGGGTGCACATTAAACAACTGAACCGTGGTTTGCTTAAAGACAGGAGTCGCACTGTTCTTCCAAGTGAACGCTAATGTTGTGTGCTGCTTTTAAGAACACAGTCTGTAAATCCCAACTATTATCCTGACCAAGTAGAAGAAAGAAATGCCACGACAACCAAATGTGTGTCCCTTCCCAAATGTATGACAAATTAACAAACACACATGTACACAAATTGCTTTGATTACAAAGTGATGCGCATGAGTCATTGTATAACCAAATAAAATCATTATATTCTCCGGTGTAACAGAACTCAGAAATATCTCTTCAAGCAAGGGAAGAGATGAGATGGAGAAATCTATAGTGAGTGTGTGTTGACAGTTGTCTGTCTGTGTGCTGCAAAAGGTTAGTCTTGTTGTATAGACATATTAAATAGATAGAAGTGCTACTCTAGAGCGAAATATGGATAACAAAATTACACATGACATATTGCCTGCTCTGCTTGTCTCTTTCTTTTTTTTGTAATACCAAATCATTTATTTATGGTTATATACTTTTTCCTTCTCTTCTCAGACGACTGGAAATTACAGCACAGTTAGGTATATTGGCAGATTTGAGTTGAATGGCGTCACTCTGCTCTTACTTGTAATGTTAGAAACATAGGTTTTCTATTAGGTGAACTAAATCTCAATGATTATCATTCTGCATGTTGGGTTAGACTTGTGTCTGTGCTGTTCTGCTCCTGCTCAGATCAGCATGTTGCAGTAATGCCAACTGTTCTGCATCTAGTCTAGTCACAACCTAACCCAAACTACCTGCATGTGGAGAGGGGAAAACCAAACAAGCACCAATACCTGACACTTCAACATACAGCATCAAGCTACTTTACATCAGTTTATAGAACACTCTGCCGGCAGGGTTGAACCTGTTGAGTGATGCCTATTATTCACAGAAAGTTGGGGGTTATTTGCATTGCTCAAGGCACTGATGGTCAAACTTTGTTACAGTGGAGCCTATGGTTTTTCTGAGGTTCCAATTACCCACGTTGCCCTTCCCCAGTCGTAACTCCCCACTCATGAAATTTGGAAATTTGCAGTCATGCTCCAGACTCACTCTGCTCAAGTAAAAAATATTAAAGAAAAAAATAACAGTGTGCCATTATTAAAATAAGGTGGAAAAAGCCTTTGGGTTATTAATGTTTGTTTATGTTTGGCTGCGAACTGGCATCTGTCGGAGTGAAATGAATGCAGAGTGAAGCAATAAAGGTGGAGACGGCTGGTTTCCTGAGCTTTATGCTAATCAGCCATCACTTATACATTCATTCCACTGCAACTGTCTGCTCAATGTCAACCCCCCCCACCACCACCACCACCACCACCACACACACACACACACACACACACACACACACACACACAAACAGACACTCTCTCTACTGTATGTCTGTCTCTCAATCTATGTCTCTATTTCTGTTTGGCCTTCATTCAACCACTAAATGTACCAGTTACTAACATCACTAACATCAGTGTTACCACAGTGGTCTCTTAATCAATTGGTTTCTAGACAATGATCATTAACAAAAAGAAAGCACTTTCCCCAAATTCTTTCCATTTGGGCTAGTGCAGTAGTGCTGCATCAGCACAAAAATTGCAAAAAATGTCTCTAACACTTATGGTTATATCTGTGTGTACAAATGTGGTGTAATTTCAACCTGTCTCTGTAATTTCAAGTTAGTGTCACCTCTTCAAAGTCACATTTTCCATCATCACGGTGAGACATCTGGCAGTCAATGCTTCCATGACACGCACACACACTTACACTCACACTCACACTCACACACAGACATGCACAGAGTTACACTTAATATCCAAACAGCTGTTACTTGTATGAGACATCATCACACCTGCAGGTGAGACACAGAAGAGACAAGTGAGAGTGATCTCTGTGTCTGTTACACACCGTAAAAGATGAGATCTTAGAAAGAGCAATGTGTGATTGTGCTTTGTGGCTCTGAGGGTGTGTGTGTGTGTGTGTGTGTGTGTGTGTGTTTAAGTGTGCGTCTTTCTGCAAGTGTGTGTCTGCCTGCGTGTTTGCACTAGCGATTGTGTGTCCGTTTCAGTAGCAAGTTAACCTTTTTTAAGATAAAGATCCAGATATGTGTGATGGTGTTTGGATGCATGTCTCATTTCGCTAGACATTTACGTGTGATTTCATTGTGTTAAAACATTCAAACACAGCCAGAAGCAACATAACTGATGAGTTTTGGGGGTTTTATCCTCACTGTCTTAGAGTCTTAAAGCTTAATTGCTAACAGAAAACAGAAAACTAAGCTTGCAGGTGTTGATAGTGGTAGACAAGTCCGAATATAGGTTTTAGTTCCAAACTGATATAAGCATCCAAAACAGGTATAAACTATCCGCACATCCGCATAATCGACATACGATGATGACGTGACAACAGGTAGCGGGCACTCGGACAATATATACAGACACAAGCAGGTAGGGGAACAAAACAGGTGGGACACATTAGGGTAGTCAGTACAACAGGAAACAAAGCACGCTACTGTAATAACTGTAATATTGCAATGATCGCACATTTATCATGTTTCACTACTAAACTTTTAATAGTGGTGGGGCACCTCTGTTTATACATATTCATGTTTCTCCTCATCACACTTTAGTTGTCTCAAACCATTTAGACCATTTGACTGTAGATGCTTTCTGGCACGGCAATATCCCTGTTATTAACATCCATTACCCATTTCTGTAAGGTTACAATTTACTTTTAAAATCTTCAATGCAGTACAGTTTGAATGTGACAGAATTTGCCCTTTATTGGAACATTCTCATTTGTCAAATTGTTTGGACAAAACTACTTAATGATCTGAATGGGGTTGAGGTCAAAAGATGTAGACGCAGCTCAGTAAACATACAGTGTTGTAACCTTGCAACAATGAATCAACTCTGTACTTATTGGGAGCTTGTTTGGTTAGTGAATGGGGCTGTATGCGCATTGATGTGAATGTGTGTGTGTGCTGACTACAGTAAAGTGTAAGTGGCACCCCATCCTTCACACTGACCCCCGTCCACCCGCCGGCACACACACACACGCACACACCTCTGTGTAAGCACCAACTGTCCCTGTAATGAAGTTTAATGACTGTAATGCTGGGCCAACACAGAGTGTGTGTGTCGGTGAAGGGGTTGGAGAGGGTTTGGAAAAAGGTACAACATTATGTGGATGCAGGAAATAATAAGGTTTACAAACAGTATCTTTGCCTACACCTTATATAGCAGTGGATGTCAGTATGAGGACGTTGCTTTGAAATACGACTGAAGTAGAAGCAGATAAGATCACCAGAAGGAACATCCGCATATTCCAGAAAGTTATCTACAACACTTCATCAAAATTAAATGTGCTTTTATTTACTTTACTTGAAGTACATACTATTTTTACATTTTCTTTTAACTCAGTTATCTTGTGATTTTACCGACACAGGTTTCTAATTAGTTTGTTACATGCTGTCCGACAAGTTCTAACTTCACCATCAACCTCAACAATGGACTGAAGAGTCCCCGCTGGCTTGACACTGCAAAGTCAGCAGTTCAGAAACCAAAGTGCACAAACAACAATCTGTTTGTAAGCTAAATTAGTGAAAGGTGAGCTACGCAATGGGGACCCGCAATTTATGTGTATGTGGAGTGTGGACAGAGGAGAGGAGGAGGGAAGAGATGATAAAGACTCCCTTGCAGTAGCATCCAGCCACAGCTCACAGTGATGCTAATTAAATGAGCATCAATTAGCAGGTTAATAGCCTGGCTTGTAATTTAATACATTTGAGTGTAGCGACATATAGGGCTGATCTACTCAAAGGTGTCTCAGTAATAACAAAAGCAAAACAAATCTGGGTTATAAAACCACAACAATAAATAGAAAGAAAACATGAATAAACTGTGAAAGTAAAACAAGCCAGAACACAAAGAACAACTGATTTGGTTAATACATTACTTTAGCTGAACAAAGCTGTGTCCAAAATGCCACCAGTGTGGCAGCAATACGCTTCTGTTGAGTGGATTAAAAAAACATGGAATGTATGAAATTGGCTCCGGGCTCTGCTTTAGGAAGGCTGCATCTATTTCTTATGTATCAGCCAGTGACAGGCAACAGAGGTCATGATTTGTATTCTGGTCCACGATGTCTGGAATTTATGCATAGGTATCACTTCCTTATGAATGTGTGTGTGTGTGTGTGTGTGTGTATGGATGAGTCAATCCCTCAAAATGATTGAGGTGCAATGACAAGTAGCAGCAGGGATGATGGATGAATTAGCTGATTGAGAGATTGCTACCTAATTTTTGTCAGACGGGACGACCTCAAAAAATGAGAGAAGATAAGAGAAAGAGTGTATTTTTCTTTTAAGCTTTGAAAAATATTATGATATATGCAAAATATAGTTTAGCAAAAGACCCATGTGAGATAATTTGTCTTTGCTGAAGAGAGGTTGAGAAAAAAAAATCATGCTTTTGGAGTTTGGCACTGATTTGATCAGTATGTGTCAGCGTGCCATACCCTGAGGGACAGGGACAATGACAGAGTGTCCTGAGTTGGTATGAAACACTGTTGTTTTAATCATTAATGATTATGATCATTATTTAACTCATTTTTTACCAGCTTAGATAATTTCTTAGTTATTTTGATATATTCAAATGTTTATGTTTATGTATAGGTTATTGGAGGAATTGAGAGATGGACATGGAGGCAGTGACAGCAAAAGCAGTGCAGATAAAAGGAGCTCCTTTCTTCTGTCCTGGTTGGAGGCTGCTTGTGTTTAACCTTTTGGAAAGGGGTGGAAGAGTGAGTCCCACTGGAGGCAGTGTGGGTGTGTACTGCTGAAAGCAGTCTATTGTCAATGCAGTTTGCAATGCACACTTCAATTAGGGCACATATTATGTTTTCCTTTGTTTTATTATCTTTTATGCAATGGAGCTAGCTCTCTGAAAAAGCTTAATGACAAACATTAGTCACCACTTTTACGTAATACCGCTATCTTCTTTCATTCCTCTCTTTTTGCCTTCTCTCTGTCTGAATCCATTTTGCATCTGTCACTTCTCAAACAAGGACCTCAACTCTTTGCCTACACGCTACCATGGCTGGCACAGTCTTTAACCAGCCACTTATATGGTTTCATCTCCACACACTATCTTCAAATGATGTTTGGCTGCCTGCCAGAGTCGCTAGTTGACTAGGCAGACTTATTTACAGCCACAGCTCACAGCATCTGGTGGGCGTTAGTTCCCAAATTCAATGCCTGATTAACATCACAAATGTGCTGCAATAGGCTCCAAAACATGTATAATAAGTGAAATTGTGTCATATTTGTTTGTTTCACCTAATATTTTATCTCATTACACGCTCACATGCTTTTCGTTCTTTGTATTCATTAAATGAAGACCCCTTGTGCTGAGAGTCAAATTCGTGTTTCAGGCTGGTTTTAGTAGGATCACACCATACAACACAATAAATGGGAAAACAAAGCCACACTATAATCACTTAACAAATCAAGACACGGTGTCCACATACATCAGTTCTTAAGACCAGAAAAAATGTCAAGAGCTTCTTATAGATCAAAGCATTTGCTCAGTGAAACAGTTCTTTTTTAGTGCCATAATATTCTAATTATTATTTTATATATACAGTAAAGGAAAAAATGTAATTACAATGTGGTTAAATGAGTCCTCGATTTTTGTACTTTTTCTTTACTGACTCATTATATCACCTTAAAACATAATTAAATGAATTGTTGTTTTGTGTTGCATTTATATTACTGCTGATATTTTAGTGTAACAGTTTATTGATGTGTGCATTTTCAGCCTCTGGTTTCACAATAAATGTCCACATAATATTAAAACCAACTTGTAGAGACTTCAAGTTGTTTGAGATAGATAATCAATCACATATTGAACATAAACGTACAACTTTGTTGTGTGATAAAATTACATGGGAGTCTGCTGCTGAACAATAACAGTAACCAAATACACATTATTCACACTATCACGGCATCCATAATTGCTTATTGTTTATCTGTATAAGGTTTTTAATAGCTTTTTCATGCAGAACAACTGTCAAATTTCAGATGTCAGAAAAAAGAAATACAAATGTGTACAACATGCTAAACGGTTTTCAGTAACAAAATCTACAGTAAAGATATGCCAATCACAGGTAAGTTCCTATACATTGTTTGCTCCATCTTTTATAGCTGACCCTGTGATAACATATGACCTTAGTTTGAAGTGACCGCCCGCTCTAATAGCTCTCCTTCCACTACAAATGTTCTGTCTCATATTCAAATGTTCGACCATAGAATTTAAATTTGATGTTCATTTTATGGTGTTTCCGCTTAAGGGGATTGCTATGATAAATACTGAGATCAAAGGGATGGAGAAAGGAAGACGAGAGAGGGAAAGAGAAGTGGGGTGGAGATGGCAGGATGTGGATGGTTGATGAGAGAAAAGGTCGAGGGATTAATTGAAAGTCGAATGATGGTATTGAGGACACAGTATGCCCTTATTTGACTGTGCTCATAAAAATCATTTGTAATTTTCAAATGAATGACCATACTTCTTTCCTTTCTGTTTTATTCAATATTGCTACGAGACACTAGAAGAGTGACATGTGGCAGAGGAGAGAACGACAGTTATCTCGTTGCACTTCATAAAGAGCAGGTCTAGACCAAAGCAGGAGGAAAGAGAACACACAGCAGCACAATGAAGAAGGAGAGGGTTACACAGAACAGAACACAGAAGGAGAGGTAGAGGACAAGAGAAGAGTTCAGTGCATGATGGGAAGTAAATAAATGTGAGATTGAGAAATTTCAGAACAAAATGAAATGTAATATTGAAAAACTGTTCTTATGAAAAAAGTACTGTAATGCTTTTTTGGTGCTATCAATAATATCGGTTGGATAGGTGCCCTCTTTTCTCAGCTTATCTCATCTTTGTGTTAAATTTTTCATATTCTCTACATAAAACGTAACTGTCTTTTGGATTTATAGTTATGTAAGTGACCTTTCTCAGACTGAGAACCTATTAATACAAATATGAACCTCCCAAAGCTGACACTCACAACATGTCACTTTCACACTTACACAGATGCACATAAACACACATTTATGCTGCCAATCACTCTGCTAATTATAATTGTTAACTGCCATTTCATTTCACAGTCATGCACACATGCACATATGTGCAAACATGTGCCGCGCACACACACACACACACACACACACACACATATGGAGGACCAGCTCTGCAGGCTGCAGCTGGATATACTTGGAAAAAATGTTCAAAGGACCAGAGAAAAACGTTTCAGATCTCAAACTTACAGCGTTCTAATTCTTCCAGTCTATTAGCAGCTTCCCTTAAGAGGTCGGACACTGAACGTCTGCCTGCTGAGTTTGACATTACTAAACAATGCTTTATGGTGGGGAAAATCCATGTAGATTCGACTGATGCAGTAAAATGCTAACCAACCAATGGGCAGAAGTTGACCCCTTAAGGCACAGCCCCTCCTCATTTGCATAATGAGGCAGAAATGCATACAGAAATGTAAAAACGACAGGCAGAAATAAATAGCATTGAAGAAATAAATAGGGTAAAAAAATACAAAGGAAGAATAAAACAGACAAAAAATATTATAACATGCACATAAATAAATACTTAAAAAAAATAAGTAATTAATAAATAAAGTTGAAGATTATAACGGACAATAAATAAATAAGGTAATTATTACAAAGGTGAATAAATAAAGAAGCTAATTAAAAGAGATATATACATTTATGTCTCACTGTATAATTTAATTTCTACCTACATTTATTTGTTAATTGTATTTTTGGGGGCAATTAATTGTATGCTTATTTATTTATTGAGCATTTATTTATTTCTGTATTTATTTTTAAATATGATAGAGCTGGTCCTCCATACACACACAGGCAAACATACATGTAAAATAAATAAATACAAAATTCCCAAAGATATATTTCTTTTGACAGGGAACAAAAACAGAGATTTGGAGAGAGAGATAATAGAAGAAATAAATACTCTGTGAAAGTGAGAAAATCCAACATAAAAAGATGGACCTTGACTTTAAAAATGTGATAGACCAGAAGACAAAAAAAGGGGGCAGAAAGAGAGAGAGACAGATAATTAACATGAGACAGGCTAATTTGAAATGTTAGTTCACACCTCTGCATAAAGAACTTGCGCATTGACGCAGCTGTGTTTTTGATAGATGACCTTAGGGAAGGTGATGATGAAGACTGACACATCCGCATGCGAGGTGTGTGTGTGTGTGTGTGTGTGTATTCATGATCTCAGAAGGATTGAAAGGTGAAAAAGATTAACAGCTAGTATATTTATTAGTAGTCACCTCTTTAAATGTTTGTTATCAGATTATGGTCAATGCTGGTTAAAGGCTGAGGGTAATTTGAGGACAGGGAATGATGTGTATGACAGGTCTTTATAAGCACATACAAGTGTGTGTTTGTGTGTATGGGTTTGTTATGACATCACATTCACTGACGCTCTCCCATTTCCCACACACTTACAAAATGGTAAATCTAAACAAGGGCACAGTTAGCGTTAATGATGTTCACCCAAAAGTCAAGAATAGGTCAATTAAAAACAAATAGAGGTTTAAAATGCGTTTGAGTGGGCGTGTGTCTGTGTGGATGGGTGTGGATGTTTTTTGGTGTGCTTGCATTTACGTGAGCGGGTGTGTCTTGGTTGCAGAGATAAAAATACCTCCGCTTGTCAGACTTAATTAAGTTTGTACTCATGTGGCTTCTGTCGCGATCGATGGCAATGAGACAGAGAATGACTGATAAACAGGGAGGGAGAGACTGATGACAACAGAGGGAAGTGAGACAGAGAGGGACGAGTGCGGCTACAGAGCGGAAGACAGATAAAGAGTCACAGATAAACAGCTAAAAGATGCCAGGAAGACTGAGAAGAAACGAGATAAAACAAAGTGATGCACATACAGACAGAATGGAACTGAGGGAGAGACAGAGACAGAGAGAGAGGTGCCTGTCATCTGTGTGATAATCCTCCTCTCATTAGCACATCAATCAGATTACTCGCACCATATTCTGGTAATTAACTGTTGAACATTAATCACATTGGCCTAACCAGATTAGAGATGGATTACAAGGGCATGCAGTACAATGGTAAGAGGATGTGAATTCTTTTCCCCACTATATTCTGTTGAGCTGCAGTGTGTGGTCTTGTCATTACGCTAATCTAATTTGTCATTAAAAAAAAAATTAACTTTTATAATGACAAACTTTTAACTTTTAAAAAGGATCATATGCTAAATCCAGAAAGATTTGGAATTGAATGGAACAATGTTGCGTTTTCCATCCAGGATGGTGCCACTTTTCCTCCCACCTTGCTCTGCATCCCTCAGCCTCATAGAGGAAATATTTTCCTAATGTAATTGAAAAGTTTATGACCACCAGCCATATGATCAGTGTTGGGCAAGTTAGTTCCAAAATGTAATACATTATAGATTGCTACTGCTATTTAATGGGCACATTATATTAATGTGCCTGCATAGGTGGATTCTAGTGATCAGTGCAGATTGCAGTTATATCCTCGAATTGGGTGGGTCTTTGTCATAAATAAACAAAAATAAACATTCTGATTAATTGCAGTGGAGTGAAAATGGGTGAAACCGATCTCACGATTTGTCGCTTGTCCACATTGACAAAAAATTAAACATTTATATTTGTATGCGCAATCTAAGCAGTTTAGAACTAGCTCAAGAGGATTATACATCCAGAAGACTTCTGTAAAAAACAAAACAGGCTTCTAAGAGACCTGTCTTTATTTGTCAGAGTGAGTAGTCATACCAGACCCCCCTTTCATTTTGTACCCTTGGAATTACTCTAAACAAAAATTAAGCCTTCTCAAGCATATTGCAGCATTTCATGTATGCAAGGTAGTGCAATCCATGCAATAAAGAAGTGCCCTTCTTGTTGTTGTAAAAGGATTATGGTTTATGTTAAATAAATAAATAAATAAAACAAACTTCAAAGACAATGGCGATAAATGTTGCAATGCTACCAGTTGTCAGTATTGTTTTATGTCACTGTGTAATGAGTGTTACTGTTGGGAGACAAATGTTATCGCAGTTAAGTTACAAGAGTTGAACCTGAGATGTGTTTTGGTTGCATTAGTGTTTTTTTGGATGATGATGTCTTTATGACTCTCTGTTGTTGGCACATACAGGGTTGGCATGACGTTCATCAACTATTGCTTTACAGTGCCACAGGTGGTCAAAAGCTCGACCACATAACTTTAATGTTGGTTGCTTGATGCAGACATGTACATGGTCATTTCCGAATGTTAACTCACAATTACATAGACATACAAGTCTGAATTTGTGTTTCTGTGTAAATGGACGTGTGTGTGTGTGTGTGTGTGTGTGTGAGAGTGTGTGTGTGTGTGTGTGTGTGTGTGTGTGTGTGTGTGTGTGTGTTCCCTTTCTTTCCAATGACTCTGGATGTCCCGAAGTGTCTTTACTAATCATACTATCCTTATGGAATTAATGCTGTCACCTTGACAACAGCATCCCATGATTAATATTTATTGCTGTGTTTGAAGAGTAGAAGTCCTTGGAAATGTTTTATACTAAGGTCTTAAAAATGCAAAACTGCAGTACCTCTTTCTAAAATCTGAAAGTTCTCTTCCCCTGTCCCTTTTTTTATTTGTCTATTACTCTTCACCATTCGGGTCTTTGTCTCCATCACTTCTTCCTTATTTGAGTTATTCATTTTTCCTTTTCTTGTTCCGTCTCAGTGTTTCTTTTGTTTCTCGGGGAAATGTAACATAAACAACACGTCTTCTTACCCAAACGACAGAATAGGTTACATGCCAATGACTCGTAAAGCCCCCCCAAGTTGCTCTTTAAACTACCTCACCTTTGCTCTTGGTACGACCACTAGAGGCCTTTTTCAATATTTGTTTTTTGGTTTTGTCATCTCTTTTTCTTGCACTCATCCTGTCCCTCCTTTGCCATGCCTCCTTGCTTCTTTCCTCAGCTCTTCTCTGTATTTATCTTCATTAACTCTTGTATAGTCCTCCTCTTGTAATTTATCTGCTCTCCCCACTCATCTTCCCTTACCCTCCTCCTCCTTCTTACTTCCTTGTCCTTACATTCCCTGCTCATCTCTTGTCTGTCCTCTTCCTGTCATGCTTGTCCTTCACTTTCCCTTTTCCAAGCCCTCAGTCTCCCGCTTTTTCTTCCCTCTGACTTTCCTTTTCTCATCCTCTCTCTCATGACCTGTTCCTCTGAAGAAACTCATCTTCTCCCTATTTTCCACCATAATTCTCTCCTCTCCTCTCCTCTCCTCTCCTCTCCTCTCCTCTCCTCTCCTCTCCTCTCCTCTCCTCTCCTTAGCTACTTAGTTCCTATTGGTCCATTAAGTCAGTTGAGGCTGCGGGTCCTTTAGGCCCTTTATAAGCAGCTTTTACAAGTTGGCTGCCTGGCTATGGACCACTGAAGGATAGAATTGAATGGCACCAAGGCCCAATGGATTTATCCCTTCCTCATATTCATAGCCAGGAGATCCTGGCCCGACACACACAAAGGCTTTTCTTCACAACTCTGTTTTAATTGAAAGAACTTCTGCTCTGTTTGTTTATCACTCTTTTTGGCTGCAGTGTTTGGTGTGAGGCACTGCAGGTGATAATGTTGGCTCAATTCTAACAGTTGATGGATCTGTTTTTGCACCACTGCATCAAATTTGCATATAGGTCAAACTGCAGGAACAATCAATGAATAAATGCCAGCCAAGTTATCAAAATAAAAAAGTCGTACTTTCACTGATCTTATTCTATTTTGAGGTTTGTTTTGTTTTGGTTAAACCTGCTTTGCAATATAACATATAAAAAATATTTCTAAAGTAAATCTACACACTATGCTTTCTGCATCCCCAAAATTATTTTTCAACCAGACAATGTGGCTAATCTCAGAAGCCGAACACATTAGCTCTCAAAGAAAAAAAAATCAATAATTTAAATTATTAAATAATTTAAATTTAAATAATTAAACTTAAAGATCCATATATATCAATAATTTTCATGCCATCTATTTGTGTGAAAAGTCGGCTGGCTCTCTGTGCCGACAAATGTTGCGGGTGTATGCTTCAGGTGAACTTTCATACACATAGTTTTAGGTAAGTGTGGTTTGTTCAGGGGTGTATAGGATGCACATGCTTGCATGTGTGTGTATGAACCAGTGTGGGTTTAGTATTTTCTGCACACTGCTCCTCCATTTCCGTCTCTGCTTCCCGCTTTCCTTTCTGAGAGGTCTTTCCGTTCTTTCCCTCTGTCTCTCTCAGTGGTATGGTGACCATTTGAAATTGCTCTTCACACTTCCCTGAATGTGGTGCCTCAAACGCACACACACTCTGAGAGGCAGAGTGCAATGACCCATACACACACAGGCGCGCACACACACACAGGCACGCACACACACACACACACACACACACACACACACACACACACACACACACACACACACACACACACACACACACACACACACACACACACACACACACACACACACTCACTCTGACATGAATCACAAATTCACATCCACAAGTCTCAAAGTCCTGCATCCCACCATCTTATTCTAGCTTCATTGGATCTTTCAGTCAGTCATTTCACCCTCTTACTTCTTACTTTTCAAGGAGAGACTGGGAGTTCAATGGATAGACAGAGTGAGGCAAAGTGATAAAGAAATTGGACAGGGGTGAGTTTGGACAAGGGGAAACTATTTAGAGAGGGACAAACCATAAGGCCAACGGAGAGAAAGTTTCAGTGGCAAACAGCACATTTAATTCAAACTTTCGGGAGAAAAATATTAACTCCAGAGGCCACTATAATCACAGTCTTTACCAAGGAGAGTTGCCAAATGCATTGTATATACTGGTACAATAAGTAATCATTTTGAATGTAACATTCATGAATAATGTATTGAGAAAGAGTCATGTTAGTTATATGTCTGACTTACAGTACATTAAAGGTAGCCATGGTTGAAGATTCTTGTTTCGTGGTTAGACCCAAAAAGTACAAAAAAAAGACAACCACTAAACACCCTAAAGCTAAAACAAAGACATTACAATTGTAAATTGCCAGTAGTTTTGTCCTTCCTCCAAACAATCTTCATGGAACTTTAAAAAAGCCTCCGCCATTCCTAATGTTATGATAAGTCACTGATGAAGATTAAAGCTGTCCTTGCATGCCAACATGAAATTGGTTTAAGTGATGTGAAGAACAAGTAAATATACTCATATTTTACAACACAGTATATCTTCATTTTAAATGTTCGATATCAAATTTTCATTTGAGATAATATTTTTCATTTTGGTTTAAAATGTGTAAAGTTGAAATTAAAAACCTGCTGACATTCCCACTATTTAAATAAGTAACTAAACTGATTAACTGCTAGGATTGCTAGTTAGTAAATGCTAGTTTACTATTAACAGTGACAATTTTTGCCAATTTCTGAGAGAAATTTTCTCCCTAATCATCTTACTAGTCTGCTGTAGTGGGAACAGATGTGACATTTCCCCCACAGAATACTGTATGTCTTTCTCCCAAAAGCTGTCTCTTTCTCTCATATGTTTGAAAAATGGGAGTGTGTTGAAGACATGTGACAGAGTTAAGTGATGGAGGCAGATGTTTCATATGAAAGTATTAAGCTATGGCATGTGTGCCTGTCTTCCCATTAAATTAAACATATGGAAAGGTGTAATGACAAAGACAGAGGGAAACACAACGGGATGGACAGAGAGGCTAAAGACAAACAGAGGGGAGAAAAGCTAATTTATGGAGGTATAGAGGAAGAAATTGAGAAAAAGAGGCAGGCAGATGGAAAGAGAAAGGGGCATATTGGGTCCAAGCAAGTGGGGTGGGAGGGCTTAGTGGCAGAGGAGAGAGAAACGGTAGTCAGAGCACATCTGGGGAAATGTGACTCCACTGACCCAATGACAGGGACATCAATCAACAAGTGGTGTGTGCATGTGTGTGGGATAGTATTGGGGATTATTCTACCAAGGGTTGACCATATTCTGCTCCAATGACAAGGACAAACCCAGAGGTAACTTAATCACAATTACAAAAAATGCTACAAAGTTTGTCAGGTTAGGATGAATTCCGTTTAGCAGCATTAGTCAGCAATTAGTCAGTCAGGTCCCACAATCAGCACTTTGATATGTGAGTTTTTAAAGCAACGTGAAAGAACAAATCATCTGTTGTAAAACTGTTGGGGAATCGGTCCAAAAAATGCAACCTTTTTCTAGTATGTCAGCGGGGACAGTCTGACATGACAACATACACCAAATAAAGACAAATTGCATCAACAAGGAAGATCAGAGGTCACAAAAAAGATATACACAGTTTTTCACAGGGACACCTTAACATTTAAATACAACACATTAGTATCACTGTCTCAGAAATTAGTTGCACGAGAACCACTCTGGCACAGTCTCAACAAATATATTCTATATAATGTTTCTTGCAGGGCTATTGCAATGGGTTTCATAATATTGGAAGGTGTTGTGTTTACTTTCTCCAGCACCTGTACCACTAATTGGCATCCATCTGTCTATCTGTAAATTGTTACGACAGAAATACAACAAGATGTTAGGAGACTGGCTTGAAACATTAGCAGTATGTAGTCCCATTTGGAGCCATTGTAAAGAAATCAGGTATTGTACTTTGAAATTTACACATCACCAAAGTCATCCACATGTCCCCAGTAAATCATAAGCAATGGGTTCTGCATGATAATACTTTATTTTATCATGAGTGACAGCAGGTGACTTGCATGCCCTGAAAAATAAAGAACTAAAACTTTTTTATCAGCCTTAAAAGTGGTACTCTAGCAATTATTATACTTTTCTTTAGCTGATTGAAGCTGCATCTGACATTTCCCATAAGGCAACCGATAGCAAAGTTTCATGAGACCCTTTGGCCTTGGAATGGGCCTTTTCTTTCAAATACAACGTCCACATTTTGTATGGCAGGTAGTTATAAATATGTAGTCTCCGAGTTCAAGCCCAGTTTTATTCAAACTAGACTAAGTCCCTCCAGAGCCACAAAAGATGTTTTCACCAGGTGAGCAGTAATCACCATGACTGGCAAAGTAACATATATGTGGGAAATCAGTGGAATTTCCTTTAACATTTAAAACACTTGAACATCCAGTTGGGAGGGACTGAGCAGGATAGGAGACAAAGAGAGAAGGGCAGAGGGACCGAGAGACCACCAAAATAAACTCTATGCTTGTGATGAACGCCCTGCTCAGAAATAGAAACCTCATCCCTCTCTCATCCTCTTCATCCTCTTTCACCCTATCATCTCTTTCCTTCCTTTCTTCCACATATCACACCATCTCTGTCTATATATCTCTCTGTATCCGTCTCTATCTCTCTCACTCTCCCTATCTCTTTCCGTCGCTCTCTCTCTCTCAGATAGTGTGCCATCTGGGTGATCAATGGAGTTCATTCTTTTCAGGAAATTCTCCCCTGATGGATTTCTTTGCTGTGCTGTGACTGTGCTGCTTTTTTTTTTTTTTTTTGGTGGGGGGTTGCTTCTGTGGATAACAGATTTGAATGATGCAAAAGCTTTGTGTTTTCAAGCTGATGTTTTGATGCTGTTTGTCAATGTTGGTCATTTTTCTGTATTTCAACAGTTTCCAAATGCAAGAAAGAAGTCATAGAAATATAATATGTATGCTTGGAATAGCTTTGCGTAATAGCCCGCCTGAAGAATTTACAAGGAATAGTTATTTATTTAAGTCAAGAACAAAACAAACTAAGCAAGAAAAACTGAAGTACTGGCTTAGAGGACTAAACAGATGGAGTGGAGTAGAGGGAGAAGTAGTTTGTTGGTGATTGTCATACATTAAGGAAAACATTTTGGAGCATTTTGGCACCTTCTGCTTTGGCAATGCTTGACAACACTGGACCATGCCAATGCGGCACCCGATGAAAGTGAAACTCAAAGGATGCGTGGAAAAGTTACACAGAGCTATGGATTATGTGTCTGTCTATATGTCTGTGTCCAAGTTCATATTGCTTCCTGTGTGGGTAACACTTTCCTGTGGTAGACACTGTTGCCGCGACAAGCTGGTCTTTCAGGGAGTTTATCCTATTTGTCTAAACACACACACACACACACACACACAACACACACACACACACACACACACACACACACACACACACACTTGTAGAAAGATACCCAAAGCAGGCAGATATGAAAGATAATCCTAATCATGTGTGATGTGTTTGTGGGCCTGTCTCTAATTAAATATAAAAAATCTGAGTCAATATTTAACCAACACAATACCAAGCAGCACTGATACCATTATCGCATTTTGGTATCTCTCCTTTTCACTCGTACCCATCTGGCTTTGCTTCTCGCTCTTTCTTCCTTTCTCTTTCTTCCTGTCCTACACGCTCCACTGTGTTTTGATTATTGGTTGTGTGTGTGTGAGTGTGTGTGTACTTGGAAATAGAGCAGGATGGGCATTTTTTGGGGAAGAAGGATCACAGATGGGCCTTGTCAAGTCTCTGTACATCTGGCTTTATTCCTGTCCAATTTTCCACACACACATAACACCCCACACACACACACACACACACACACACACACACATATGTAAGTACAGCATACTTTGTTCATGATCACATACAAAAGTATCTGCATATATGCACAAACGCTGTACAAACATATATAGTTACTTTACCATGCATACACATACAGGGGACCCACTAGCTCAATTCCACACACAATGCACACATAGACACACACTGTGCAGCAGGACACAGTGGGTATGGACTCCTGTTGTGGCTGGTGGTTGCCAAAATAATGATGCCAGGGAATCGGGATCATGCCAGGTTTAATGGTAGCCAATGGCATACCAGTATTTGGATGCCAGATTTCAAAGGGCCAACCCTGACTTGTAGTACAGCGCCACCTATTGAGCTACTGAGATTGGCCTGTCTTATATATTCTGAAAGCTATATTAATCATTTCACAGAAAATAAAGAGTTCACAATGACACTGTCCAGAAAAGCTGACAATGGTGACAACATTAGATGCTTACATTTTCAGATTATTAACATAACAAGTGACCAACGAACAGCAGCTGCAACTTAACAAGATAAAACAAAATATTCTACTGATCTGTAAAAATCATGATAATGGATAATTAAAGAAAACTAATATGACCTGAGATAAAGTTATGTTTCTGCTTTGTTTCTGATATTTCATACAATATTAATGACTCCATTCAAGGGTCAACCTTTGCGTGCATGAGAGAGCTCTGCATGTATGTGTGTTTTTCTGTGTGTGTGTCAGCTGTTCGAGGTCCCTGTACGGTGTTGAGACATATGCTTCATAAGACTCCTGTGGACACACACACAGACACACATGCAGGCCTTTGCAGTCAACAGTGGATGATTACAAACTACATTTAAAAATTCACTCGGACTAAATTTCAACCAGCCTTTTTTGCATGTGACTCTCACCCTCTCAATATGATAAGTTCCAAAACATGAAGCGCTAGCCGTCTCCGATCCTGATGCTGCAGGTATAAATGTACAAAATGATTATCTAATTCTGAATAATGATTTTCACCTTTATTTGATGTTATTAATATAACAGAAATGTGTTTCTTCACGTTCAAGATCTACTCATGACCCCAAAAGGTTTCCCTGACAATTAATTGTGGGGTCTTATCCTCTTGCAGCACATGGCAAAGCACATAACTCTTGGGATAATATAATAATAAACAAATTTTAACTTAAAAACTCTAACTTTATCAAGCCTGTACAGTACTCAATGTTTGAAAAGGAAATATCCACCTAATAAAAAAGTTTGCTTAGTTTCTGCATGGACGAAGATTTGACTGGAGAAGTTTATGTCATTTATAGTGACGCATATGCAGCCATCCTGTGTAACATGAAAATGCAATATCTCCAATCTGTCACACCATGCTATCCGTGCACAGTTTTTCCCCATCTCGTCCCCTTCTTTTTCCCTTTTTCATTTTAGTTTCTTGTTTCACTCCTCTTTCCTTTATTCTGCTGCCTCTGTGTTTCTCTTTCCATGTCACCTCCCTCTTTCTCTCCCCTTTTCCTCTGCCTGTGTTTCTCACTCTAAACGTATCCTTAAGTGCCCACGCACCATAACCAAACAAGCCTGCTTATTCATGTTGCACCGAGGTATCTCTGCTATTATTTTTTTGTGAAGTTGCCTCAGTATGACTTGCCCCAGACAGAGCTACGCTGTCCCACTCTCATTATATTTTCACACTCTGCTACCCTAGGACACAAGAATATGCACACACACACACACACACACACACACACACACACACACACACACACACACACATTTCTGCACAAACCCACTTTTGTATGTGTGTGCTTTGTTTGTGCTCCTTGGTGTGTTAAAATGGAAGTCGCACCATCTATTTTTTGTGGAGAAAAATATACTTTTTCTCTTTGTCATTTTATTTTTTAATGTTCTGTATGTGCTTTTCTACAATAATCTCATACAGGTACATCTTTAAAAAAATTGAATATCGTGAAGAAGTGCTTTGTTGGCACCAGAACCAGACTGAGAGATGAAGGACTCAGAAACCTTTGCAGATGTTTTGAGTTAATTACCTGATTAGAGTTCTTCCCAGGTCGACATTTCTGTATTATAAATTCTAAAATTATATTATTCTAAAATTGTAATAGTTTTGAGATGCTGAAGTTTTGATTTCCATGAGCTGTGGTTTGAGAAATTTTACTTTATGTGTAATGGATCTAAAAAATATTAAATGTTTCACTTTTTGAATTAAAGAAATATTGAAGAAAATGGACTTTTTAACAATATTCAATTTTTTTAGATGTTCAACACACTGCACTGCACCTGTTACTGTAAATCCCCCTAATCGGTAGTTTGATATAAATTGGTGGCTAACTATTGGGTGGTGGTTGGTGATGGAACAGCAGATAAGACGCCTGTCTTTGGTGTGAGAGACCCGGGTTCAATCCCCCACTGTGACCCAATCACCATTGTGTCCCTGAGTAAGACACTTAACCCCTTGTTGCTCCAGAGGCGTGTGACCTCTGACATGTATAGCAGTTGTAAGTCGCTTTGGATAAAAGCGTCAGCTAAATGAATAAATGTAAATGTAAACTATTGGCAGCTCACAGACATTGTGAAAAAGGTGTTCATTAGCTAGCTATAGCTGAGCTTCTCAGCAGCTTTACTAAGACAGTTTTTTGGCCAAACACATCAAAATTAACTTGTTCTGCATAGCAATGAAAACTCAAGACTGGTGGTGTTTAAGATCACAGATATATTAGTGACTTAGAGGACATACATACTGCTTAAAGCCCCAGAAGACTGGGCTTCAAATCTTAAGTTGTCATCTGTAACATAACATTTGTGACTAACTAAGCAACAATCAAAGTTTTTTAAAAAAGGCAGCTTTTATGGCACCTAACACAAAAAGGAAGGTCTAACTGAACAGTATCATAAATTGTGGTCATGTTAACATTTAGCTAATACTCATATTCAGAGAGAAGAGAAGAGAAGATACTTTACTGTCACATACACATTGCAAAATTCATTCTCTGCATTTAACCCATCCCTCAAGGGAGCAGTGGGCAGCCACTGTGCAGCGTCCAGGGACCAACTCCAGATCTAAATCAGTGTGTAGTCAATGTCACTGACTGGAGAACCTAACATGTTTTTGATGGTGGGGGAAACCGGAGCACCTGGAGGAAACCCATGCAGACACGGGGAGAACATGCAAACTCCACACAGACGACGACTGGGACCTTCGTGCTGTGAGGCCTCAGTGCTATCCACTGGACCACCGTGCCACAATAAGTTATGCATTTGATGATTCAGTGCCTTGCGCAATATAATGCTGACAAGCTAAACAGCAGATGGATAAGAAATAGCATCCCAGGCCAGTCATTGTGACCTCTTGTCCTCTTTGCAAAAGAGATACTGCACCAAAGCCCTGGTAATCCCAGGCTCCATACTCTCCATCTTTGTGAAATGTCTGGTAAATACACGAGGAAATGAATAAAAACTGAATGTAAATATATGGAAATCAACTGCTAAAGAGCAATATGTCATTTTTCATATATGCTGGTGTAATGCTTGGGATGGGGATAAAAAGTGCTGCATTAATGTGTGAGGCTGAGTCTATCACTCTTGTATACAGAACCTTATGTGTTTATACTCATTTCTCCTTGTAGAGAAACTGTTAAGAAACACCATGTACTATAGTGTATGTTGTGTCAGCAGATTGTAATGCATTTGTGAAAGCTGATAGATGCTGTGCATGTGTTTATATCAGTATGCGTATACAATAAAAATGCATTTCACAGGTCAATGAGTCTTGGATTTACACACTGTTTGTTGACTTGACTTTAATACATGATTAGATGCTTTGGATTTCAGTTACAAATGCCACTGTAAGCATTGCAAGTTTTAGCCAGACATTGCATTTTTGATCTGTTTTATGAAAGGAATGTCACCTTTCTCTTTTGTCTTCGCCTATCTCTCTTCAGTGTCTGACAGCCAAGCAGGAGCAGCCGGAGTTGGACCAGGAGGAGGGCCTGACTCCTCCCAGCCTCGTTTCTCCTCTTCTCTCCCCACCTACCTCCCCGTCCAATGCCAGCTAAGTGGCGCTGACTCTGTGTTCTTCCTTCGGGAAGCCAATCAGGAGGTTATGCGAAATGGCAGCCTGTCATCGCGGACTGAGCCCTTCTTCCTTCACCTGCTGGAACCAGGAATCGCCGCTCCACAATCCCTGCCGACTGTCAACTGCAGCTACGGAAACCAGAGCATTGAGCAACCTATCCCAGTGGACCTGCTTCAGGGTCCACCGCCACATCTGCTACTCACGACAAACCAGGTGACTCTGAACTGGAAGGTCAAAGGTCAAGTGGTGGTGCCCAAAGTGGGGTCAACACGGCCCTGGATACAGGTACCCTCAGTTTAATGTTGTACTTTTTTATTGACATTTCACTCTTAAATATTTTAATGCAATTAAATAATGTTTTAGGCTTCACATGTAGTTAAAATATCAATCCAATATAAGTAGAATTATAGTAAATTTAGAGGTAATTAGAGGATTTCATATATAAATCATGTTGTCTGTTTGCTCATGTATTAATTCATTATATTATCATTATTGACCACTTGAAGCTTGTTAGCAGCTGTCAAATGAGAAAAAAAATCAATCCCTACTATTAACCATAATATGCTCTGAGGGCCTTCAAAGTTGGGAGATAATTCTCTGGGTTTCTTACTATGAGCCAAACCTTCCTCATTGCACCCAGTAATTTATAAAATATACTCATTAGTAAATGATAAATCTGTAAAAATGACATCTGTACAGAAAGGATTATATTCTTTTCCATTTCTAACCAATTTTGTCATTTTGCACGGTTAATTTCAGCTGGCTATTACAGTGTAATGAAGAGAAAATGTGACGGTTTTAAATTACTTTATTAGTTTAGTTCATCTTGGCTAGCTGTCCATCCACTAAATTACAACATCGGATGTATTTGTTTTTTCTTCAGGTACTGTTTTACCTGGTAGGGCGGCGTTGGGATGAGCCTGACCCGCCTCCTCCAGCCCTCCTCCCATGTATCAGAGCTGTGGCCTTCCGTGACACCAGTGAAGCAGCACCCTCGGCGGGCTGCCGACTCGTGGGGCCATCTGGCATCTGTGTTGTCCGTCTGGAGATTCCCCCAGCTTGGTTTACACCACCACAAGTGAGAAAAAGACCTCCTGAAGTGACTCTACCGTCAGTGGATGTGTATTACTCAATTATACCAGTGGAAGGGGCTGGCCAAGAGTGTCCCTCCATTGTTAACGAGCCATGGAGAGGTCAGAGTGCAAATGGGCCTCTTGGAGGCCTTGGCATGGGCCCCGGAGGACAGTGGAGCCCGCTAGTGGATGGGGGTCTTCAGGACATGCTGAAAGCTGGTTCTGTGGTAATGACTATGGGCCCGGTTTCTGCCAAAGGAGAAAGATTGAGACTGGATGAAAATGTGGAGGTTCTGGTGCCACCCAGCCCTGTTCGCCTCGGCAAGACTGTGGGGTTTGGCGTCTACATGAAGACAGATTCAAACACGGAACAGTTTACGTTGAGGTAGGAACAAAAATGCTTTCGTAGGATTTGTTTGGCTTCAGTTTTATTTTTGTCTCATTTCCCTTTTTCTAGGGTTTTGCTCTGATTCCCTTTTCTATCATCTCCACATCTTCCCGTACTCCTCATCTGCTCTCTCATCTCTCAACACTGCCGCCTCCCGAGGTTGATAGCTGTCACCTTTGTGTACTCAGCCCTTTTCAGGAGCCAGCAATGCAAATAACAACCTCATGAATATTCATGACAGATTCAGGGAGAGAAGAAAACAGAGAAAATGAGAAGCAAGAGAGGGAGAGGGTGACTGAGAGGGGCTGAAGGTTGGGGAGACAGGTAAATAAAGGAAGAGGCGTAAAATTACAGTATATTCTGGTTTCTCAAACTGAAGGGTGGTACCCAAAATGTCTCTCTGGTGTGCTTTAAGAGGTCACCTACATGGTTTCCCACATAAGCAGTAATTTGTTTTCATGTGCTTCTATCCCAAGAAAAAAAATCCTTTTTGGTTCGCTGGTTGAAAATAAGTTTACAGCCACTGATCTAGACTAAGCATGCATATCTGCATCCCATCTTTGCCTCATCATTTCACTGACTTCAGGGATTTCAGGCCGACAAATGACAGATGTGCAAATTTATCATTCTATCCATAGAACATCCCAGCACTCAACAATGTGGCTGTACAGTATATATCATTACTATAATAGTCCTATGAGGTTAAAACTATTTGGAACATTTTAGAGAGAAACTTTGAGAAACCTAGAACACTCTGAAAACGGTAATTTGCACATGTCAACTGTTAACCTTTTCACATGAGACTTGAATATCTTTTTTTCAGATGATTTGCACAGGATGTCAAAGGAATCGATTTACATAATGAAAGGTGAAGATTTGTGCAGCAAAAAGTATTTGGCACCTGAATAATACCCTTCCAGCAGTACATGGGAACCAGCAAAAGAAGTAAAGGAATTAAGGAATTAAATACTTTGTGCCACTGCTGGAGAATGTTTGATAAATAGCGTCTTAGTATCAAATTTTCTTTGACGTAATGACTGTCGTAACGTGAGGATGGTAACATTTGGGCTGAAGAATTTTGGAAAATGTTCTAATTGCGACACATGAATTGAATGAATTTTTATTATGAGCAATGGTGGAGAAGAAGTTTCAAATAATATGAGAAAGATAATTTGAGTCAAGTCATGGCATTAATTATTATGATATAATATCATCAGGTAGGCCTACCTAAGTTCACCACAGTGTGTTATACAGTAAGCGCTCAGTACAAAACCCACAATTCAACTACCAATGAATGCGTCCTTAGCTCAGTTCAAATATCCTAAGAGTCCATCTTTCTATCTACCAGTAAGCAAACAAAAAATACTCAGTTTGAGGTTCAGTTCAAAAGCGTACCAAGTGACACTTCTCATATTTAATAGACAGCTCAGTAATTCTCCGACACCACCGGAGTTCCCCACCCCCGCAGCCTCCGATGCTGGTAAGCAGTGCACTGGCTGTACCCAGGCTGCAACTCGGGACAGACTGGGCCTCTTTCAGATTTGTACGCTTACCTTACTACAGGTGTCTGTCTGTTGTGCATTTTTCATGTCTATCAACGCGGCCCGACGATTTCACCCACCACCACCAAGCTACTTACATTTGTGGAAGTAGCACCATGTGTGATACTAAGTTTTCTGTCATGTTCAGTCAGATTTACAATATAATAATTTAATTGTAAGCACACACTGTGGGAACCAGCAAGGCCAGCAGGCTAACAACTGGAGTGCACAAAGTTTTAAAACTGTTATTAACATCTATCTTCTGTCATGACCTAGAACTCATTGTCGCTTGAATAAGAGGTCAATCCCACCCCCCTTATTAATTGGCTCGACATTAGTAAGCCTTGCAATTTTGTGTGTCATTTGTGTGTAGATTTACCATGGATTTGCGGTGAAACCTACCTCTTTTAATGTCACACAGTCTTTCATTGCAGAACATTGCAGCTACAACTAAATTTAAATTATTAAATAGCACTAACATATGTTCTTTCATGTGAAATGTGTGGACCTTTCAAACAGAACATTTGAAACACTTGGAAGGAAGATGATTTATTTACTATAAAGTACAACACCTTTATTAGTCTGATATTACTTTTTATAGAATATTCTAAGCATCTTTGCCATACATTTCCTACAACAGATGCTTAAAAACAGCATTACTATCAACAGGATCACAGTTTTTGCACGATCATTCCTGAGGTCATCTGAGAACATTGGAGGAAAATAACAAGTGGCTAGACTACACTGCACCTTGTCCCACTACCTGCTGACAAAACTCACACACACACACACACACACACACACACACACACACACACACACACAGTCACACACACACACGGTCACACAGACAGAGGGAAATAAATACTCTACCAACATCCTGCGCACACCATTTCTCTCACACAAGCGGGCTCTGTACACCCTTGCATGAGGTGTCTTATATGTGTGTGTATTAATCACACACACGCACACACACACACACACACACAAATGATGACGTGGCCTCTTTGGTTCCCCCTTTAGACACTTTGTCTCTGTCTTTGTTGTACAACACTCCTGCCGTGCTTGTGCATATCTGTGTGTGTGCACATACGTGTTTGTGGTACAACTACAGAACGATCGTGGATAGATATCTCCTTTTTTCATGGTATTAAATCTTCTTTTTCTTTTCACAGGTCCTGCTCTTTTCTGCTCTATTCACTATCTTATGCACCTGTGTCCACCTGTGTGTCTGTTTTGAAGAATGTTCAATTTAAAGCATTTCTAGGCATGTATTCCACTTATCTTTATGTTTACATGTGAGTTGGTGTGTGTGTGTGTGTGTGTGTGTGTGTCTGTCCTGCAACTCTTGCCCTCTTGCATACAGTCTCATGGATAATCTTCCATGTTAAAAGCACAGTCAGCCATGTAATACAGCTTAAGTGGATCTCATTCCTATGTGTGAATATGTGCATGTGTGTGTTTGTGACATGTAATAAGCATTAAGTGTGCTCCATCACACTGAGATGATATCATTATGATAAACTGCTGAGGAGATGGAAGGACACGGGGAGAGGATGGGCAAGAGAGACAGAAAGAGAGAAGAGAATGATAAAAGGAGAGGCCGTAACGGGAGAGATGGTTAAAAGGAGAAAGAAGGGAAGGGAAAAGGTTCCTTCACTTGCATCTCTTCCTCAATCTATAGTCCTTCCGAAAAGTAGTGCTACAAGGATGAGATGCAAGGACAGAGGACTTGAGGCAAAACACATTTGCCAAATTGGATTGGGCACCCTTGCTGTATCTGTCACTAGGTTTGTAGTCTCACATACTGTAACTATACATGATTCTGTCACTTTGTGAAATGACTACTCTTCTGCAGACAACTAGCTGAAACTGTGTTTGTGGATGGCTGAGGCATCTGGTACTAAAGTTTGACCGCCAAGTCTTCTTCTTTCAAATAGTTACAGTTTGTGTTTCAGTCAGGTCATTTTTTTTAATTACCATTTGTAGATGATTATTTCCCGACCACAAATAAGCCAAATCCAACCACAGTTTTCCCCAGATACATTTGTGATGATGATGTCCCAAAATGTATATGTAGAAAATGTTTAGTAAAGTAAAGCAAATGCTTTGAAGAAGGAAAAAATGGAAATTAGAATTTTCACAATTTTTACATATTTTGGTGTCTAGATGACTAATAGGTATAAAAAGTTTAATTGGTCCAGTAGATCGCCTCAGCTGGCAGCTGCGAACAGGCTGCAATGGTTGAAACATACTATAATCATTCCGGACAATTGAGCCTGTCAAAGTCCAAAAGCAAAACATTATGGAAAGGATCCCTACAGACATAAACCTTTTAGTTAAAGAGTGAAGTTTTTTAAAACCAAAAACTCACTCAAACAGAAGCCTCGCTCTGAAATCTCGAGTGTTTGTTTGTAGTTGGTGCAGGAAGACGACGGTGAGTCAGAAAGCAATCTTACTCTTTTTTCCTTTTCATTATTGTGTCATATATCTTTTTTGAGCATGTAATAGGTATGCAAAGTGAAAAAGCCCAAAGTCCACCCCAAAGGGAGTTACACTGCTCCTGAACTGCCTGAAAACAGCTCAAATGTAGTCCAGCCTTTATTTCCGTAAACCCTCTGCGTCACTATGTAACAGGCATTATAAAGCCTGGCTAGCGGCTTGTCAGGCAGGCCCTTAAAAACGCTGGTGAAGAAACACACTGAGCTTGCGGCACATACAATGACAAGATGTCTACCCGCTGCTTCCACTCATCCTCACCATCCCTACCAAACGTCAGGCAGTGGACAATAAAGTTGTTACTGTGATGTAGAGAAAGTGCACAATTAAAAAGTTGCATGTGAAAGATCAATGTGTTACAAATTAATAACTTACCACTCTGAAACTCTTGTGCCAGTGTAGTTTGTTAAGCTGGTTTGGGAACAGCTGAACCGAAGCCTCTTTACCTCCTGAGAAGGATTTTCAACAAACACAGCATCCCTGTGTTTTTTAAACCCAAGAACACACTAAGACAGATACTGGTACACCCCAAAGACCACACAACCAAACATAAGAAAAACTATCTAGTGTATGCGGTCCAATGCAGTGAGGAATGCACAGACCTGTATATTGGGGAGACTAAACAACCACTACACAAACGAAAGGCTCAACACAGAAGGGCTAACTCCTCAGCTGAGGCGATCTACTGGACCAGTTCCGAATCCTTGTACCCCAAAATATGTTATATGCTGAGCTGAACACTGAGATAATCGACCAAACTTAAATGGACTCTGCAGCTCTTTGTGCCTAGGCCAAGATTCACCTTGGAAAGGAAAAGAAGAGATTATAAAATGGAGAGAACTGTTGGTTAATATACATACAAAAAAAGATTAACAATGTTTTGTGCTTATCACGCCATTGTTATTCACAAAGATTTTAACTCGATTTTTTAATAAGAAACAGGTTGATATTCAAACAGAGGTTATTTGTCTAGCTTGCTATCTCACCATTTTTTTGTTGGATTAACTGTGGTGTTCCTAATACTGAACAGATTTCCAATGCAAGAGTTCTGCCAATTTGCCACTTGAGAATGTGTATTAATATGTCATATTTTTTACGAATAGACATATGGAACACAACCTCACTACTTTTCCCCTCATCCACGATGTATTATACTGTGTGGAACAACAGAATAAAGAAAGAGAGAGGGCTGTAGACAGCAGATGGAAAATGGTTGCTTGTGTTTGCAAGCAGACCTGTGCCGTGGTGTTTTTATAGAGAGCTTTCCATTTTCTTTCCTGCTTTTCTTTGTCTGTCCAGGTAAAGTGGCTGGTGCTACTTGTCCTACTACTCAATCTACATTTATTTAGCTTCCTCCATATCTGTAATAGATATATCTTCCAGAGAAGTGCAGACCTGCAACCAAATATCTGCAAAACTAAATTGCTTTTCTGAACTGGCTTCGGGCTGATCCACTACTGGATTTTAAGAACAACAGCTCAGTGAGAAGTAACATTTTGAATGGAGCTTTCTTTCATCCTTTAGAAATTATGTCAAGCTCTGACATCACTTATGTGAGGGCTGCTCCATTAATGTTGTTGATTGATCTGCTGTATCACTGTGCAACACAGGATGACAGCATGGTGGGCCACACAATTTTACAAACCTAGTATTGCCTCCAAATTACACACCAATCAACCAAATTCTAATGGAAATGGGAAAAAAACAGACAGTACTTCAATAAGTTTTATGTCATGTCTGGTCCAAAATGCTTGAGCAGTTCTGACCTGGAAAAGTTTTTTTTTTTTTTTTTTTCCGGTACAGTCCTAATTCCTGCAACTGTTTACATTCAAAAGGTGTAAAAGAGGGAACATCTTTATGATGGATTCATGTTCTACTGTATGTAGCTCCAGTTCAGTGAGCGATCTGACAAAACTATTTAATGAAGTGTTTAAAACTGTGGAGACCCTTGCCATTGAAGTTTCATGCTTTGAATCTATGTTTAGTTGAGCATTTTAGCATTATCCAGCAGTGGGAATGTTGACAGACTGAGGGTCAAAGTGATTAGTATCTCCCTCATTAAAAATCTGTCGTCTTGAACTGTGTGCTATCGTTGTTTGGTTAGTTAATTAGCGAGATGATTACTGATGAGGGGATAAATGCTTTGTCTGTGTGTCCGTGTGTGAGATATAGAAAGAGACAGATTGAGACAGTGATTATAAAAAAGGCAAATACGCTTGTTCTCTCTGCTTGTGTTCTCTCTTGTTTTTGTCTATTTTCTCTCGCTCTATCTGATTTTATGTGACCGGTATTACAATAGTCATTTGTTTTTTTGGTGTGCGAATTTGTATGCAGCCTGTATTTATGGTCTCATTCCTTCTTTCAGTGTGTGTTCAGCTGTGTGTGTGTAGGGATTAGTGGATTTTCCTAGGATCAGAGGGGAGATGTACTTCTAAGGACCAGCTAGTCCTCTCTGGTGGTTACACTTCACACATACACACTCTTTTGCCTCTGTGTCATCACACACACTCACACACACACACACACACACACACACACACAGTATGCCCAGGATGCCTTTATTTCACATAGCTCCACCATCGATTTCACCTCAAATGCCCTTTCACCAGCAAGGAGGCAGAATCAATTGTTTTTGCGATTGTGTGTGTGTGTGTGTGTGTGTGTGTGTGTGTGTGTGTGTGTGTAGTGTATATGTGCCATTAAGTAAACACATAGCACGTAATTGTTAGTATTGTTGTGTTCTGCTTTAGTACACACATTTCTATTCATTTGTTTTTAATGTGTTTCGTGTGCCTAAATATCATACGAGTTATTTGGGAGTGTATATTCTCATTGAGAATGTATATACCATAGCCATTGCAGCTGATGGTATGATTTTCATTATCTTTGTTTGTCTCTGGTTTCTCTGTTTATTTGCATTTGCATGTCACTGTACTTGTCCCATTGGTTGGTAATGTAATAAAACATAAAGTAAACTCAAATTGGTACGGTAGACCCTTTGGCAAGTGTTTCATTGACTGTCAGTGGAAGAATATGAGCTGTTAAACCTGAAGTAAACAAACCCAACAACACAAGTGTAAACTGTGTAAAGGATGTTTTTTAGTTTAAGTTTAAAATATATGAAACAACTACATTTTCAAGACAAATAATGCTATTGTAATCTGCCACCATCTGTATAAATACTGGACTATTTTTTGAAATTGGGTCTGTATTGAATGAGGATGCTGCAGCAGCGGAGCAGGGCTACAGCATAATCCTTGCAGACTATTGAGCCCCTTCAAAGTATATCTACTAAAGTACTTTTTTTGCCATATTTTTATTTTAAGTGACTGACAACATTGTGAAAATGATCCTTACAGAGATATACCTTTTTGTAAAGAGCAAGATCCTTTTTGTTTAACCAGAAAGTCACTATTTCACTATTGTCAAAGCCACCAGGCTCCACAGTCATTTTACCTGGCAGAATATGGGAGTTGTTGGCTTACTGCTGACTTGGTCAGTTAGTTTGTTTATGTGTGATTTTGTTAGGGTTAAAAACACCAATGTCACACAATAACACAAAGAAACTGATTGAGGTAGTGGTAGGCCAGAGAGGTAAAATGACCAAGTATGACAGTCTGCTAGCTTTGACAAGAGTAATATAGCAACTTTCTCTGGTTAAACAAAAAAGATCTTACCCTATCTATCAAAAAGGTCTATCTCTATAGGGATCCTTTCCATAATGTCATCAGACACTGATGACACTGATGGGTCTGTCAGTGGCAAAAGCAAGCGCTTTAGTGGATGTACTTCGATGGGGCAAAATTGCCTGCAAGGATTACATTGCAGGTCTGGTTTGCTGCTGCCAACTGCAGCGTGCTCGCTCAATACTCGACCAATTTCAAAAAAATGTTGTCCCAGTTAGTCACATAGACACGAAAAATAGGGTCCAGGTCTGGGACTTTCTTTCTTTGTCCATTTTCTATTTCAGTCCCTACTTCCACAGAAGCAGCACTCTAAATAATCACCCATGCCATTAAATTGGACTCAACACAGCATGTACTCGTGCTCACATACATCTCTCTACCCCTGTGCGCTCTTGCAGCTCTATTGTTCACATAAAATTGCTACTTACCTGTTGCTTTAAAATTCATTCATACTGAGAGTAAGAATATGATTGTTGTAACTGAACCGAATTCAGACAAATGTAGCGTAGGAGGTGTTGGCAGGGTATTTCTCCATAGTGACTAATATATGGTCATATTTCATTTAATGCAATGATCATGAACAAAAGGGTAATTTGAGACTAAACAAGTAAATGTAATAAAAGCTAAGTAAGTAAGAACGAAGGGACTGTGAATTAGTTCTAAAGGGAGTGAGTAAGAAAGTAAAAAGTAGTGAATGCACATAAATAATAAAGTAAGTCTACATACATAATTAGAGTGAGAAAACTAAATTATGTAGATACAACTAATAAAAAAACAAAAATGTCTAAATCATAAATGCTTGATGCTCAAGCGCCGCCTGTAGTCCTTAATACAGCTTTCATTTCTTATCTGATATTTACTATATAAGCTAAAGATTCTGTTCTTTGCAGAACCCCCTTAATGCAGCTTCAGCCATTGAGCTCACTGTATTACTTGGCTGTACCATTGAAGCCATAACAGTGGAAGTTTGTATATAACCACTTGAACATGTTCTAAGCAAACACACGTCCTCTTCAAAGTTTACAAGTGACTGGTTAAGAAAGTTTAATATTTATTAAGTTCTCCTCACAATAAAAGGTCCTATTTGATACTGACATTGATGGATGTGAAAACAATTGTTTGCTAATACATTAGACTTAACATAATTAAGGTCAAGGTTTACTGGGTTTACTGTGATGCATTTTAGTCTTTCTATCATCTAGCAGACTTTGCAGCTTCATGCAGCGCCATGAGGTAGAAGGAAGAAAAGAAGGACAGAAAGCAGGACTCTGACCTGCTAATGTTTTACTTTATGGAGCTTCACTGGTGGAGTCCACTAGAAGAGATCAACAGTGCAAGGCTATAGAGGCCTAAGCAGTTGAGATATCTGTGGCCCGTTTGATGGTATGACTGGCAGAGCTGAATAGAGCTCTCAGACAAATGCACTCTCAACTGTAGAAGTTGTCATCTGCATTGCAAATGAACATTTTCAGGAGACATTGCATGTGAAGTTGAGCTATCAAAATGACATAAATTGGCAATTTAATGCATCATACCTCTGCCTTCCTTGTAAAGGAGCTATATCATATTCTCTATACCTGCACAGTGTGAAATGTTGGAGGTCTTTTCATTTATTCTATCAATATTTTGCAGACTTTTAGTGCACTCTTGTGCATCCTAAAATGTTTCATTCTTATATTAAAGACAGACTGATTTTAATGCCGTTTCTCTGCAGGCAATTTGCAGCACTGTCTGTAGTCACTAATATGAAAGTGCAAGGACTGATTAAAAAAAATGTGGGTTGAAATTGAAGGAACCTCAATAGGTTATTGCTATAAACAGCCTCATAATCTGATGGGGACTAATTTGAGGGATTATGGTCACACAGAGACACAAAAAAAATACACACACACACGCACACACAGAGTCACAGGCACATCATTTGGATTTTTTTATACATGTGGAAAGTTAACGCATGTAATATGTATTCACTTATAAGCACATATGGGGCTTTTTTTCCTTATTTTTTTTTCAAGAGTGTGTTCTTTAAATTTGAGAGCATGACTCATTGATTTCACTTTAAGATATTGCTACACTTTCCCTCGAAACGCTGCCCTTTGTATTAGCTGACACACACAGATTATATGGTGGGCATGTCAAATTGCTTTGCTTCATTATTCGATGGCCTGATACCTCATGCCAGAAGCCAGTCTGTGAACTTCCTGCTGAGTCTGGGAGGTCAGACTAGAGCCTACCAGACTAGAACCAGTGGCACAGAGGTTTAGTGAATACTACTTCCTGCAGCAAGTGCTGCAACAGCCAGTGGCAGCCTATAAGTCATGGTTATGATTTTTACATGTGAAACAAAAGACAGTCATATATGTTATTTATGGTAACTGTCCACTCACTCTAACTATTTAGATAAAATAAACCAACCCCAGTCTCACTCCTAAGTCATCACATATGGAAGCTTGGTCAAGACCCCTTGGTATCACTTTTTAACTCTAAATATGTGGTATAAGTTCTAGTTTACGTCCTATTGTAGACTTAAGACACCTTGTTTTCCTTTATGTTATGGTTACTTCTATGGTTACTTGGAGTTGCAGACTGTTGCCCTTGTGACAATTTGCCCCATCAGCAGGTAAGTTGTCACACTAGATTATCAAACAACTTGACTATCGAACAATTAATTGTGAATATTGATTTAACTTCAAATTCAAACCAGAACTAAAAATAAAAACAATCAAGCCTAGAGAATTTGTAAAATAAACAAGTTCATTCAACATAAAAATGCTGGAAGAGCGCACATGAAATGGCACCACCTCTTTCTTTGAACTTTAAAATCAAACGTTCTCTGGAGTGCATATGGTAATTGAATGGAAAACTGCAGATGACTTGCTTAAATGTATACCTGTAACAAAACAGATGTGGTGTGTAAACACACTAATGCAACTAATAGAGCTGAATGGAGTTTAACTTTTGAATGGAGTTTAACTTTCAGAAAGGCGATGTGCTCACAAATATTTCGATTTCAAGGACAAGGTAATCATATGACTTTTAACTATGCCACATCTGCCTCCTCTATTGAAAACTCTGCTCTTACTGGCATTGTCACCCATCCACTCTCTGGGATTCCCTTGAAAGGTAGGCAAGCCTAGGCTGTCAATCACTAGCAAAATATGGCAAACTGGTTAAAACTCTATGATCTGACACATAAATGCCTTCTCTCTTTCTCTATTTAACCCACACCTGTCTCTGTTTATTCCCATAATCCAGTTTGCGTTATCGTTCTGTCCACAGCATTCTTTCTCTACTTCCTCTCCTCTCTACCCTTCATTTCCCTGTCAAAACTCCATTTCTTCCCTCTCCCTTCTCCTGTTTTCTCTCTCATTCTCTCTTTCCATCTCAAATCCGTCGTGAATATTCATGAGGGTGTTATTTGCATTGCTGGCTCCTGAAAGAGGCTGAGTACACAAAGGTGACAGCCATCAACCTCGGGATAGGGCTGTTGTTTGTGTGTTTTGGGGCTCTGCATGTGTGTGAGGATGAGAAAAAAGACAGAGGTAGACATAGAAGAGGAGAAGAAAATGAGAAAAGAGTGAGAGAAGCAGAGTCAGAGAGAAGAAGGGGGATTGTGTGTGTTTTGGTGGTGTAACTTGCAGAATGATTGACATTATCTGTGAAATTATAATTAATATGTCTCTGAGTATGAGTGTGTGTTTGAACAAAATTTTTGTGTATGCAAATGACAGTGATCCACAGTACGGCTATGTATGCACACACGTGTGCATTTAGCTGTCTCTTCACACAAATTTCCCTATATCTCTGTTTTTCAACTCTTGACATTCTTCTGTCTCCTCTTTTCTTTACGTGCCTCTATCGCTCTTTGAGTCTGGGTCTGCCGACGCTAGTTTGGGTATGGTTGATATGCAAATGCTTGGCCGTTTATTGTGTTCTGTTTATTGTTCGTGCCAATCCTTGTTGCAGGATAGAGGAGCCCCATTTAGAAACAGGGCTCCTGTATACGGCTCCTGCAATCCTCCTCACTGTGGATGCACCAGTTGCTCAGAGTAGCAGATTTTAAATCAAGTGGTTTATGTGTGTGTTTTTCTGTGTGTTTGAGCATTTACCTCTAAGTTACCCCAGGAGTTATAAAAAAGAGTTTGGAGATAAGTTTGTTTTTATTTTAACAAGCTGGGGGAAAACAGCTGATATTTTTACTAACAGAGAGAAATGCCCTCTTACAGCTTTTCACTCTAGGACTGGAATAAAATTTTCTTGACCTGGGACCCAGACTCCTGGAAACATATTGTCTGGTTTATTATTTTGGGATCCACTTGAAATAGGCTACAGATGTTCCTATTGTAGAAGCCCCAATATTTACAAACAGCTGCAGCTGCGCAAAGTGTACTGCTAACATTAGTTTGCAAACTAGATAGCTAATAGCTGGTCAACAGCCCAACACATCAAACAACATATAAAGTTACATGCAGATATCAATTAAGTCTGTTTAGATGCTGATATTGTCTTTAATCTTCAATACCTCTGTTAACAACCTGCTGTCTGTCCATGACTGAAGTTTGTTTACTTTGTCTATCTATTCCACTGCCTTTCCGAAAGGCTACCTACCAGCTTCTGTCAATCAAACACATACATGACACGGCCCCGTGTCTAATATTTCCCCAAACACATTTTTTTCATCCTTTTAATAATACACATTTAAAACATACGAAAAGGAACTTCAAAACCCATCAATGTTGTTGCTACGAGTCTAAGCGTGTGCCATCTTGATTATTGTGCAATACCTGCAAGCTGCCTGCCTGCTCTCAACATTTCTGCAGAGAGGAAACATGCCACTTGAGAACACACTGTGTTTATTCTGTGGCCGAGCCGTTGGAGATACACAGACATGCAAATACCAAATGAAAGGTCTGCTCAAGCCGGATTGATTGATCCCCATCACTGTGGGATGTTCCATACTCAATCTACAGACCTGTAAAGCATGGGTGTGCTTTTGGTGACAGGAATGTTGATGAATACTCACTGTTTTTATGAATATTTCAATGTTTTGTCATTGGGAACTTGGTTGTATGGACAGAAAGTGTTTTAAACATGACAACACATAGAAAGGGCCTCATGACATATGATGAGCTGAGTAAAGCAAACAAACTTAATGATTTCTTTCTCAGGTTTGATACACAGGACTATTCTTTGGAATGCAATAATGTACTACAGTCAATTACAACTGACCCCTGTTCAAGGTTAGTAGTTGATCCCCTCAAAATCCATTCACTTTTCAGCCATGTATGCAAGAAGAAATCTGCAGGCCCTGATGGCATCTCTGCTTTTCTTTTAAAGACCTTTGCTGCAGAGCTAACCCCAGCATGGTGCCCTGTGTTTCAAAGGTCTGCAGATTCCCATCTGGTTCCTGCCCTCTGGAAAAAATCTACCATTATTCCCATTCCAAAGAAACCCTGTCCTATAGAAAACAACGATTATAGACCGGTGGCTTTAACTTCTGTTGTTATGAAATGCTTTGAAAAATACATGGTATCCATACTGAAATCTGAAGTCAACCCTGAACAGGATCCACTCCAGTTTGCTTATAGGCAGGGGAGGAGTACAGACGATGCAATTAATAGCATCACCCCCTTGACTCTGAAGCATCTGGAGGATCCCAAGGCCTATGCGCGCCTTTTGTTCATTGATTTTAGTTCTGCTTTTAATTCATTACAGCCTCATCTGCTCTTACAGAAAATGACCCAGATGAATGTTAATCCTTTTATTATTAAGTGGTTTTATTCTTTTTTAACAAATAGAACCCAAAATGTCAGGATTAACGACTCAGTTTCGGAATCCAAATACATCAGTACAGGTGCACCTCAGGGTTGCGTAAGCTCACCGGTTCTGTTCACCCTTTACACAAACGACTGCACCAATAGTCTCCCGGGCAACCTGTTTTTGAAATTTTCTGATGACACTGCCATTCTCAGCCTGCTTCACCAGAACTCAGACCCGTCAGTGTACTTCACGGAGGTTAATAAATTGGTTCAGTGGTGTGACAAGAACTATCTCACAATCAACACTAAAAAAACTGAGGAGATGGTGTTTGACCCTCGGTCAGTGGGGGATCATACCCCACTGTCCATTCACAGGGAAGAGATCAAACAGGTTACTTCTTATAGGTATCTGGGTATACACCTGGATAACCTTTTAAGTTGGGCTGATCATGTTGATTATTTATGTTCCCGTTTACAGCAAAGGCTGTATTTTTTACGCAGATTGAGGGTGTTTGGTGTCAGCCAGAACATCATGTTTTTATTTTATCAGGCAGTGATGGAGAGTGTCATCAGGTATGGGATGACGGCGTGGTTCGGCAATCTCTCCACACAGTCCAAATCAAAGTTGCAGCGCCTGGTACAGACTGCTATGACGGTGATGGGGAGGACTGAAAAGCTCTCCCTTCAGTCCATCTACGAGCAGTCTGTACTCAGGCAGGCGCGGAGAGTACTGTTGGACCCGTCCCACATCCTTCATACGGAATACGAGCTCTTGCCTTCTGGCAGAAGGTTTAGAATTCCAAAAACCAAATTGAACCGTTTCAAATACTCTTCCATACCCAACTCCATCAAAATTTTAAATCAAAATTTTAAATAGATCTGTACGGGGAGGAATGAGTGTGTGCAATAACTTGGTGTTCTGCTTGTTGTTTTAGTATTGTATGTTATTTTAATTTATTTATTCATTTTTATTTTTAGATGTGTCATGAGTGTGTATGTAGCCTACGTGTACGTTCTTAGCTGGTATTTGTTTTATTATGTGTATTTATTGTTTCTAATGGCAGCTACTACTTTGCACTACGCACTTTTGAGTCCATGACAAATTTCCCCTAGGGGACAATAAAGTATATTCTATTCTATTCTATTCTATTCTATTCTATTCTATTCTATTCTATTCTAAAGATATGTACCAATAAAAGTCAACATTTTAACAGCAAATATTGCCAAAATATGAACATTCGCCTGGTATATTTTGAAAATGTTGTATGATAACTGCTGTATTTTAGTTTCTTTTAATCAGATTTACAGTTCATTCTAGGTGCATTAGAAGATATTCACTTGCATTAAAAGCTTCCTTATGATGGTTTTGATGGTTTATTGCATTAAAATATAGCTTTTTTTACCAGGCGAGGATGAAAATATCAGATTTTTTCTTTATTGCATCTCCATGTAGTCTGTAATAGTAAAATAAATATATTAATATACAATGAATTTATATTCCTTAGCTTCTGACTTTTCAAAGGAGACCAGAATTATGCATCTAGGCCAAATGGTTGAGGAGTTATTCGTGATTCATTTTGGGTATGTTATTTTAGGTGTTTTTTCTAGAAAAAAGTGCCTGTTTTCAACAGGTTAAAAAAACAGTATAAGGTTTTGAGACTGTTCAGAACAATAATGTCAAAGCTTTTTTTAAAAAATAATATAGCGGTTCCCCTCAGTTTGATGTTTTCAGTTTCTCTCATTTTCCTTTTTTCCTTATGAAAAAGACAATAAGAAAGCCTAGTAAGCAAAGAGTATGTGATTTGTAGGTAGGGTTGGGAAAAATGTAATACATTTTAAATTACTAGTTACTGTCATTTGAGAGCAATTAGTTATATTACAATATTACTGTCTCTGATTTGTTATGCTTTAGACTACATTTGCTTTATGTTTGAGTTACATTAACTGTTATTTAACGGGAGCATTATTCTGATAGTAAGATCTGCCTCCACAGTGATGTGCAGAGTTACCCACAGATTGGGTGGGTCTTTGTCGAAATAGCATGAATCATCTCCCCATTAAGAAAGACGTAGTGCACATTTATGCACAAGGTACAGTAGCATTACGTCATTGATTATTTAAATCATGCAGCCTATAGAAATCTATTTAAGCATAATCCATCAGGGGAGCTTCTGTCTTGTTAATAGGGACCGAGCTCGTCTGTAGTTTGCACCCTGCCTACAGTCTGACCATCGGATTCCAGCAACAGGAAATAATGTTACTCTTTTATTCATTGATTTGTTTTTCTGCTGCCAAAATGGTTCGTGGGGTTGGTGAATCATTAAAAAATAAAACCCCACAGATTTTCGGCTTAAAATGTGTTAATGAGATTGTAATATGTATAATATTACCAAATTTTATGTAGTAATGTGTTACATTACTGCATTGAAGCAAAAAACAATACATTACTGTAATTGTGTTAGTGTTTGTAGGTCATAACAAGGCCAGACATCAAGAAGGGGCTTATGTATAAACTAGGACATTAAAACAATTAAAATTTTGGCAAAATTTGACAAAATGAAAAGAGGCTGTCTGCAGGCTTCATGCAGATACAGACTGGCACTCCTCTCTCTTTTACAAAATATTAAGGACACTATACAAAAAATGTTAGGAAACAATCAAAGGAAACCAGTGATGCATTTTATACTGTATTTTCTTGTCAATCACAATTGAAATAATTTACTAAATATTAAGCTTTAAAACGTTATTGGGCATTATTTTGCTTTTTGCTAAGCTTTAGTAGGCTTGATGTAGCCTAAGTATTCACTGTGCAACTCGTTACCTCTATGATACTCACAAAAAACAATCTAACAATAACAATATAAAAATGATATACAGTAGGTGGATAAATAACAAGTCATAGTCAAACAAACAAAGCGATTTTACATTGTGCAGACTGAGGCTGAATTTAGGACTCTCTCATCCTGGGGAAAGAATCTGCTCTGTAGCCTAGTTACTACCTCGCCATCGCCATCGCCTCGCCTCTACTCGACTTGATTTGGCCGTACTCCGTTTTCCACTGCAGATAGTACCCAGAGATAGTACCCCTCAATGTAGGTGGTCATCATAGCAACGCCACATACAACTGCTGCGACGTAATTTTCAATGCGACACACACACCAGCAACCCACACACAGCTGTCTCTTGATTTAAGTTAAAAAGTTTCAACATTACTCTGGGTTGCCGCTGGCAATTGCGAAGCTCCTCAACTCCAAAAACTTTCAAGCACATTTTTTGTTACGCCATCACTTCTCGTAAAACTCTCAATTTTCGAAATCTACACAATTGATTTCTTACCTCAAAACTTCTCACAAGTGAATTTAGTGATGAAATAATTTATAAAAATTGTAAAATATAGAAATTTCTGTTGTTGGCCTCTGTCAGGCGCACGCAATGATGACGCAGTGAACAGTGACAATTCTCTTTGACCAATCACTAGTCTGCCGTGTTTTCATGTTACATTTTATTATAACCTCAGCTCGCTTGGAACCTCGATGGACGTGATACGGAAAAAAGTACCCGGAAGCAGGTACAGGTACAACTTTTCCACAATGGAAAATGGCAGGTCGAGCTGGTACCGTGCAGTGGAAAAGGGGCATTTAAGTATCCTCTGTGCCCACAGGAATTTGCCATCTTAAGTTTAGTTTTGACATACAGCTGAAGTCGGAAGAACTGAGCGTTGTGGAGATGTGAGATGACCAAGTCAGGTTCTGTGATGCTGATTCCCAGGAACCTAAAACTATTCACCTGCCTCACCTAGGCTCCACTGATGTAGACAGGAGTGGGTGTCTTGGCCTCCTTTTTCCTAAAATCAATCAAGAGTGTAGGTTGCACCACTGTGTAAGATTGTTGATTTCCTCCTGATTTGACTTCTGAAATTTGTCAGATTATGGTGTGTTAGTGTTATGGGGTTGTCCACAAACTTAACAACTTCACAACAGAGTTCTTTTGATGGTTTGCAATTGGCAGTTGCAGTCGTGGGTGTACAGCGTGGACAGGAAGGCACTGAGCACACAGCCCTGGGGGATCTGATGTTGAGCACTAGAGTGGAGGAGGTGTTACTGCCAATCCAAACTCTCTGGGGTCTGTTGTGAGTACTCCAGCACAGAGAGCTCAGTTTATCAATCAGTTTCATGAGGGAAATTTTGTTGAATGCTGAGCTGAAATCAACAGCATTCTGATGTAGATGTTGTTTTTCTGAAGGCTGAGAGGAGATGGCATCATCTGTGGATCTGCTGGTTCTGAAAGCAAACTGGTGAAGCTCCAGGCTGACAAGGAAATTGTTTTATGTGCTGAAGAACCAGTTTATCAGAGCAATTCATTTGAATAGGGGTGAGTGCCACAGGGCGGTAGTCATTCTGACTAGACACTGCAGACTTTTTAGTTACAGGGACGATGGTGACTGTCTTGAAGCAGGTGGGAAACCTCTCCTGATACAGTGATATATTAAAATTTTCAGTAAAACTTGAACTAGCTGATTGGCACATGCGTTTAGTACACAGCCAGGGATGTTATCAAGCCCAGCAGATTTATTCATATTCACTCTCAGCAGGACTCTTCTCACAACTGCTGTGGATACTAACAGTGGCTGGTCCTCTGGAGGTGAGTAGACTTTACAGCTGACTCTATGTTGAGGAGATAAATGTGAGCCTAAAATGTGTTATGCTCATCTGGTCATCCTTGATGTCAATCTACGGTTGAATTTGCAACCAGTTGTTGCAAATTCCAGTTGTGAAGTCGCTCTTCTGACTTCAGTGTGTGTTCATGTGCTCTTAAGCCAAAATATTGAATCAGCATGGACGCTACTACAAAGATGTGTTGGATTTGTTATTTTCAGAGCATTTAAACAACACGCATCTAGTTCACTCTACATGGACAGTAAACTAAAAGTTATATCCATATTACAAATTTTATGTGTGCAAAGTATATCCATTCATCCATCGTCAACCGCTTATCTTGCGTACAGGGTCGCGGGGGGCTGGAGCCAATCCCAGCTGACAACGGGTGAAGGGTGGGGTACACCCTGGACAGGTCGCCAGTCCATCGCAGGGCAACACATAGACAAACAATTACTCACACTCACACCTAAGGCCAATTTAGGGTCACCAATCAACCTAGTCCTCATATCTTTGGACGGTGGGAGAAAGCCGGAGCACCTGAAGACAGCCCACGCAGACAAGGGGAGAACATGCAAACTCCACACAGAAAGGCTGGGGCAACTGGGTTTTGGACCCGCGACCTTCTTGCTGTGAGGTGACAGTGCTAACCACTGCACCACCGTGCAAAGTATATACAATACATAATTTTGCACTTCTTTATGTCCCATGTACACTTTATTTCTTTTTTCACAATAAAGAGAAATAAAATTTAAACAGGAAAACAAGATTCTGGTTATTCCGACACCACATGAATGTCAGTCACCGCTCACTCTTTTCTTTCTATGCTTTAGTTTATAAAATTTAAACAGGAAAACAAGATTCTGGTTATTCCGACACCACATGAATGTCAGTCACTGCTCACTCTTTTCTTTCTATGCTTTAGTTTATCCAAACTTGCAATTTACAATACCTCTTTCTCTTTTAGTACATCTTCCTATTCACTCTGCACTGTGGGGAGCCTCATGCAACAGTCCCCCAGGCTAGCAACAATATTTTTTCCTCTCTGTGTGTCTATATATGCGTGGGAGTGGAAGAAAATTGCTATACAGTTTATGTGTAGAAAACACAGGCCTAAAATTCCTGGTTGATGTGGAATCATCTAGATAACAAAGGAGGACAAACTGTGATTGTTATTGCATTTTTATATATACATGTAAACACATTAGCACACAAACTTGATATTATTCTACACTGATCAGCTACAAATTAGTTCCTTTTCTTTTATGTTTTTAAAACAAGAAAGACCAAGAGTGTATGCTACCATTGCTACAACCATATCAACATTCTTATACAAATTTGGGTAAATGTTTTATCTTTAAATGCCTGTTTCTCTGAAACATGGTACTTGGAGCATTTAAAAAGCAAGTTTTGACCGTTTTCTCTTCACAGAACCCTTGTTTGTTCTTGATCAAGTGTGACTGTCTCCCTCTCCCCTTTCAGTTGCAATTCAATTATTGAATGGTCACATTTGCCCCCTTTGCCGGTGGACACCATCAAAACTGTGCAGATTTTTTTCACACGATTGCTCACCTGCCATGACAGTAATAGGCTATGTGTTGTTGCAGAAAATGCAGGTCCAACACAGTAGACCAACCATGTCTGGGTTGTATTGACGCATGTTCCTCAAATGCATCAAATAAGACTCTACAGTATGAGGCAGAAGATCCAAAAAATAAAGTAATGGATGACTGCTTAAAGTTCAACTAATCTGTACTCAAGATTTCCTGTCAAACCTGTCCAGTGATGTGTATGAGTTTGGCTCTAAGCTGGGTAATCTCCGAAGATGTCCACCTGAAAATAAGGCTGTTATTCTTCATTCCAGACACATTACATCCCCCAGATTAGATGCAGTTTGGTGGCCCTTGAAATACAATTCATAAGTTCTTCACGTTCTTCAGTGATCCCACTGGGGTCACAATCATTGGTTTCTTTCTTTTCTTTTTATTTGTTTCTTTGGACTTCTCTGTACTTCATGGCCTATTTAGGGTCACAGGGATGTTCTGACACAGGGTACTATTGCTCGGAACCTTGTAATCTACCAGTTGCTTGTAATGTTGTGATCTCGGAAATTCAAGCTTACTCTACTGTTACTCTCATTCTCAAGTCACTCTGGATAAGAGCATCACCTAAATGTATAAAACTTTAATGATTAAGTTACTTATTAATGAAGGAATTGAAGAACCCCTGAAGTCCTTTTAGATTTCAGTGTGTAAGTGGATGTTGATGCTTCAGTCAGGGAAACACCGTGACTTATTGGATACCCAACTGCAAAGTATCCACAACAGTTTGTCCTGTTGAAGATGCCATGCACGTTCAGAGGAATGTGATGCCTTTCTTCCAATTTGGTTCCAGTGTTTATCCAGTTTCTGGTGGCTGAAACTTGTGTGTTATATATACTCTATAAACATGATAATTGGAAGTCAGATTGAAAAGACATCTTTAGAGGCGAGCTACTGTATTTCCAAAGCTAAATCAGCTGCTGGCTAACTCAAATACAAAAAAGGCTATAAGTTATCTCTCCTTCTGTCAACCTGATTCACTTCAAATCCCTTTCACTCTACTCATCTACTTCATTTTATCAGTGCTGTTTCTGTTTGTATCTCTATTTCTTATCAAGTTTATTGCGAGGCAGTTTGGCCATGAGGGTTAATTAATTGTTGAACTTGAACGAAAATCTCATTTAAACAGATGCTTCCCATTGCTGGGGTATGGTATGAATGGCTGGCTCCATGATTGACCACCATACTTCGTATTTGCTCGTTTATCAGTGCTAATTTGCCTGGCTAATCTCCCCATTAAGTTCAGTGAGAACATTAGCCTAGCAAATTAGCACTGATGAATAGGCTATTATTCATAGCACAATCTCCACTTCTACTCGCCTGTTTACTTTCTCCTTCTACCTCCCTCCCTCTGTCTTTTCATCTTTACCTTTTCTTCTTTCTCTTTCTGTCTTTACCTTCTTGTGTTTATGGTACATACTGCACTGGTTGCTGTCTTTACTGTTTAGAACTGTAAGAAATTGTTCCAAAAGTGCTTATTAAGATGTAGGACGAATTCAAGAAGGAGTTATAGCATTGCCACCAGTTTGGGCCATGAATAGAACTTAGATACAACATTGTAACTGGATGTTTAACACCTTTCTTAGTTGAGAAGCTTGTTGGAAAAACAAAGGCATCACCAATGCCCCTAGTCTAGTCTATTTTTTATCATATTTTCTTCTCCTCCGTAAACCTCCTTCTATTCTAATTTTAGCAGGATTTAACAAAAATATTCCAGCTTAGACACATTCAAACACACACGCCCTCTCTCTCACACACTCTGAGTCTTTCAAAATACCGTGTGGTATGTGGTTTGATCCCTTTCTTATTTTTTGCTTCTGATGGTAGTCTCCATTCTGTTGTATATTTCAGTCACTATAGAGAAAAGCCTCACACATACACATGCTGTGTCTCAGTACATACCTGTTTGCCTCTCAAAAACATGGAAATGGCACAATCGCGATGTATATATGCTTCATGCTCAAACAGAGTATACACATACTGTATATGTGTAAATGGTAACTGCCATTTTCCACAAGAACATGCACAGAGCTCCTGGGCCTGCAAAGCCTTTTCTCCACAAGTATCTTAATCCCTCAGAGAAAGAGACAAAAAATGTGAGATGAAAAAAAGGAAAAAGAAGAGTAAAAAGGAGTGGGTGAGGAAAAAAATAGATGGGTAGGAATAGAAAGGAACAGAAAAGGGAAGTAGCAAGTAAAATAAGTGTCCACCTCCTTAATTTCTCCATTTATACCATATCTGTTACTGACTCTTGGTCTTCCCTTCTCCCTTTGTCTTATTCATTGTTTCCCTGTTGTTTTTCATAATTGTCTTTGTCTCTCTCACTCTCTTTGTCCCTCTCTCTCTCTGTTGCCTGCTCCATTTCTCCTAATTAGTATTTATTATGTGTGGTGTACGGACAGCTAATTAATTAAAGTAGTCATCTTGTGATTAGTTGCCTAACATCCTTGTGGAAGGACTCATCTTTATCTGCCCATGGAACATGATCCATGAAGATACCTTACACATGCGCATCTTGTATAGCATACCTATACAACAGCAACAGACACGTTGTCCTAAGTGGCCTGCAAGTTCCACTGTGAGGTGTGTGAAGGCATCATTGACATGTTTCTGTCTTAGACCTGATTAGACAAAATCGCTTGACTGTTAGTTGTTTTAGTTACCTCTAGTTCCTAGAAAGCTGTTCAAGTTGTTTGAAATCGGCATTTTGAGACGTTTAAAGGATTAGAACACCCAAACAACAAAAACACCCACCTTTCACTTACCACTTACTTGTCTACCATGCACGTTTTGGTTTTGGTAAAATTACAATGTTTTGCCTTCTGCTGTGTCAAAGATCAAGAATTAATTTTGAGCCTCAACTTAAAACCAACAAGGACGAGAAGTCTGTAAAGTGCACAGAAAAAAAGTGATGCTATACTTGTTTTAAAGTGCTAATGGCATTGCAATGTATGAAAGAATTATCAGCAGTTTACAAAATATAAAGAATGGATACAAGCTAAATGTATGGAAGTCTTTGACAATTTGTGCCACTATACTATGTAGGAAAACAAGTAGTAAAAGAAAGTCAGCTTGAGGCCAATGGATTTGCTGCTTGTCTGATGCTTGATCTGTGCCAGCATGAAGTAAAGAGCTGCCATAATGCAAGTTAATTACTTCAGGTCAGAGAGGACACTACAAACACAGTGCTGAAGTTGTGTCTGTGAAATCAACATGTAAAATAGAAAGCAGGACCACTTCCCTTTCTTTTTGAGACATCAGGACCATGTCTGGCTCTAGTGCGGTCTTAGCTATGGTGGTTCAGAACTTGAGCTGCCTCCCTTGGTCAACCCTCAGATGCCATTACCAAGCAGAAGCCAGGAGCCAAAATTATCATCTTGGGTTGCACTGAAGCTTCTCCATCTCCTTGAAAAAAAACAACACATTCATATTGGGTGCAGATGTTTGCTGCTGAAAATCTCTGTGCAGATGATGTCTACTATTGCCTGCAGAACTTGTCCCACAGGGCCCTCAGACAAATAAGCCAAACAACAAAGTTCAGCTTTTTCTACATATATATCAAATGTAAAATGGCAGAAGATAACTATTAAGTTTAGCCTATAGTTACTTAATGTAAATTTCTCTAGAATGTGGCTATGAGTTGCAATTACAGATAAAGATAAATGCTAAAACATAGTATAGAAATAAATCTCAATAAACAGATGCAAATGCAGAATCTGTAGGCAAGTGACAACACTTTGGTATTCCGGTTTTCATTTGTATTCCCATTTGCAGTGCGAGTAGTATTGAACAATCACATTTGAGCAAGAGTGCATTTTTATTGCTTATGAAGTTTTCTTTTCATTTGTGAGAATTAGCTTGTATTATTTCATTCTTTCAAACATCACATAGTCTCACTTTAGTGTCACATGCACACATGTACACAGAAACATGCAGAAATGCATGCTAACATGCAAATATCTACAGTACAGATTAGTCAATTTGAATATTCAGATAAAGTCACACACATACAGTGCCAATAAACACATAGTATACTGTATTTAGTGTGCTGTTGGTTAAAAATCAATATGTGCTAAATGTCGACTCCAAGTGATGTTATCTGTGTAAAAAGCAGTACAGAAATGATTGTGCAGTGTATGTGTGTGTATTATTAGAAAGAGATTAAGATATAAGGGAAAAGAGAGAGAGAGAAAAAAAGAGAAGTAAGGGACAGAGAGAAAGTAATGAGTACTCCAGTGGAGAGTGATAAGAGAGACAGAGGGAGAGTTGGTCTGCATAATGAGTCCTCCAGCATGGAGGTGGCATGTGGGAGGGAGGGAGAGAAAGAGGGGGGGAGGGATGAACAGGACTATTCCAGTGGAGAATAGAGAAAGCAACAGAGGCGGATTGGATCACAAAGAATAGTCTGTCTAATGAGTTTTCCAGGGGACAGCTAGTAAGGTAGAAGACATGGAGGGGGTACAAAATGATACAATCCATTTAAGGGCATTTTATAAAATAAATTGAAGGTCTGAACAGCATGTTTTGGAGTAATTACATTCAAGCTAGTTAGAAGAAAAATATAGATGACATCTTAGGTGGTAAACACTTATTGTATTACAGTTCTCAGACATCACTTTTCGGTCACAGTGTGTGTAGTTTGGTGATGTATTTCCTTTTGTATTTTCTGGTGCTGAATTTTAAGTGTTTTTTTGATCGTGATGTTTTGTTTGTGTTTTAGGCTGCAATTACAGTAGGTATCACAGCTGAAAATAATTATCCAGCTCTTCTTCTGTTTATACCAAAACAAACTACTGTCAACATAAAATGCCTCACATGGGCACTACATACTTCTTCATTATGAAGACCCACTGGTAGCAGGCACTCAGAACAGCACACGTTAAAACTTAAATTAACTGAACAGTCTGAATCTTGATCTTTAGAGGTGCAGAATATCAAAATGGGCTTTAGTGTATTTAATATTGCTTACTGTTAGTTAATGCGTTTGTTTCACTACGAGTATAAACTTATAATAACTAAAGCAGTAAAACAAGAGTTGGCATTTGAGCAAATTATGACTTGTGACTGTAGCGGAGAAAAAAATGACTCCTAGTGATAGTATAAAAAGAAGACACAGCATGTGCTAATCTAGTGCCCAGTATTTTTGTCATACTCTCTCAGCTCTCTCAGATGAACTTCAGTGGCCCTTCATCATTCATTACCCAAAATGTTCAAAATGTGGTCTTTTAAAGGGATTTTAAATTATAAAATGGATATTGTTGTAATTAGTTTGTTATTGTAGAGACTGTAATCCTAGAATGGATTTGATTATTTTGTTGTTGTTTTTTTTTTCAGTAGATTTGGTTGCGTTTTTCCACTTGGAGTGGCAGTTCAATAATTTATCAGCACTTTTAGCAGTTTTTGAGTTTCCTGCTCTCTGGCTTACTACCTTTCACAGATTTTCACAAGCAGCAGGTGACACGAAGGTTGTACAGGCAGTCAGGTGAATGCTGTGCAGTCTGCCCATCATAGCTAACATATTGCTCAGTGTGACAATAAATACAAAAGATCAGATTATTACAAATCATAATAAATAAAAAATCAAATTGGATAAACAACTGCAGAAGTACCCTCTGGAGTAAGCATATCCCAGTTTGGGAATCACTGCATTAATCTATACTTCCAGTGAATTGGACCAGGGTGAACTAACAAGGAATGTGATCAAAACAACATTAGATTGCACCACCATATTTCACCAGGAATGTCTTATTTTTCTAAAACCTAAAACTTACACCATCAGAATAATTTGAAAGATGTTATATATAAACACTTGCTTTTAGCAAATTTACAAATTACATATTTAGAGGTTAAGACCTTCTCCAAATGATAGCCGGGTAACTATCTTTCAGAGTTTTGCTGTAGAAGGCTGAAAAGGAATGCTTATGAATGTTTTTTGTGCCACTGCACCAGATGTTAATATTTACTTGAAAAATAATCAGGAACAATGTGTGACTTCTACATTGGTTTCCTCTTTGTACTCACATTACAGTAGAAGCAACCTCTGGGGTTGTTTTTGAGTGTAAACAGGAACGACTTCCGGGACACCTGTCAGTACTGCGTATGTGTGACTGATGTGTGATTGACAGCAAACATACACACACACAAACTCACTTCCACACGCAGCAACACACTCTCTATTTTTAACATACAATGTCAGTATTAACAGATAGATGAGGTTAAGCTGCCAGGGTCCCAGTGGCGCTTTAAGAATTAAACAAGAGGGTGCGATGCCATAACACGCTGTGTGTGTGTGTATGTGCGCATGTGTGTGTGTTTGTTTGTTCCCAGAAGCTGTCATATTATGATCAGTAGTGGGTGGCATGAGAGGAGACCCGTTGCCAAAATATCTACAGAAACTGATGGGCTCCAATAGAGAGGCTAGGAGGAGAGAAAACAACAAAAAACAACAACTCAACAATACACTGTATGCATATGCACAGACACACACACACAGACACACACACACACATTGAATATGTAGAGATGCCAAATTACCCAGCCTCCTCTTCTCTCCTCCTCCACTCACAGAGGAAAGCAGTGAGAAAATTGAGAAAGGAATTTAGAAGAACACTCATATATGGAACTCATATAGGAACCTGCATGCAGATGGACAGAAAAGCAGCAGATACAAGGGGATATGCACAAACACTTGCACACATGCACGTGCATGTCTTTAGTCCACCGTTCTGCAGACACACACACATGCAGCGAGCCAGAGAGATGGACAGCTATCTAATCACCAGCTTCATAGCCAACCTGTCATTCAGTTTGCCAGCCAACCAAACAATCTATCCATCTATTTATCCAGTCAACCAGCCAGTTATCTAACAAACCATCCATTCAACCAGTTAGACACACAAACAGAGGCTCAGGCAGCCGTTTTGGTAAAACACCCCCATAGCCATAATCAGACAGCCATGAGACACAGAAGGCATAAAGGATTACAGAGATTTTGCGACAGAGACATGGAAGGGAAAAGAGTGAGCAACACCTAGTATAGAGCACACTGTGGAGTTACATAAGACCTTCCAACATATAGTCTAATGGGAGAGGAGATGGAGGTAGGTGCTGCAGAGGAAGCAAGAAGTGAGGAAGTCTGATAGAAGCAAGGGGGAAGGATCTGTGAGGAGGATGAGAGGAAAGTGTAGGCGTTGTTAGGAATTAAATGTAAGAAGTTGAGGCAGGCAAGATGGAACTCAAAAGAAACGGTAGAGGAAATAAGTGTGGAAGGATGGGTACGTTTTTAAATTACTCTCAAAACAACACACAGCTCCAACAAGTCCACCAACCTAAACGACAAAAAAGGTCATTTGTCCATCCCTCTGAAACAACACAAATGAGCATTTCTGTACATTATTTACGTTACGTAAGTCACATGACACAAGTCACATGACATTAAACACGGTTAACATTGTGAAACCTACGCAGTTTGGTTAGGGTTAGGCAACAATGCTTGGTTAGGTTTAGGAAAAAAATGTGGTTTGGCTTCAAATAAGCACATTACGTAAGTCTGGTTACACGTGTTGTGTGACTTCACATGATTTCACACATGAGACAAACTTACGTTAATCGCATGACAGAAGTTAGTAACGCTATTTAACTTAAACTTCAATTCATTTATTTGGTTTCACATGGAACCTGAACACCGTTCTTCTGTGTGAAAGTCCTGGGTGTCACCTATACATCCACCTCATCCATCTCCTTATGCAGACTTTCTCGCTATTTATAATACATGGCCCTACTTCCTCCTTTGCTACTGTTGTACGGCCCTTAGAGGCCCTTAGAGGTTCAATAAATGTAAATATTAGAGGGGCTCCGATCAGGATTTTTTTGAGTCGATCACTGACTGCCAGGAAACATGGCAAAAAATTCTACTCCCTTTGTCTTAGAGACTTAAACCATAGCAGCCTTTGCCTGGTTTCTGCCAACATCTTATAGCTTTATAAATTTACTTCAACTATAAAAACTGCAACAAAAAAGGCTGCAGCCAAAATATTTAGGGAGTACAGGCATCGTAGTCGATGATAAACTCTGAAGTAACCGCTTTTGTTCTGGAAATCTCAGGCAGGTTGTGTGGGCTTCAGGAGGTAGAGAGAGGAGTTGAGAGAGGGAGAGTGGGCTACAGAAAGGAGTCTTAACTGTCATCCAGAGATGCTCACAAGTGTTTGAGCTAAAGTCCAAGCCAAGTCTCAAGTCTCTGAGCTAGTGCTCAAGTCAAGTCTCAATCACTCGTGGTTATAATCAATGTTGTATCACATGCTGCGTTCAATCCAGGCTGCTTATAAAACTGCATGGCTATAAGGAATTCTGTAACTGTAACCTGTTTTTTTACTTACAGAGCACAAATGTGTAATGTGCAATGCAATTAATGACAGCTTATTAACTAGCCTACTGTAAGTCAACACTCAAACACAGTGTAATGTTAAGAAAACTGTTGTTACATGATCAGCAATTAACCTGTTTTCACAGAGCATGTAGCCTAATGTACAATGCCTCTACAACTAATGACAGCTTATAAACTACTGTAAGTCAACACACCACCACAGACTGTCAAACCAGTGTAACGTTATAACTAAATAAAACTGTAATGTTACCTGATCAACAATAAACCTGTAGCCCGTTCGCAGCCGATGTTAATAATTAACATGATGGCAGGAAGCGGGACATAAATGATTACATTAATCAACCACCACAAGTTTGGCAAGTAAACAAACGTTCATTAATCTTTTCATAACACAGTTGGAAGTAACATCTCGTAGGTTGTAGCTAAAGCAAGAAGCAAGCTAACGTTAGATGGCCAATCCTGAGTTAAACATGTTTACTAACCTATTTTGCATTCACCACTTCTTTGTTTGGGGCTAGTTGTATGAAGTTTTAAAGGCTAAGTTTATGAATTAAGTTTATGAACTGCCAGTGTTTGCTGTCCTCTCACGTGTGGCCGCGTGCAGCTGATACTACGTGTTACATAGGCAGGTTATAGGTAACGGAGGGAGGGGGATAACAGCAAAAAACCAAAATTATTCACGAGTCCTGCACCTTGAGACCAAGTCAAGTCTTAAGTCTTTTGAGGACGAGTCTCAAGTAGAGTCTGAATTCACTGTGTGTGTGACTTAAGTCAAATCAGAGTCTCAAACTTGAGTCTCCAACTCTGCTGTCATCACTGAGATTTGAAAATAAGGGAAATTTAAAAATATAAAAGTACGATGTTATTTCCACATTATACTGTAGATTGTTAATATTACTCATAGTTATTATATTCATTATAATTTTTAGTGCCCAATATGGGCTTTTGGGGGCCGATGTGCCTGATGTGCTGTAGGTCAAGACAATTAAACTCTGGTAATGGTGGCGTGTGTGTGAGATTACCGCAAAAGCAATAGTTTCACATGATCACTCCTGCTTGTTGCTCTTCTTGTCTAATTGTGGCTCAACTCTCACTCTAAATGATTAATGATTCAATCTAATTATTGGCTGCATCAATTGCTTCCTGTCTGAAAAAGACTTTGGTGCTGGCAAGCTTTGAAAACTGCTCAGACTGGCGTTGTGAAACCATTTTAGCTGCCACCGAAAATTTGTCCGGCAAGTATTGCATCATCTGATCAGCTTTTCTGATTGGCCTTTTTAGAGACCAAACTAATTAGAGATCAAAACTAATTTGATTGGTGACCGATCGATCAGAGCACCCTTAGTAAATATGGGTTGTAAGGGTTGCAATAACGTGCAGAACAAATTACCTACTTTTTCTGCATTTTAACCACCAAGGTTTCAATGAGAACTGTTCAAAATACCACAATAATATAAAAAATCTTCTTTTAAGAATTACAACTATATGTATCCCTGCCTGCCTTAAAGCCTTTTGATGGTGTCAAGTAGCTAGTACAAAAACGTATTTCAGTTTCTTTCATTGCAGGTTACTTTATGCCCCTCTAGTTCCAGCTAGTTCACCAGCTAATTCCTAACTTTGTCTGCCCTTTAATGCTGAACAGGTTTTGTACATTGGGTTTTTGGAATCTTCTCTGTTAAAAAACAAACAAAAAAATAGCATCCTGAGGACAGTGGTGAAAATGAAACAAAACAGTAAATCACGCCATAAAACCAGAGCAATGAGCTGAAATTTAAACATTCTTAAAGGCTGAGAGGAACTGCATGGTCCTGGGATAGTAATCTCTGTCCATCCCACAAGCAACACCTTTCACATACAAGGAGTCATGATATTCAATTTAAATTAAAAAAAAACATTTATTAAAGCTGCTTAAAGAGTTGAAACTAAATAATCTTATTTCAGACGTACAAATGGCTTTTCCGAGCTTTCTGAGCAACCACATCTCGAAACACAAGAAAAGTAATAATGAAAACATTGAAGTTTTTTAAAATACCACCTTTATCTTGTTAACTCAGACTACTAAGGCCTTGTTGGTTGATCTTTGTTATGCATTTTATTCACACAGCAAGTACTGTGGATTCCCATCTCTCTTAAAGTGGAGTCGGGCTAATAAGGGATCTCTTTACAGCCACATGAACAGGAGGACACAGCCACCAAGGACTCTTTCAATATACATATATACACATATACAGAATGTTGACGCTCACAACAATTTTCTTAATATAGTGTGCTGTACATTCATTACAAAACACAGAGTAGAATAATAAAGTAATTTCTGTTTCTATAGCAATCAGTAAACAATGGCAAGTATATTATTTAACCACAGTTTCAACCCACACAAAGTGGAAAAATAGAGGGAGGAAGCTACACTGAATGTCTAAGTGGTTTCAAACAAATTACAGTAACTTCAAAAATTGAGAAAGATGGAATCCAGTTCCAAGGGAACTGTGTCATAGATGACCCTGAGCTCTGACCTACCTGGAACTGGGGAAAAGAAGAAAAAAGTAGCTTCATGTAACTCCTTTTACCTCTGCTGTCTCTTTCTTCTACATGTTTTTTTTTTTTGCTGGGCTCTACTTCTGCCGGTCTTTCTCACGTTTCTCATTTCTCGTCCCTCCTCTCCTCACCAGAAATCTTTGCTGTTGACAGGGGACGAGAGAAGAGAAGAGGAGGATAAGACCAGGATCTATCCATAGTGGCAAAACAAAGGAGTGGGAAAGGGGAGTTAGTGAGTTTGCGCTGCTGCTGATTGAAGACCACTGCCTGAAGCAAGGAACACAACAGACAGGAGATAGGGTGTGGCAGTTTGACATGCAGTTTCTGAACAATCAGTTAAGGTTCTGGAGTGCCTGGCTTTTTGGAAGTTTATCTGTGTAGTTTTGGCTAGTCATTCAGGCTTATGCACATATTTTTTAGCCTAACTTCCATTGAGCACATTTATTTCCTAAAATTTAACTAGCAGTTTAAGCAGCTTCTGTTAAACTCGCCCCTTTCATGAGTGGCTTTGACTCCAGAAGTAGCACTGGCCATCCACTAATTGCAGGGTTGGTGATTTGATCCCAGCTCCTCTTGTCATTACTTTATGTGACATTTTAAACTTTTACCCAAACTGTTGTCTTAAATATCCTTCATCTCTGATGTAAGATCTAAACCTCCTGTCTCCAAAAATCCAAATATCAAACTTGAACTCACAAGGATAAAGTGCAAGGATACGCAGGGACAGAATCATGCACCAACATTCAAGACAGTAACAATAGGCAATTGGGACACATCCATTAATCATCCATGTGATGTGGCCTTGGTCTGAAAGTTTGTCTTGCTGTTGCCATTTTTAGACCCAGGATCAAACGCTGACATTGTTCCTTTGCCTCAAAGACATGTTTCTTCAACTTATTCACTCAAAAAATTGCTGAGTGCATACTTCAGTGGCACTCTTTCACACTTATTTACTTCCAAACATTGCCACCTGGGAGTTGCTCAGTACAATATTAGACCTCTGCTGTTTTGCAGCTGGCGGACCTGAGCCTCAGCATCACTCTTGTTTCACTTAGTTTCACTCACTTTCCTCTGCCCAGATTTTCCAGCTCAGGAGTCATCAAGACCATGTGATCCTCTGACCAGTTCCCTCACCATTAGGTTTCCACCACCTCTATTTGTCATTTTGATGTTAACTCCATATTGCAGTGTAGATGAGTCAGCCGTGGAAAATAAATTCAGAGAGTCCATTGAATGAGCTCCTAAAAGTCTACACTGGATGTTTTTGTTGAATGAGTTCCAAAGAGCTGGCTCTCGAAGCAGAAACAAGATTTCCGTCATTGGCGTGTTGAATTAGTACAGTCAGGCCAGGAGGAAGGAGAGGAGGGAGGCGGAGCTGTTATCACACTGCAGCACCTGGGCCAAAGACAGACAGGACAGGACAGAGACGTCTGTCAAACACACAAACACACAGAATAAGACACACACACACACACACACACACACTAAGCGAAACTCACCAGTAGACACTGTTTGAACTGTTTATCCATTTCTCTTGAGCTCTTAAAGGTCATTGTGGCTGTCCTGTCATTTCCCTTTCTTTCTTAATTTATCTCTTTGTCACTCTTCTTTTCCCTGTCCTCTTCCTGTTTTCTTCTGTCTTCTTCTGTCTTCCCTACCCTATGATTTCTTTCTTTTTGTCACATAGCGTGTTACTCTTAATTTGCCCTGTCTATTTTCTCCGACTCTTGACATCTTTCTCTCCTGTTCATTTTCTGTGATCTTTGTCAATGCAAGATATAGTTTCTACATGTGTCCATGTCTCCCCCCCAAATTCTTTTGATGAAACAGAGCTTGTAATGTTTCTTACAAGGTTTCTCACACATCATATCAGTTGAGAATTTCTTGCTGGTGTTTCTCAGAATCAAAGCAGCTTTCCTCACCAGTCTCATCTTCTGCTCCCAAAACTTGAATGCAAAATGTTTTTAATACTGGAGTAAATGCTGTTCAGCGCAAAAAAATTAACATGCCTTTAAACAAGACTTAAGGCACACATAGACACACACAGAAAGCATTTTTGACGTCCATTGCTCAAATTACTTACTTACTCACGTCACAGTCAGGCCTGCCCACAGAAATGACTGGGCCCCTGAAAAGGTCCAGTCAATGGGCCCTCCGCAAATCTGCTTTACTCATGTTAACACATGCTGTGCTCTGTCTCTATCTGCTACAAAAACACATACATGGCCTGCCGCATGCGGTGCACTTCTAATGTTTTGACGTTGTGTACATCAAACATTACTCATACAATTTTCAGTAGAGGGGTTTTATTAAGAAACAGGCTATATTTTACTAAAGCAACATTACATTTATTTGAATAAGTAAGGGTGAGTTTTTTGGTTCAAAATAAAAGTTCATTATCTTTGCCTATATTTAGAATGAACATCATTAGTGCTGGACTACATGGTGCCCCCTAGCAGCTGGGCCCTAGAATGCTTTCCCCTTTCCCCCTCCTTATGAGCAGCCCTGGTCACGATATCAACGGTAATGAATGATCAAGCCTCCTAAATGCTAAGGTCCGCATGCTAACATGCTCAACAATGACAATCTAGCAGATGGTAGTGTTTAACCCCCTTAGTTTAGCATGCTAACATTTGCGGATTAGTATAAAAAACAAGTATTGCTGAGGATGGGAATGTCATGAGGTGTACTCATTCTCGCTCATTTACTGACTCCATGGTGATCAGAGGTGGCCATGGAGTAGCCCTACACAACTCACAGTAGTACAAGGAACCTACAAGTCATTTTCACAGCAGCATGGGATTAGCCAATACAATGCTGACAAAATAACCTCATCCTTGCCATTAGGGCAGTAAGCCAAAGTTAAGACATTATGAAACTACGCTAGCTACAAATAGCTTCAAATAGCTTCAAATAGCTTATGCAGTGCTGTATGACAGTGAGTGATCACCAGCAGTAAGTGAAAGTCTTGCTCTTATGATAGCATTATGATTATGTTATAATCACTGACCTTAATTGAACTAATCATCATCATTGTCACTACGGCATGGCACACACCCTACCCAATGGCGTCACATTTAAAGGGGCATTATGTAGTTTCCAGTGGCCACTAGCAGCAGTGTTGCCAACTTAGCGACTTTGTCGCTATTTTTAGCGACTTTTCAGACCCCTTTAGCGACATTTTTTCAAAAAAGCGACTAGCGACAAATCTAGCGACTTTTTGGACAAACCTTAGCAACTTTCAAAATTCCAAATATCGCCAGTACTGCTAGTGTGAGGCAGGGCTGGACTGGGACAAGAAAACAGCCCTGGCATTTTTGCTCAGACCGGCCCACCACAATCGGTCGGACACAACCAACCAGTACAAAACATCCTTGCGGTCCCTGTAGATATGCATATCTACTGTTCCATTCCCAAAAACCCCTACAAAGCTGAGATCTAAGTGCCATGGACCACTGTACCAGTGCAAGTAGACAAAAGTGGCAAGTGGAGTAGGGCCTACACAAAGTGAGGGCATCCAGAGAGAGAGACAAGAATGATAGCGCCGGCTAAAATCGGACACGATTTCTAACCTTTTTATATCCAGTCTGTTTCTAACCAGTGTAACCAGCTGACCCCGAGTACGTGGGTTACTGCACGGTCCTGACTCGAACCGGCGACCTCGGGTACGGAGGCGGACACACAGACGAGGAGGCTAAAATTTCTGGGTGCTAGCGTCGGTCGCCAGTGCGTCTCTTAATGTGTTGGGGAGTGAGGTTTACTCACTGCACAGCTTCGCTGGCTTCCGTCACACCAGCATAACATTACCTTATTTTAAGTCCAACATGCATCATCTTAAGTCAGCCCTGCGCAGCGCTGCATGGGTATTATTATTTTTAATAACGCAGGTTAAAATACGGGAGATTTACGGGAAAATACTAATACGGGAGGACGGCGGGAAAGAAGGGTAAAATACGGGACTTTCCCGGCCAAAACGGGATACTTGACAGGTATGGACTCGTGGCCCAGCCAGGCCCATTCACTGTCCTCCTGCACCCGCCCTGATTAACACTGCCTCCCTACCATGCTTACCGTTTCAATTACACTCTCCTGCTCACTCTGTCTCTCCTTGACTTCACTGTCAGACACCTGCTCCTCTGCCTGGTTGCCGCCGGCGCCGCCATGGCCAGTCACCTCTCCTTCTATGTCTATGTTCGCCTGTTTGTGCAAAATGTCGTCAGGTACTGTAGGCTTGGAAACTGAAGCTGCGGCGCTAAACATGTCTGTTATTTTTTAACATGTTGAGGCTTCAACCTCTAGACTTTTTTTTTTTGCCCGCATCTTCTCCGCACCACCCTTGCCCTTGCGCTTTTGTTTATCCATCCTAAACAGATCTCTGGCTCTGAGCCACTGACTGCATCTGACAAAAGAAACAGAGGGGGAGGGTGGAGCCTGTTAAGAGATGATTGGGCCAGCCCAGTGTCAGTATGGAAAATGAACCAATGGGCCGCTGTCCCTGCTTTATGGGCCGGTCGTTGGCCAAAAAAAAAACGTATTACCTATACCGACCGGCCCCCAAGTGCGTCGGCCCACCGGGCATTTGCCCGGTATGCCAGATTACCAGTCCAGCACTGGTGTGAGGTCTTACTTCCCCGCTGCGTCTGTTCAGTCAGTGAGCGGCTGAGAGGAGCAGCACATTCCGTTGACTGCACGCCAGCGAACATAGACATGAATGAGCTGCGCATGTGCACGCTGTGTTAGAAGGAACCAATCAGTGATCACATAGCAGCTGTCTTCTCCTTTGTTTTAATTCAAAACATTTAATTTGACCGTTTTTTCTTGGCATGCGCGCTTATATTCACTACTGATCAGAGTTTTAGTTCATTCCAGTTTGGTTTCTGAACTCTCCGACTTCAGATCGTATATTTACTGGACATTCGGCTATATACTTATATAAAAACAGTATGAGCACGGTTTAGTTTAACCGTTATTATAAACTGAAGTAGGCTACAGTACCGACAAATTAGGCAGAATGCAAATACAACGCGATGACGTCATTAATATGCTAATGACGCATGACGTCATCTGGCGACATTTAGCTACTTTTCGAGCAGGCTTTAGCTACTTTCCATTGAAAATAGTTGGCAACACTGACTAGCAGTGCAGTTTTAAGATTGCAACCAGATGTGTGCTTGTACGCGTGCTTGCTTGAACTCATGAGCGAGCAGAATCCGAAACATAACCGCTTTCATACAGAAATCCTGCAATAAACGCAGGAACAACAGCATGCAGGCTGTGGCTTTTCATTCAGACATGTTCAGGCTCTGTTACTTCAACGTTCCCATCTCAGAGGAGGATCAACACCGGTGCCGTAACGTTACTTCATTTAGAGCAGCGAGACACCGGCATATTGACACAGTACTCCCGGAAAAAGGCAAAGTGAGAGTGGCTATAGACAGGAGGGAGCCAGCTTCACACAACATGGTGGAAACTCAGGTAAATTCCTACTGCAACTTTACAGTAATGTTTTTATCAGCTTGATGTTGAACTAATCCACTCTCGCTAGATGATAAAGTTACACTGCATTTAGCTGCTGTGCTACATCGTTAGCTCGCCTGCTGCTTTCAGTAACTATCTTTACTATCTGTCACCGGAGGCTGAGCAATGTCAGCACAGCTGTGTATTGGATGATAATGAAACGGGTAGTGAGCTGGACTGAATATTATAAGATTGTGTCACACTTTATAACAGACTGCAGTAAGTAAATTTACTGTAACTAGTGTTAGTGGATGGCTCTTCTTCCTCTGTGTTGTATATTATGTGGGTCATGTTAGTTACAGCCACTGAGAGGTGGAGAAGCTGTGTACCCATCAGTAAAAGGCAATAAATCTAAATTGAACGTTACGAAGCAAACAGTGGCGGGTCCGAGCTACTGTAGCGTTAGCTAGCTGCTCGTACCTGCATCATTACGGGATAGTAAACAAATCGCTCCACATTAGCTTTTAACCGTTACATCATTTCTTGCAGGCTTTGACATTTTAATATTGTGGTACAGAGGAAAGTAACATGCTCGCATTGGTCGGTGAAGTAATGTGAAACATCGGACAACATTAGCAACTGCTCGGCGTTAGCCGGCGAGCTAACGCTATCTAACTTGAGCCAACTGAAGCACAAAATGAAAAAATATTTTACATGCTTTGTAGTAATGTTAGCTTACCTGTCCAATAGGTGGAAAGCCAACTCCGGGTCTGATTGTAAACCCAAAACAGGGCGGAGGTTTCTCTATGATTCAAAAGCCTTGCCGATGTTGAACCATATACGAATTCACATTTGGCCCGACGAGCTTCTTTTTTTTGTTTTTTATCCTTTTTTTATTTATGTGGAGTTTAAGTTGGAGTCTGTGTTGTGCTGGGAGCAGGTCTTTCTCAGTGTTAACAGACTCCATGTCATAAGTTGCAGTGTTGTCGCTGCTGAGTGCAAAGTCATTAGACAAAGCGAGAGGCTCGGGAGCATGCATGCAGGTGTCAGTCACTTGATTTCGCGGAAAGTCCGGCCCGGAGCCTTCGAATAGGAATAGAAATACCTGCCTTCAGAGTTAATAGCCCAACCTGGCAAGTGGATCAGATTACAACCCCTTCACACACAGACAATAAAAAAAGGATTCATTTTAGTAGAAAAACTACATATAGCCCGTTTAAGGGCTCAGATTAGGGTGGGACGAAACAGCCCACGAGACGTAACATTGCACAAGACTGGGGTCATGAGAATAAGACAAGAATATATTTAAAAATTTTTTGGAAATAAAAATTTAATGTTGAAATATAGGATTGGGGAGTCTGGGGATTTCTCCTCCAGAAGATTTTAAGCATTAAACACTTAATTCCCTGCACTCTGGAGACTTTTCCAGGGTACAGCAACTGATTTTCACGCATTTGACGGGAGCAGTTTCAAGATCATTTTTTTTCGACCCGCAATGCAAGAAATAGAGTGCAGAAGGGAGGGTGGTGGGGGCCAGTAAAAGATGTGATTGGTGTCAGTATAGAAAATTACCCAATGGGCTCACCGTGCTTTTGAGCCGGTCATTGGCACATTTTTTATAAATAAAACAAATAATAAATTTACATTACACCAGCCCCAAAGGTTCATCGGTCCACTGGGCATTTGCCCGTATGCCAGATTACCAGTCCACTCCTGCCCACCTGTTTCTTTGTTTGCACCTGGTTAGTACTCATGTACTTGTTACATGCAACACAAAATAAGTTTCAATTATACATTACAAGAGACAGCTATTCAGAGAATAGAGAGATCACAGAGCTGACATGTACATTATAACAATTATTACAATAACATTATAAACACAAACTTAATGTTTTCTTCTATACTGTAAAAGAAATACCATCATCACATATTAGTTTACACACATACAGTTACTTGAACGCCTTTTTGCTCCAAGATTTCATTCTCGTTTCCACATTGTGTTTTGCATATTATTTTCATTCCTCATGGCGATCTCTTATTATATTTACCTCACAATACATACTATTCTTCTCTCAGCCTTTAGAACTATGTCTTTCTCTCTTTCAAATGCCTGAACAGAAAGGCAAACACACACATGCCGGCACAAAGAATATGTAGTATGAAAGAATTCATTATGAACAGCACAATCGCTGCCACATGCCACGCAGTGCTGTGTGTACGTGCATCAGCGTGATTCAACGTCAAACATGTGTTGTTGAAGCCGGGAAGAAAGAATGGAATTGAAGCGTTTTTAAGTGCACCTCTGCTGAGGTTTTTAATTGTGATAATAATAATGGAACCCCAAGGTGCTGCATCTCTCCCCCAGCAGGTGACTGTTTCCACCTTTTAGCTCTGCTTAAGATTAGCAGTGCAACATTAGCATACTGAAATCTGCATACCACAGGTCCAATCACATTTTTTTCCTCTTCTGCTAACTGTTTTTTGTGAAGGTGAAGGTTTTCAATGATTGATCTGAGATAGAGCTGAAATTATTTAAAATCCCCTACAATCTGCTTAAAGGCAAACTGGAATTTCGATGAGCTACTTTAGTCTGTAAGATTGTTCGTTTCACTTTGTGTCCTCTGCTTCGCTTGGTCAGCACATGGCTTAATCATGGAGTAGTACCATAGTAGTAATGAAGAAACATGACAAAACTTAGAATTTTACTTAATATTTGTTGAGCTTCTGCTGCACTATATACCTATATACATTTGCATCATTATTTAATTGTTTTTATCATTGTGTTGCTGAGATCATGTACTGTCAACATCTGAGATTAAATTACAAAAAAAACTCAAAACACATTCTCCTTTTTACAGCATCTATGTTGCTTATTGTTTGTCTCCTGACTTTGGTTTTCTGGCAATTATGAATACAACGCTTGTTGGTGGACAACATGAAATGAAATGAACCACTGTTAAACTCAGAAACAACAGGAGCGTTCAAAGAACTCCCTACTTGCAACTTTATTACCTAGGTAACGCAACCTGCAAGTCTCTGCAGCAGTTCAAATGTAAAACATGCACATTGACAAAGTATGGGTTAATACTTTTCAATACGCAAACTATATGTTGGACATTGTGTCTGCAAAATGCATCTCTCCCCCTCTGCAGTCACTTCTTGTCAATTTTAGTTTTTAGGATTTCTGAAATTCCCCAACCAGACTCGATGCAGAATGTGTTCGCTCTGTGTATGTGTGCAGATATGTGTGTAAAAGCGTCCTTGCAGCTCACAGACCAACTGAGACCAATACAGCTTCATATACACCCTAAGCTCCTAAATCCACTTCACCTGTTTGTGTGAGTGCGTGTGAGCCATCTGCCTGACAGCACACTTCTCTGTGGACAACGAACTGATGACTGTAGTTCCATTCACTCTCAGAAAAACACCTCAGACTCCAGTGGCTGCCCTCTTATCACTGAGTCTCCTGTCCCAGCTGTGGCTGGTGATCAAATTTGTTGTTTGCTGGTTTTGTCGACATATTTGTTTATTTGTTTGTCGGCCTGAGACCTGAAAAATCTATGTGTGTTTGTGCATGTGTGTATACTGGCATGTGGGCACACACAGAGACACTCTCAGACAAACTCTCTCATGATGATTAAACTTTCTCATTGCCATCCCCTAAATGAGAGGCAGAAGGCTTTGGACTTTTAGCTTTTCATCCAAATGAGCTGCATGGAGCTTTATTGGTCTGTTGAGTAAGCAGTTCTCAGACGGTTGTGGCCTATATTGTCCTAATATTCTCCCTGGTGTTAGTGCCATTTCCACAAAAATTGGTCTCTTGTTCATTATCAATGTTTGGGACTCCTTTAAGTTCCTCTTTATAACAGCAACAAAGCTCTACCTAGTAGTTTAAGGTTTCATTGACAGAGTGATGTGTCAACAAGTCTACATTGCAAATGAAAAAGGCAATAACTTTTTTCATTGAAAATTGCTTATTTTGCTTTAGGTTAGCAGGTAATAATAATATATTTGTTAAGCTTACACCATAACTGTAATTGGTTTATTACAATTCCTTATATTGAATCCCATTACCAACATTATTTTAAGCTGGCCACAAATGCTGTTGTGTATGTAGGACTGTTGTGATTAAGCTAAATTTTACATGAACCTGCAAGGTGTTGAGATCTCACAGCTCACAGACCTCTTTCTTCACATGCTTTTCTGTCATTAGCTGAACCAGAAAAATTTGGTTTGTGTGTGGCCAGGAGTGTCAGAAGAAATGGAGTCACCTTCAGATCAGAAGAAAATTACTTAAGCACTGGACTCATTTTCACATTTTTGAACTCCTCCTGGTATCATTGGTGCTTTTGGGTTTCATTTATTCTGAAGAAAAGACTTAAAACTTATAAACCTTGAATGCTGAACCTGAGTGGTGGGGTAGCTTTTTACACTTTCTGCAAGAGCAGCAGCAGATGGGGGCCCCAGTGGTCTTTGAGTATTGTTGCTGACCTGAAAAGACCAACACCACTCTTCCATTTAGTCCTGCCGCACCCACACTGAATTTCGGTCTGGCAACATAACAAGAACAAAACTGCAATCCTCTGGTAACTACCTTTAAAACTGTCAGGAGGTGAGTCTTTGAAAACAAAAAAGATGGAGTTTGTGTGGAGATGTGCTTTATTCAAATTAACAATTGAATGATAATAACGTAACTTACTTATTAAATAAGTAAATACATATATATATATATCACCTATGTATATATATATATATATATATATATATATATATATATATATATATATATATATATATATGTATATAAAATAAAATAAAAATCCCCCTCTCACCCTTGTGGGGTGGTATGTGTCATCCTCAAGCTCGGGTCCTCTACCAGAGGCCTGGGAATTTGAGGGTTCTCATGCAGTATCTTAGCTGTTCCTAGGACTGCACTCTTCTGGACAGAGACCTCTGATGTTTTACCTGGAATCTGCTGTAGCCACTCTCCCAGTTTGGGGTCACAGCCCCAGTGCTCCGATTCCCACTGGCACCACTGTTGCTCTTACTTTCCACATCTTTTCTAGCTCCTCTTTCAGCCCTTGGTATTTCTCAAGCTTCTCGTGTTCCTTCTTCCTGATGTTGCTGTCGCTTGGTATTGCCACATCTATCACTACTGCTTTCTTTTGCTGTTTGTCGATCAACACAATGTCTGGTTGGTTAGCCATCACCAGTTTGTCAGTCTGGATCTTAAAGTCCCACAGGATCTTAGCTCGGTCATTCTCAACTACCTTAGGAGGTGTCTTCCATTTTGACCTTGGGACTTCCAGCCCATACTCGTGGCAGATGTTCCTGTACACTATGACAGCTACCTGGTTATGGCGTTCCATGTACGCACTTCCTGCCTGCATCTTACACCCTGCTGTTATGTGCTGTACTGTCTCAGGGGCATCCTTGCACAGTCTGCACCTGGGGTCCTGCCTGGTGTGGTAGACCCCAGCCTCTATTGATCTTGTACTGAGTGCCTGTTCTTGTGCCGCCATGATTAGTGCTTCTGTGCTGTCCTTCAGTCCAGCCTTTTCCAGCCACTGGTAGGATTTCTTGATATCAGCCACTTCTTCTATTTGTCTGTGGTACACGCTGTGCAGCGGCTTGTCCCTCCATGACGGTTCTTCATCTTCCTTGTCCTCACCTTCAGGTTTCTGCTGCCTGAGGTATTCACTAAGCCCTTCATCTTTGGGGGCCATCTTCCTGATGTACTCCTGGATCTTCGTCGTTTCATCCTGGACAGTGGTCTTGACACTCACTAGCCCTCGGCATCCCTCGCTACGCTTGTTGTACATTCTCAGGGTGCTGGATTTGGGGTGAAACCCTCCATGCATTGTGAGGAGCTTTCTTGTCTTGATGTCAGTAGCCTCTATCTCCTCTTTTGGCCAGTTTATTATACCAGCGGGGTATCTGATGACTGGCAGGGCGTATGTGTTGATGGCTCAGATCTTGTTTTTCCCATTCAGCTGGCTTTTCAGGACCTGCCTCACTCTTTGTAGGTATTTGGCTGTCGCTGCTGTACCATAGCCTTGCACCTATTGTAGCTGTCTGTCTGCAATGTCCTGGTAGTCAACCTCGTTCTGATCATCTCCCACATGAATCAGCGACATTGCGTGCTGTAGATCCTGGTAGTGTGGATCAGTGAGTCGATGTCTCGCTCATTTCTGGCATACAACTTGATGTCATCCATGTAGAGGAGGTGACTGATGATTGTTCCGCTTCGGAACCGGTATCCGTAGCCAGTCTTTGTGATGATCTGGCTGAGGGGGTTCAGGCCTATGCAGAACAGCAGCGGGGATAGTGGTATATGCCGCACTTGATGGTGACTTGTGCAATTGGCTTTGAGTTGGCTTCCAGACTTGTTTTCCACAGTTTCATTGAGTTCTTGATGAAGGCTGTTAGTGTCCTGTTGATCTTGTACATCTCCAAGCATTCCAGTATCCATGTGTGTGGCATTGAGTCGTAGGCTTTCTGGTAGTCAATCCAGGCAGTGCACAGATTGGTCTGTCTGGTCTTGCAGTCTCGAGTGACTGCTCTATCCACCAGTATCCATGTGTGTGGCATTGAGTCGTAGGCTTTCTGGTAGTCAATCCAGGCAGTGCACAGATTGGTCTGTCTGGTCTTGCAGTCTCGAGTGACTGCTCTATCCACCAGTAGCTGGTGCTTGGCTCCCCTGGTGTTACTGCCTATTCCCTTCTGTGCATGTATTGAGCCATGTGCCTACTCATCTTAGCCGCTATGATGCCTGACAGGAGCTTCCGTGTTGTGCAGAGGCAGGTTATTGGCAGGTAGTTGGATGGGATTGTTCCCTTCTGGGGATCCTTCATGATCAGGATTGTCCGTCCTTGGGTTAACCATTCTGGGTGGGTCCCATCCATCAGCAGTTGGTTCATTTGTACTGCCAGGCGTTCATGGAGTGCAGTTAGTTTCTTCAGCCAGTAGGTGTGGATCATGTCAGGGCCTGGTGCTGTCCAGCTCTTCATGTCTGCCGTTGTAATGGGAGATTGCTGTGATCTGTTCTTAGATCCACTAGCCACTGAGCATTGGTGTTGTGGGATGCCTCTTTCTCCCATATGTTCTTCCAGTACTGTTCAGCAGTTGGTTCAGTTGGTTCATTTGTACTCCATTTGTTCATGGAGTGCAGTTAGTTTCTTCAGCCAGTAGGTGTGGATCATGTCAGGGCCTGGATCATGTCTGCCGTTGTAATGGTTACTGGTTCTTGTTCTGGGAGATTGCTGTGATCTGTTCTTAGATCCACTACTGGGTGGATCTGATCTTGTGCCACTTTGGATGGTTCGGTGGAGAACATCCGGTTTATTCTCCTTGCTTCTCCTTGCTTCTGCTTCTCCCTTGTATCTCTTTAGGCGGGTACCAATTTCTTAGGTAACCCCTTCCTTACACCTTTCTGTAGCTCTGAGAGCTGACTTGATCTTCCTTGACTTGATCTAATGTTCTGATGGGGGGTAATGCTCTTTGTGGCTTGTGGTGCCAAGCATCTCTAGGATCACTGTTGCTGTGGTGTACATCAGCTCATTGGTCATCGGTTAGTAGGGATAGTATGTAGTGCTGCGTTCACATCTTCTAGCAGACTTTCAGAGGGTACTTTGTCACTTAGCCTTGGCAGTCTTGGTCGTTGTACTAGGGGGTCCAACTTGGCTATGATCTTCATTCGTAGGAAGCCGCCCTTATGTTGAGTTCTGTACGTTATTGGGGCTTGGGACCCAATCTCTGAGTGTGGGGATGATGATGAAATCTCCCCGCTGACCTGTCGTCCTGGCTCCCCTTGCCGTAGCATATTTGTTGTACCTCATCAATCTCTAGTTGTGATAGGAGCTGCCGTTTGCGGATGTTAGAACACTGAGCTAGGAGTTGTTTCTTTGTCAGTGTTGATGATGGGTTTCGAAGCATCCATATATCCCATAATCTCTGCATATAAACCCTCTCACTGGGGTTGCCTGTATAGTGTAAGGAAGGGGTTACCTAAGAAATTGGTACCCGCCTAAAGAGATACAAGGGAGAAGCAGAAGCAAGGAGAAGCAAGGAGAATAAACCGGATGTTCTCCACCGAACCATCCAAAGTTTGCATCAGATCCAAGTTTTCTGTTGTAGTCCATCAGGTTGCCCTGGTTCCCTAGCAACTGACGCGGACCTTGCTAACCCGGGCGGCGTCCGAGCCGGTATGACTCTTGTATTTGCGGTTTCACTCATGCCTGAGTAAGGACCTTGCCTAAGGGTCCACCTGGACAAAGAATCGAACCGACGATCACCTGTACCGAAGTCAGTGGCCTTAACCACTGAGCTATTGCCACATATATATATATATATATATATATATATATATATATATATATATATATATATATATATATATATATATATATATATATATATATATATATATATATATATATATATATATATATATAGCAGTACCTGTCTTCCTCTTCCTGTTACAAAATATAAATCCAATCTGTCCTTTAATACTAGAAAGCAAAAACAAACAAACAAACTATGATTAGGTAATAGTCAAGTACTATGTGAATAGTGAGGAATTTCCTTTCTTTTTGCTCAGATTTAATCAAATAGTAAAAGTCTTTGTGTAGCATTCCAGTCTGCTGAAAGTGATCTATGGTGGAGAAGCTGGTTGCTACACTGCTAATCTGGGACCTCCGCTCGAAGCTACTACAGCAGCCAACAACCCACCACTATTGTCTGTCTCTTTGTTTATAGAGAAATATGTCGTTCTAATCCCATGTGCGGTGGGAAGTGGAGTGGGCGGTTTGATTCCATGTGTGAAGGTTTTTATTTGCAACCGATCCAGTATCCAAACATCACGCTGTACAGACATATTATCAGTGTCCTGCTTAAAAATGTGTACAGAGGTGTCACTTGCCCCACACTTTGCTGCCTGCATGAAGAACTGTTGCACTTTGGCTTCATTCAAAAAGAAGAAAATCTGAGACTACAAAGAAAGGGTCAGTAACAAGTAGGTGTTAACCTACGCTGATAAACGCTCTGTGTGCCTGTTGTAAGATGTTTCAGAATGAATTACTGTACCTGCAATGCTAATGTAGGACTTACAAAGCGTGATGACTTTTATTAAGCTACATGAAGCGTGATAATTTATGAAATACAAACAAGTATACTTTTGCAACTCATTCACAGCTTATTATTTCAATGTTTTTTTTATCAATTCCCACAGATTTTTCATTTTCATGGCAGCGCCCCTAGGCCACAACTAATCTTTAAGTTAATTAGTCAGGTTTGTAACTTGTCCATTCAAACTCCATTCACAATGGTTCTTTCTCTAACCATTAATGTTTAATTTTGCGTTCAAAAGTTTTTATTGGTGTTATTTGTATTTTTCGCCTTTTCTGGTGATTGTCCATATGATTAACAAACTTCACCTGAGATGTGCTTTATAGCACTGTAGATGTTATGCATCCATCCATCCATTCATTCATCCATTTTCTATACTTCTACCTTCCCTTATTCTGTTAAAGGTTGTGGCAGCTGGGACCCATGTGACCATGCACTGGGTGATAAAGGATCCAGTCTATCAAAGGCCTAGACAATGATTCTGATGAATTCCACCTGCATGTGTTTTTATTATTGTGGAAAGAAACCAGAGCACTTGTAGGAAATCCACGTACATATAGTATGTGGGGAAAACATGCACAGGAAGGCTGCAGAGAACCTGAAATCTCTGCCCACCTTAGCACCACTCAATTCACTGTTGGCAAATTTTTAACTTGAATGTTTAGTAAGGAAGGTTGAGAGCTTAAGGTTGAGTACAGAGTAACCCTAAGCAGCCCTGTTCTTTGGCCTGTATGGTTTTGGAGACCAAAAACATTTTAATTATGTAACAATAAAGTACCATCTGAATTACTAGGAATTGCCTTTCATTCGGGTTGGATTTCATATAATGGTGAAAGAAGCAGCAAACCCAAAACAACAAAAACAAAGTAAATGGTTGGAATGTTGTGATGTAGCGTTTCTTTGACAATATTTGTCAAAAAATATGTGAAAAAAAACAATTACTTTTGCTTTTCTTTGTCAGCCCAGTTGATCACAATCATCATAGCCATGGTGACTCTGACAGCAGGAGACTGTGTCCTGGACCATGCAGCTTACATCGCTAGCAGTATGAACCCATTCTGAAACTTAAAGTTTGGTAAACTCTGTAATGATGTTTCGTTTTCTTCATAGATGCTGGAAATCACAAATAACGGTTTTGCAGCTGACATAAGACATTTGCATCAAGGAATTAATTCATCACATTATCATTTATAGTATCAGTCAGAAAAGTCTCAACAGCTGGCTAAATGATTGTCACTTTTACCGGTGATCATCCAGATTAAACTCCTGTAGATTAGAGTCTTTAAAGATCCTGTTTAGTACTATGCAGGACAGATGTGGGATGGATGAGTAGGGACTTCTTTAATGGCTACCCCTGCAGGACTGATAGTCCTGAGGCCTGTCATGAGCAGCAGTGCAAAAAAAAAAAGACCAGGTCTGGCGCAGAATGCAACCAATGACATCTTCCTCATTCATGCATAATTAACACACAAGTGAGACATATGTGCACACAGGCATGTATAAGCACCCATATAATGTAAAGGAAGTCACATGTTGACTTCATGTATTGTATGCACAGTCACACACACACAAACATAGGCAGACACTTGCACGCACAATCCTTTTTTCCAGCAGCTTTCATCGTTATTACACAATAGTCATTTTGCAGAAAACTTATATAACTGGGAAGCCAGCTGCTCAGGGAGAGAGAGAGTGTCTGTGGAGGAAGACAGCCAAAGAGACCGCAGATATGTTGTGTGTGTGTGTGTGTGTGTGTGTGGTTATGTGAGTGGATGATTGAGGGATGCCCTCTCACTTCTTATTAGAAAGGGTAATTTTATTTGTGATTCAGGACAAAATGAAAATGAAAAATGCAAACTGAATATAAGATTTTGCAAATTAAATGTAGGTGTAATGTACAGTCGGCCAAGTGTACCTGCTCAGTCAGGAGATGGACATCAGGGTTTCATGTCTTGTTGTGGCTGTTGGATTGCATGAACAGCTAAAACGCTGACATTTTATTATTTTCACATAACTTTGTAATGGCCAAAAATGTTCTACCATTCTATTGTAACTGTTCGTGCTGTCATCACCATAATGATTGGGATGAGTGCAACACCATGAAATTGGTGTTGTTGTTTAGCCTTTGTTACTAAGAGTGCTGGGCAAGTTACCCAGAAATTGTAATAAGTTACTTTTAAAATGCTGATGCTGTACAGTATAGGCTATGTATTTGCAGTTTTTAACAAAATAAAAAACAAAAGAAGTCTCTCCCCACTTTTTGACTAACAGCATATTAATAACAGTAGCAGCAAGGTTTTTAAAAAACATTCATTGGCGGTTCTTGACGCCACTGGCTGAAATAAAAAAATAAAACTAGTCAATCCTGACTTTTGAACTACTGTGTGTCTGCACATTCAAGAACAATATTCAGTGTTTTTTACAAAACATAAAATGTTTGTTTAATACCACTCTCTCTCCCAACGAGTGCATGCATCACTGGCTGTAGCAACAGAGTGTCTTTCTATAAGTTTCACATTGCTGGGCTGCTTTAGCAGATGATTCGGTAAAGCAGGTGTAGAACTGTTTGTTGTCGCACAAAGTTTTCAATGAATAACAAAGTTCTTTGCATCTTAGACTGTGACAAAATAATGGCAATACTTACAGAGTGGAAAAAACGCCTATCTCCTTTGTTCTCCATTCTTCCTTCAGATTTTTGGCTAGCAGCCGACTTGAACAACAGAAGGTCTAGCTTCTCAACTTGAACTTCGCTGACCTACTACGTGTTTACATCAAGGATAGTGTGTTCTGGTAATGCAGTTACGCAGTAATGCAGTGTTGCTTAGATTAGTTATTGTAACATTGCTGCTGTTTTGGAAATAGCTATCTATTACACTACTAATTACTGGGAAAACTAATAATATTGCAGTAATATCACTTTCCCAGTGTTGTTGTTCTACAGTTTCCCAGGCAACAAAGGTTACGAATACAATCATAAAATCTGGTCCAAAACTAGTCCTGTGGTATTACCAACAGATCGATGAACAATTAACCCACACAGACAAAGATCAGCATTACCTATTGGTATTCCACCTCTTAGTATTACTCACTGATTGCATGGTGTTAACAGTGACCAACCTAATATACATTCACAACTATTATTAATGACATTACACATCAGGAAAATAGAATACTGCAATAACTATATTATGACAGTAATAAATTATTTGATCTCAAAAAGATTCTCATACTACTTTCTAAGAAAAATACTAAGAAAAATAGGGCGCATCAAGGTTGGTGATGCTAAATCTCCATTTGGGTAGGATAAACCATTGCAGGAGAAGGGGGTAAGGGGAAGGAGAGAGCAATGAGACGATGTAATTTAAAGAGCACTAGTCAAACCTCAAATGCACAAAAACGACATGGAAAATATGATGGAAATATGGAATTTATGTGTGTTTCATGTATTAATTTGAGGGACATTACAGTCTCCTTATTTGTTCACACAGATCCGACATTTTTGCCTTCCCCATTCTTTTGTCTCTCCAGTAGAGCAAAAGCTTCAGCGGACTTCAGTGGAAGTCATATGCTTCATGTTTGTCATGATTTAAGCCTGCAACTTTTATCTTTATTGGCACAACAACTTCTCCCCTCAGACAAGCATAAAGACCTTTTTGGAATAGATTTTCCAGCACTTCCACTTACTGAACTAATGCACATAAAAACAGTTGGAAATGCACTTGTTGCTTTTCAAAACAACACAGTTCTGATCTGATGGACCTAATTGGCCTTTCTAAGTGTCTTACGAAAACAAACAATATGAGCATTTTCCGATCTGCCTCTATTGATAATGTTTGGCTTGATTTAGAGGCAAAAACTACTTTATCAAGATTAGGGAAACAAGCAATGCACTCCTCGTCACACCCTTTTAATACTACATGATGTTTTTCCTATGAATTTTTGGGATGCTAATGGAACTTCATGCTACATCCTCTTTTGTTCCACACAGACAAGAGTTATAATTCACACAGAGCCATTTGAGGTAAACATTACCGTGTCTATAATTAAGCATTTGCACACACAACAAAAGCTGCTTTTTGTGAGGACAGCCTTGACAAAGGTAAAAGAATAAAGAAGTTGTAGCTTTTCCAGGTTGTTCATCAATTATGGTTAGTGTCGCTGCTACTGACAGAGGCTTACTCAGGAAAGGTCTCATATCATGTTTGTGTTAGAAAGGGGAAATGAGTGACAGAGAATATTGTACAGGAAGAAAGAAAGATGAGAGTGAAAGACAGCTTTAAAGAAGGCGGAGATAAAAAAGTCATTGTGTGGGCAAGGGGACAAAAAAATGAAAGACAGGATGAAAGGACAACAAAAGAGCAGAGACCATGGGAAAGAACTAGTGAATAAAAGGCCCTCAAAAGGAAACAGTGTTAGAGGGAGAGAAATTCAAGGTGAAAAAAAAGTAGCATCTTGTAACAGATGTTCTCACAGAGAGACACATTTGACCTGCGACCAAAATGGGGGAGTGGGGTTGGAGAGGGGGGGGGTATATCCTTTTAAATATTTAACAACTGTTTATTATGAATTTCCAAACTCATAGTTGGCCATCTGTTTTACCATGTCTTAAAATGCAATCCCACCTGTTTACTCTAAAATTTCAAAACCCTTGCCTTCCAATCTGTCAATCACTTCAGCTTTAAAAAAAACATACATTCAAGGCTTTAGTGAAGTATTGAACAATGAAAATCACCATTAAGGAATTATAGGTACAAACATTTAAATTCTGTAGAAATACACCGTAATTCCAGGCAAATAATCAGCAATTTGAACACAAAAAATGATCATAAAGGTATTAATGTACAGTATACTATACTTCTGAAAGAGTCTGAACTTAAACTTTATTTATACGACTGTATGCAGCTTTTATCTTTGTTGTTTTGTCTGTTTCAGGAGTATTCCTTGTATGTTTCCTTTTTTTAAAAAGACTTTAAGCAGCCTTTTGTAAAATAAGAGTAAATGAAATGTTTCCCTTTCATCACAACCTTGATGTATCAGTAATCTGATGAGCTGAGAATTATGCATGATCATAGGTGGAGAACTTCTTGTTGTAGCACCAACTTGGCAACCTGTTAAGACTTTGTAACTAAAATTACTTTCTCACATTTTCAATTTGTTGACAGATTGTGGCTAAAAATGTAACCCTGACTCTTCTCAGTCACAACAACAGATTGTTTTGCTTCTGCCTCTCAGAAAGCAGGAAAACACAAAACACGATTTTAATGATTTGACAGTTGACTCATTTAAATGCCACTCATGTTCAATGATGTCAGCTTCTCCAGAATATGTTGAGGGATACGCAGGTGGTGTGTTGAATTTTGTTGAACATCTGTCTAAGGTTCCAAAGACTTCCTGCCATTTTACTCATCATTGCTGCTGCTGTTTCTTTAAGCCATGAAATATCAATGAGGGTATGGGAAATCTTGGCAAGCTTTGTTTTTCTTTTTTTTTTTACAATGAATAATATTTTTCAAGTGAAAATATGTTTTGCATTAGATGGAGATGTTGCCTCCTCTGAGCTGAATAACAGGTTTTAACAATCCATCCATAGAGTTTTTGACTACATACAGTATTATATCTCTTCATGTGACAGCACTGAAGAAATGACACTTTGCTACAATTTGAAGTAGTGAGTGTACAGCTTGTATAACAGTGTAAATTTGCTGTCCCCTCAAAATAACACATCACACAGTCATTAATATTTAAACCCCTGTCAACAGAAGTGAGTACAGTGAAAATGTCCAAATTGGGCCCAAGTAGCCATTTTTCCTCCCTGGTGTCATGTGACTCACTAGTTTTACAAGGTCTCAGGTGTGAATGGGGAGAACTTGGCGAAATTATCGCTCTCACACCCTGAAACTGAGCTGCAGCACGGTGGCCAAGACCTTACAGCTGTTCAACAGGACAGGTTCCACTCAGAACAGCCCTCGCCATGGTCGACTAAAGAAGTTGGGTGCACATGCTCAGTATCAAAGGTTGTGCTGCCAGCATTGCTGCAGAGGGTTAGAGGGTCAGCCTATCAGTGCTCAGACCATACGTCGAACACTGCATCAAATTAGTCTGCGTGGCTGTTGTTTCAGAAGGAATCCTCTTCTAAAGATGATACACAAGAAACCCTGCAAACAGTTTACTGAAGACAAGCAGACTAAGGACATGGATTACTGTCATCTGTTGAGAAAAGATAAACTTATTTGGTTTAGATGGTGTCACGTGTGTGTGAGGAGTACAAAGACAAACGTGGCTTGCCTACAGTCAAGCATGGTGGTGGGAGTGTCGTGGTCTGGGGCTGCATGAGAGCTGCTGGCACTGGGGAGCTACAGTTCATCGAGGGAACCGTGAATGTCAACATGTACTGTGACATACTGAAGCAGAGCATGAGCCCCTCCCTTCGGAGACTGGGCTGCAGGGCAGTGACCACTACCTTGCTAGAAGCTGAGGGTAAAGGTGTTGGACTGGCCAAGCATATCTCCAGACCTAAACCCTATTGAGCATCTGTTTGACAATCTCAAACGGAAGGTGGAGGAGAGCAAGGTCATCTATCAGCTCTGTGATGTCGCCATGGAGTAGTGGTAGAGGACTCTAGTGGCAACCTGTGAAGCTCTGGTCCAAGAGGGTTAAGGCAATGCTGGAAAATAATGGTGGCCACACAAAATATTGACACTTTGGTCCCAATTTGGACATTTTCTTAGGGGTGTGCTTACTTTGCCAGTGGTTTAGACATTAATGGCCGTATGATGTGTTATTTTGAAGGGGACAGCAAATTTACACTGTTATACAAGCTGTACACTCACTATTTTACATTGTAGCAAAGTGTAATTTCTTCAGTGATGTCACATGAAAAGATATAATCAAATATTTACAAAAATGTGAGGGGTATACTCACTTTTGTGAGATACTGTACCCCTACTAGAACTACTACTGTGGTTGGCTTTTACCATAGGAGGAATCATCTAGGAATGTTTGCTCTCCGATAAGTTATCAGGAGGTACAAGACACAGGGGTAACTGGTTAGATGAGAGACAACAGTTTAAATGTATTGCACTGTAAGAATTTGTCCCTATAGTGCTTTACTTACATTTAGAAATTGTTGGAGAATCTTGGTTTAATTTGGATGCAGGATAAACACATTTAGCTGCATGTCAACAGCACTTCTTACAGCATCCTTCCCTCAAAACATCTGTTCCAACAGCAACTTCAGACAAACAATATGTCTTCTTTTACTTTTTTCTCTTAGACACATCTGCTACTGTACATGCAGCAACACTAACTGACACATAGCATATGGCTCAGGGTCTGCTCTTTTGTTTTTGAGAAGAATGCCTTTTGGTTTGCGTTTACATTTTAGGCATTTAGCTGACACTTTCATCCAGAGCAGCATGACAATGAGTCCAAATGTAGATTAAGCTTCACTTCCTTGAACATCATGAGAAACCAACAGCATTGAGTGCAAGCCTCAAAGCTATGGATTCCTGTAAACCTAGAATAATGATATTAGGAAAGAAAGAACGAGCTTACCAGTGGCAGTTCTTGTCCAGTTTTATTGAGGGGGCCAGGCTGGGGCCACTTGTTTTGTCAGAGGGGCACATTCAATCCGGGGCAAGACAGACAATTTTCAAGGGAATTTTCAAGCTTTCAAAATGTCTTGCGTACTATATAATGTAATGTTTAAGTACCTTACAGTTATTGTTTCAGTAACAGGATCTTTTCAGTAACTTAGTTATAGTTTTATTAAATTACATTTTAAAAAAAACAAAAAACATTCCTGTTACTGCAGTATTCTTTGATGCAACACTTCTTTGTAAGGCTTAATGAAAAGTATAAGCTCTAGTGTACTAGACATTCTCTGGATCATTTTGTGTCCTCACTAGGAAACAACAGGCGTCTCCATATTCACCCGTTATTAGTCATGATGTGATGTATACACAAAATGAAATACTTGATAGTAGGCCATCATCTGTGCATTATAAATAGGGGATACATTTTATGGAAACTTCAGTCTGAAATAATATGTATCCCACTATAACGTTTTCTAGAAAAATAGAAACTTCTCCATATTCACCCCTGTTATTGGTCATGATGTGAAGTATACACAACATGAAATACTTTATGGTAGGCCATCTTCTGTGCATTATGAATGGAGATACATATTTTGGCAGACTGCATGTCCAGCCTGGTAGGACCAGTAGGCTACTCTTATTGCTTTCTGTGTAGGAAAAGAGCTGTTCGGATGCACTGCATTATTATATTGTTATATTATTAATAGCAGCAATATCCAAAGGCTATCCATGCAAGGACAAAATATTACAAGGACAAAATATTGTCTACCATGCTGCATTCAGTGCACATTTTGAGTCAAGTAGATGTAATGTTGAGGCGACCAATGTGTTAAACTGATTACAGTGATGTTGGTTTTACAGTATCGATGGCATAGATATTTGTAGGAGCAGCTTACCTGAAAAAGGTGGCAGTCTGTCTAGATCTAGATTCCAAACAGTAACATTGATGACTAAGTGATCAATTGCGTGGTCAGTTATAACATTGTCAGACTATCGGAAAATAACTGTTTGCTATAAGAAGGAAACTATATACTTTTTTTGTTTTTGTTCAGTTCAGTGGAATGAATAATACGAAGTTATATAAAAGTGAATATTGTGAATATTGTGCATTGGTGTTCATACCAGAGGTAACATGCCACTGATATGAAAAAAAAAAACTTACAAATAATTATGGTCATTTTTTCAGTTGTTCATAGTAATGATGCTATACCTGTCAAATTGATTTTGATTGCTCCATTGATAATAGCAGCTAACTTCAGTCTAGCTAATTCTGCGGGAGGTTCTGTGTTATTGATTGATTTGATTTGTCAGGGGATGCCCTTATGATAACACTACAGACATACTTGATCTAACACAACCTCTCTTTACATCCTCTCACATCCAAGACAGGTTATTACCTCAAGCATTTTCTACATACATCCTTTGTAGCTCTACATTAGCAGGCATCATAGATTAGAGCACACAAAGCTTGTAATGCATCGTCTGCAGATTGGGAATTGATTTGAAGCTTTGCTGGATGTCTTTATTTTTTGGTTGTTCTTTTTTTCTGGTTCTTTCAGCAACTTTGATAAACTTGAAAAATGTTGCTTTTAATCTGCTGCAGAATCACTCATACAAAAACTGATAAAGTGAAAAGAACATCAAAATAATGGATACAAGAGGAGCACATAACCCCTGATGGCTAAAAATCTACTTGTCTATCCTAAAACATTGTTTATCAACTTGATGTTTTTAGGAATAACACATCCAAATCACTTTAAAGCCTTCATAGACTTACTAAACCGTTTGAGTTGGGTTTTTGCTAAAGAGATGGGGGTTTTTAGCTTTTTAAAGCCCACAGACTCTAAACACACAGACCTTTCAAGCAGTTTGCAGACGCATCTTCTTGATACTTTAGGAACATATAGTCCATTTATCAAGTGACATTTATCAGGTGACCGAGCCTTCTAAGTAGCTGCTCTTAATCTCTGGAACACTTTACCTGTTGAAATAAGAAATGCCCCGACTCCTGACACTTTCAAATCCTTGCTAAAGACCTATCTTTATTCACTGGCCTTCAAACAGAGTTGAGTTGTGACATTTATTTTAGATTTTAGTTTTTCTACTGTTGTTGTCATGTATATTTGTTGTCTATTGTGGAAAGCACTTTGGTCAACTAGTCTTGTTTTTAAACATGCTATATGCATAAACCTGAACTTGAGCTTGAACTTGAGTTACACATGATGCTCTGTATGTATGATACTCATACTGTGGCAATACGTACTGGTGATCATGGTTATGCGTGCGTGTGCAACCAAAGGCAGATACAAGTGTAGACTTCATCTCCTGACACATGTACAATCAGTTGTAATAAATTGTAAAAGTGTTTTCCTTTTTTCCCTTGCACAGGAGATTTGAAGATTTTAAACCAGGTGATGCTGTTAGAAAGAAGATTCAAAGGATATGGTTAAGTGTTGGAATTAATTGGACTTAAGTGATGCGTCTTTTTAACAGAACAATCTGTTATCCTTTTCTTGCATATATTGCTTGCTTTCCTGGGTCACAAGTCCTGTGTGAAAAGGCTGAGCTATAAATATGCATTGCTTCATTCACATTCCTGTCATCCCTCATGTCTGTTCAACTGCTGTTACGTTTGTCAGTTTGGCTTTTTGGTGGTAAATGAAAAGTTGGGTTAACTATGATTTTGGTCAGTCTTATAAGCTGAGTGACTTTAAGAAATGTTACTTTACCCAACAAAGGTACTGAAGTGTGGTTATTTTTCTTTGAAGTGCGACACCTATTCCACAGTTCCACAATAGCATCTCTTACCTCAATCACCCAGCTACCAATAATCTTAATTTTCAAAATATCTCGTAGAGACAGAGGCAAAATGCAGCAGAGATACAATCTGCATAAGTGAGACAAAGAGACCCTCTGGGGCATATAAAAATGACTACAAAAAAGAAAGAGAGACATCATCACAATGACAGAAGCACATTCTGCATTTAAACTCACAATTGTGATTTAAAAGAGCAAGGGGAAACTTTATTCACAGTGAAGCTTTTTGGCATAATGCCCTATTGCTTTTCCCCTCCACTTGCTTTTTATATTTCCACTTGGAAAACTAGTGCTGAAGTGCCTATAAACAAGGCCCTGCTCCAGAAAAAAAAGGAAAAGAAAATCAATTGCAATGCTCTGTGAGCTACTCAATGGCCAACAGGACCAGACCGTAGCTGTGAAAGTCTGTAATATATGATTGTCACCCAGGGAACAACTGAGGAATAGATGGTCGGGTTAATATTTCTGGTGTAAATGAAGTTTTAAGTGTATTACCCTGCAATTGTTTTTGACATTCATGTGATGACAACATCATAGACTGATCACATAAATAAGTCACTCAAAAATTTGGCAAATTTGATAGTGAAGGCAACAACTGTCCTGTTGGTCATCGCTAGCTTTTTCCAGGAAAAATGCCTAAAATAACATACCTAAAATGAATCAGGAATAACTCCTCAACCATTTGGCCTAGATTCATAATTCTGGTCTCCTTTGACAAGTCAGAAGCTAAGTTATAATCCAAGACTAAATCAATAATTAATATATTTATTTTACCATTACAGACTAGATGCAATAAAGAAAAATATATTTTCTTCCTCACCTGGTAAAAAAGCTAGATTTAAATGTAATAAAACATGAACCATCATTAAATGGATTATAATGCAATTGAATATCTTTTAATAAACCTAGAATGCAACTGTAACTGTAAATTTTAAATAAAATTTCTGTCCATATTATTGGGAGTTATCTTTAAAACCCTACTAATGTGAATATTAATCAGCAATTGTATATATATATATATATATATATATATATATATATATATATATATATATATATATATATATATATATATATATACTTAGCTTGGTGTGTATGAAACTGGTTGGTTTGAGCCTCCGGCTGAGCCTCCTAGCTTCACAGAGGTGTGTAGCATGGGTATGGTGAGGAAATAGTAGTTTAATACTAGTAGACATGAATTTCCCATTTGCATTTTGCACAAAAATAGTGTGCTGCCCCCCGTACAGGGGGCGTTGAGGTTCAAGAGGTATATTTTCTGAGGCTTGTCACAAACAACAACAAAAGTTTCTATAGAGATAGGAATAAGGCAGAGAGAGAGAGCAGAGGAAGAAGTTTTAGTTGTCTTCCTGCATTACCCAAAACAACAGACAGAGAAAAAAAGACAGACAGACACTTGTCAGGCTCTGTTGCTGTACATAGATCTGACAGAAGCAGCTTAGGGACGCAGCCTTGTCCGTCATCCTGCTTGTTGACAGACATGAACACACACAGGCAAGCACACACCAAAGTCCTGACAGACGCACCATGGGACAGCAGTGTTATTTTCTTACATATGTGTGGGTTGAGGTTATGTGTGTTCATTGTCCAAAGCATAAAGCTAAATCAATCTACCTTTCCCCTCAATTATCATCTCTGAATTTTAGGGGTAAACTGACAACGTCTGACTAGACTCACTTGTGACTGAAAGCCCTCTGTTTTATATTCACTCCTTCCTTTCCTTTTGGCTGAACACTACACTCATTTTTGACATGAGGGTTTTAGACCCTTGGCAGAACATTGTGATGAGTTAACAGGGATGTAGTGTTGTTTACAGAAAGCCAAAAGTCTTTCATTTTGGAGATAGATGTCAGGGTTTTTTTGTGAAATAATAGCTATTTTGAGACTTAAGGTGATAACAAGGAAAAATGTCAGTTCTCTTTTTACACACAATAAGAGTCATACAACCAGAGAAGTTTAAAAAAACATACACACAGTACATTCTGTTTTTGCAACATAAGTTTTAGTGGCATCTAATGAAAGTAGCAAATTGAAACCAGGGATTCATGGTGCATTCATGTGCTCCTCGGATGATCCCATTTCACCTTTATAACCATCACAAATTAAACGTTTGCAAAATATGTATATACAATATTTGATTTTGCACAAATCAAAGTTCTATATACTTCACTCTTTATTTCTCTTTTCGCAAATAAAAATTGAACGGTTCATCATGTAAGGTCTTGATACACCACTAAAAACATTATTATGGATATTATATTACATTTCTGTCAATAGATCCTCCTAAATATTACATACTACCAATTACACACGTTCTCTAAAAAAAGGCATTCAGGGAACTTAATCTACTAGAGAAACTAATATAGAAAGATTGTGGTCATGATTAAAGCAGCATTAACCAGTTTTTTTTCGCAACCTGGGGGGAATAATCCACAATACCATAGACATGCAATATTATGGTCCTATAAAGTCTTAATAGCTAATGTCCCTGAAATTAGAAGCCTATTTACACATCCAACGGACACAGAAACACCTTAGCATTTCACTCTCCTTCCCTGTTTTGCCCTTACAGAAAAACCACATGATTTGCTCATGTGATCACATGTGGTGACATGTGATCACATGTGGAAAACATGTTATCACATATTTGTTACATGTGGTAACATGTGGAAAATGTTTCCACATGTTGTAATATGTGATAACATGTAAAGCACATGTAATAAACATGGTACCACAGGATATACCATGTCAAACACATGTGGAAAATGTTTCCACACGTTGTAATATGGAATAACATGTGAAGCACATGTGGAAAACATGTTACCACAACATGTAACAAATACTGGCACATTTTCAAAGTTTCATCATTAGAATTTCAACAAGTTAACTAATTTGAGTACTGACGACACAAGGGTATGATAATCTTTGATAAATGATAAATAGATATGGAATATGTTTAAAGGCAATACATACGCACACCACAAAGGTGGGTATAGGCTTTTTCCATTAACTTTTTATTGACTGAGTATAGGTTTTTAAAAGTCTCTTATTTTGAGAGAATGTGCTAGTGAAGCCGGACTAGCAAAGTATGAAGAAATGACACCAGATGCAGAGTCTTTAAAGCAATGCAGTTTGTATTGAAAAAGAATTACTCACAGGATTGCAACATCAGATATTATGGCACAAACTAATATTAGCTCAAGAAACAATCCTCTATTAGCCTACACAATTCCTTAAGAAGTTCAGTAGACTCTCATAATGGCATATGTGCATATGTACAGTTTCCCATCCATAATGTCTGAAATTGCGTCCGGGTTTGTTGGCCTAGTCTTTCTGTAGTTTAATGACTCTCTGAGATTTAAAGTTTCTAGGACATGTTTTAGTTGGCCAATAAGAGGCAAGGTAAAAAAAGTTTCCATTTTTTATCAGTTCATTTTTGTCAAACACCTGATGGCAGGTCTTACATGTGTTATTATTCAAAAGACAAAAGCAGTTGGGGCAATATATATGAAAAACATATTTCCCAGTTTTGAATAGCTTTTTGAAGAGATATTTTGTGGCTGGTGGTAGACCAAGAATTAAAATTTGAAGAAGTTTTTGCAGACCATCTTGTGTCAATCCCACGGTTCCAGCAAAGGCCAGCAGAAGTAGGATGGTTTGCCCAAGAGTAACAGATGCTCCTCTGTATAGTGGGGACCTCATCATGTCATCATTAACCTGTAAAAAAACAGAATCTATATTAGTTATAACTTATGGTTGAAAAGTGGAAGATGCAATTGAACCATTTGGCCTTGTGGCAGCAGAGGCAGGGGCAGCACCATCCCCACTCTCTGTCAGAGGCTATAACAAAGTCCTTATGGGCTTTCTCTAAATAAATGGGTAGAAAGCTAGAACTGCACTTTCACCGGTCATGGGGACATAAAAACTGTAAGTATTGAAGTCAAATCTGATAAAAAAAATGCTGAAAAAGTCTTTGCCCCAAAGTAAGGTTTAAAAAGTGTTTTTCCCCACAGGTTATACTTTTTCACACATGCTTGGTAGTAGTGACGCATGTGTGGTAGTACCCTTATGTTAGTGGAACCCTATAGAGATGTATTGAGCAGTCTTAAAGTGGAGTGTCTTCTCTTAAAACATTTCTGGCTATTTGAAATGTTGTGATATCATAAATGAATCTTTCTATTGGCAGAAGAATCCAGGCTCTGTATTCCAGCTTTGAAGTGTCAGGTAATTGCTGTAAAATATTATTATTTATAAGGAATTGCAAAATTAACGGAGCATGACCACTAGTGTTTAATTAACATTTAATTATATTAATGACCAACTCTTTTACTTTTTTCAAAAAAATATTTTTTATCAACATGTTTTCCTTAACATAGCATAGCAGTTTATGTATGCATTATCAGGAAAATGTATTCCTAATTAAAATTGGCACTGAGAATCCCATTCCCAGTTAACTATGGTACAATGACAAAATGTTTGATTGCTGTATTTAAATTGCTAGTTAACTAAATTTGACATCTACAACAAAGACAATTCAACTACATATACTACATAACAGCTTTTGTTCATATATTCTACAGGAATAGTGATCGAACTTCATTATTGGTTTGATTCATAAGTAATCAGATGGATGAACATCAAAAATTACCCTACCATGTGTTCAGAATCAGAAGTTGGCCCGTTATCATCTTCATCATCACCACCACCATCATCATCATCATGGCCGTCGAGGGGGTGCTACAAAGAAGAGAGACACCAATAGCTATTAATAGTTAACAGAAATGCTAAATTAAAGTTGTTTTGTTAAAACAATTTATATCCTTCTTAGCAACAGGGTTTCTAGAGGTTTCACCTAGTCAAATATAAGACCTTTTAAGACCACTTACAGTGAAATTAAAGACCTGCATCTCGACATAAAAAAGGAAATGTACAACCCTGTAGCACAAATAGTATTGATGTTTTCTACCCTTGGTTCAGAGAGGTCCCCGTGAACATGTTTGATTACTCAGCAATTAAATTGGTATACAGGGCTTTTGATGTCCAACACACCATGAAAACTCACCTCAAAGTCAGAATCCAAGCTGGCGTCCGTGCCATCACTGTCTCTGTCAGTGTGGTCATCAAGGGACCGCTGTATGAGAGGAGAGACAATGGTTAAATAACAGTTCACAGTCGAGCGTAATCTTTATAATTGGAATAGACATGAAATAGACAGTGAACCTACTCTTTGAGGTTCATTGTTTGACGTCCCCTCTTCTCCATCACTGTCCACTACAGCGTGTCCACTGGGTTGCTGGAAAAAGGAAAAAAAAAATCTGGATTTGGCTTCATAATATCACCTCAAATCTCATGTTAGAAGATAAAGTGATGTTTAGGGTGACCTCGTTGAGCCACAACAGAAGACAGGAGGTTTTGACTATAAAGACCAATACTGACCACAATTTTTGAGCTGTTCAACCATTTCAAATGCAAACTCACCTCAAAGTCCAAACTTGAGTCCGTGCCATCACTGTCAACTTGTAAATTCAAAAAAGCCACACACACATATGGGTATGGGTCCTGGGTATGGGCTCTTTGTCATCCCGCAAATATTTTCTGTACATGATCTTCCTTTTCTTACAAGAAGGCTCCATTTTAAAAGGCCTAACGTTACTAACTCTGTCCTTTCCTTGAGACTATGAGGCCAAATGGAACATCAAAGTGATGCTGGTGGATATATCTTATTATGATTTGAAAATCTAACTGGCTCTGATTGGTCCTGATTCGCGGTCCTTTCCGTTGCTAAGTAACCTAAACGTCAGACCAGGGCCATTGCCGTTAGCTTTAGAACAGAAATATATTAGCGCAGATACAAGAAGCCAACCAAAATGTATGTGCTTATTAAATGGGTAAAAGAAAACCAAGTGAGTGTGGGCTTAGACAAATATGTAAAGGATAAAAAAATGTTAAAAGACCCAAAGAGGATTGGCCTGGTGGAACATGGGGCGCTTGGAGTAAAGCCACCTAAATCTGGCTGGAAAGCCTTTCCACCTCAAACGGTGTGAACGGTAAGTGAATCTATGAATATTATGTAATGTTAAGTTAACAATAGCAGAATATTGATGATAAATAGCAGACTTAGCTTAAGTCAATCAACTGAACCTTATATTAACGTAATGTTAACGTTAGTGATCTGTAGGGAACTTGTCAATGTTGCATGTCTTTTTTTGGGTAACGACAAACTTAGCTAACTTTAGCAAGATTGCCTATAAAGTTAGCTTAAAGTTAGCGCTAACGTTAAGTCCATAATTACGTTACAACACGAGTAGGACCATAGCTTGCACTATTATATTACTAAAAGCTAACGTTACGTTTTACTGTTAACTTAACCTTACAGTTCCGTTAACATGTTTTCTCATTCATTGTTTTGGCTAACCCTCAGCCCTACAGCTTTCAACAGAATCCAAAATAAATTTAAAAAATCTGGAAATTGGGTTCTAAATTCAACAAAATACAGGGGAACTGTGACACGAAACTACATTACGTTACTAAATTAACTTAACCGGTAACGTTAACGTTATGGTGTTTAATAATGTCGGCATGTATAGCGTAGACTAATCATACACACACCTGAAATTTCAGTTTTTAATTTAAGTTAATTTCTCAAACACACAAAATGGCGATACCTTACCTTGTATATCTTGTATAAATCCGAATTAGAAGAAGTGTCCATCCAACAAAAAGCACACCAACAGGGCAGGTCCAGTTCTCAATCGGCGTGTTCCGCGGCTTTACAGTGCACCTTTATGCTGGCATAAGTTATGTAATGCGAACTTCAAAATATCTCCTTGCACAGGTGGCGAATATCCACATCCATATCAGCAGGATTCGTTACCTTAAAAAACCGTGTCGTTTTTTCATTGCTTTTGGCATGTTAAAAACGACTACTCCCTGCATGCAATGCGCCAATTACTGCTCAGATATCAACACGATAACAATGACAACACGCAAGCTGTCAGTCGAGGAATCCAGAGGGTGACTGGACTGTGACTTTATTGGCATGAGGTACACATTCATGCCAATAAAGCTAATTTGAATTGAATTGAAATTGACTGTGAGATAAGATTTAGATAAATTAATAAAGTTTAGGACAGAGGAGGCAGAGTGACTTGATTGTCCAGGTGTTGAATTACTGCTAAAAACTTGTTATATAATTAATGTGCATTTCCTTCATTGTAAAACAGAGAGCCTTGGTGCAATAAGAAGGGAAGAGTGTCAGTGGATAGAGAGACACAAAATAAGGACTCCATCAAAGCCAAAGGTATGTTGTCTCACAGTATTAGTTAGAGATGTCGCCCCTAAAGTAGTAAAATCTAATATTTAATGTAATTATTACAAAGTAATCATGGTGTTAATATAGAAATTTCAAGATCATTGTCCTGTGCACTCCAAGTTCTAAATTGAATGTTTTTGATTTGCATGTGTTTGCTGATTGCAGGCACTGAAATCATGTCTAAGTATTTGCCGTTCTCTTATTTCCTACCCACTCTCTGTTAGGCTACAAAGACTTTGATGATGAGGATGAGACCCCTCAATACCAGAAGGTAGGATATGCCGTCCAAACACATGTTCATCTTGTTACTTTCTTTTCAGTGACCCATTTTAATTATTTTGGTTGCTTTAATTACGACATAATTGACTGAAGATTTTTTTGTGTTTGTTGTATATGACATTAGGGCACCTAACGATTATTTTTCAAATCAATTAATCTAATGATTAATGACTTATAAAAACAATTATTTACTACTCAAGAATATAACAATTATTTTAAAAATATTTAAAAAATATATATATTTAAATATATTATAAAATAAATGACAAAAACATGTGTCAATAAATCTATCTTTTGCTAACAGATCATCATTTTGGGTCTTGACTAAAATACTTTTTTAGCTGCAGCTTGTTCTCCGGGGAATCCTTGCTAAGATATGGTGCAGCAACGCAACAATGCACATTATGCAAGTCGATGTGTTCTTGTAATCGATTACACCAATTGCATAATTTTTTCATTTTGTTTTAACACATCTGAGCAAAAAACTTCAAACATTTTTGAGCAAATACTATTTAGTCTTATACTCATCTTCATTTTTTTGACAATGTACTTCCTTTCCCCACACACTTGTTTTTCAGATAGAGGGTGATCCATGCAGGACTCCAAAACGGCCAAAGGTAATCATTTTGTTCAAATTATAAGAAGTACAACTAAGGGTTTGTTGTTGTAGTAGTCAATAGAGACAGTGTGTAAAACAGGCCACAGCCTCCTGACTGATTAAATCATGGCAGAATCAACATTTATTAGGGGAAAATTGTGTTTTCTATCAGCATGCAGAACATTTTTTATCCTCTCAAAGTGTCCCTCCTTTTGCTATAATTTTGGGCTTGTATCATGTCCCAAGATACTGCCAAAGTTCTCTATTCCTTTCAGCATCTTCTTTCTCGATTTTCTCTTGCTCTCCTGTGCACACTCTCCCTCTCAGCTGCCATGATAGACAGATGACAAGGATGACATCATAGAAGAGCTCAAACTAAGAGTGAAAGACAAGGAAAAGGAGGTGGAGAAGATTGAACCTTCAACTGCAAGAAGGTAAGAAGAAGAGACTCCTTTAAACCTTTAACCTTTATCAATGATAATATTCTGACAATGATAATAATAATAAAACAAACAAAAATCACACAACTGGCAATTGACAATTTTGAGTTATATGTTCATTTCTTCTTTTAATTTGAATTTAGGGCTGGTAGATACTATCACACAAACTGTGAAAGATGCTCTACAGGCCACTAAGTCTGTACCCAGCCACCAAGCCCCTCTTCCTAACCAATCAGCAGAGATAAAGGTATCTCTTACATATTCAGGAGAAGTAATTTTATTAGTGGACTATGCATTGTTTGTTTACATTCATTATCTTTGGGAACCTTCCACAAATTAATATCTTGCATATATGTTGCCGTTTTATTTATCCAAAATGAATGTTAGTGATGCTACGCTAGGTTGCCACTATTAATGCACGCTTTGACAGGTTATTGTGTCCCTCCTCCTACCTCCCAGAAAACACACACACAGAAACAGGTTGTGTGCTCACAGCACATTACATCAAATGGAAACACTACTGCAGTAAACAAGAAGGCTGTCAAACAAAATTATGACCTGCTTATTAATGCCGCACCTCTGAGAATTGGACTTTTGGGAATTCTATGATTACATGGATATAGTAATAACTAATATTTGTTCATCTTTGCAGAATGAGTCCGTCACTGCCTTAATGAATCCAACCGCAGTGGAATATGCCCAAAGGTGTGAAGGCTATAAAAACTCACCAGGACTGTGATGGACTCCATCTTCACTGTGGAAGAGATGACGACGTGCTCCGTCACAGGAAAAAAAGGCATTGTCGGGGAGAAAAGACAGAGCCTTGACAAAGGCAAAGTGAAGCTAGTAATTGGTAAGGATGTCAGAATTTTGTTTAAGTTGGGCAAAATGCTGTTGTATTATATTTTTTGTCATTATCATTTCCAATGCAAATGGTCATAAGCCAGTGTAAATAATGCACTCTTGGATTACCCATTCTGGTTTTACACGGTATGAATTAATTAGACCCTTTGACCCAAAATTTGTTTGGTGAGTACTGAGGTAAATTTAGTAGAATTTCATTTCATTTCTTACAGACCATGTTAAAAAAGTTCGCAGAGGAATCGGAGACACTGAGATCAAGGCCTGCATGGCACAAAAATTAAAAGACACCGGAGACGAGCAGAGAGGGAAACATGGTAAACTATTTATACTGTATATGCCAAGATACTGCTGATTGTGTTATTCATAGAATGTAGGTTTGATTGATTTCTAGAGGGCACACTGTATTATAGAGTATGGTCTAGACCTGCTCTATCTAAGTGCCCTGATAACTTCTGTAATGACTTAGTGCTAAAGGATCTGTTTATTTACATATTTGACTATTCTGCATACATAGACCAGGCATCACAATAGAGCCAATCCTAGAATCCACATAGAAAAGAAATGAAACTTTACTTTGACAGAATAGACTGGTGTTGGTATTGCCCTAATCTTTGATTTTGTCTTTCACTCCCCAAACAGGAGTCCTGCCGGGGAAAACCAAGAGGACTGAGACAACACACACACACACACACAATTAGATAAAGTTTCTTTCCAATGAATAAATGTTTTGCCCCCTTTATTTGATTTGTAGAGGTTTTTTGGCCCATTTTATGGACAGTTTTGTAAATAGAGTGGTATTGCCTGTTGACAAATAAACACTCAATTTCTGTATTTTTTTAAACTTATTTAGGGGCATGTTGATCCTTTTAATGGACAGTTTAATGAATACGTGCATTGTTTGCAATTAAACACTCCATATTTATAACTTTGTTTTAGCTTCTTTATTGCAAGACACATGGCAATAGGCCTTATAGAAGAACATGTCTTGTCATGGACTTCTACTTACTCAATGTCCAATCTTCATGTAAAAAATGTAATTGATTTATTTGAATTGTGCTTTTATAAAGCCATTTTAGTCAATGGAAAATGAAATGAAGCATCTTTAGAGATAAACTATTCACTCCTAGAGAATTCCATAGTTCCATACAAATAATCATAATCACATCTGCATGTTGCATCTTATAAAAAGAATATAGAACACTGCGTTGAAATCTCCCTTTGTATGGACAGATTATGCTCAGTCACAGCTAGCACTTCTTTTCATACCACCAACACATAGCTAAAAAGTTAAATGCCCTTAGTTTCAGAGTTTGAGTCCAGGGTGACTCAAGAGTGCACATTCATGGAGTCCTAATTTACATTTGTGTTTTGTTGGTAAGAAGTAACAATCACAAAGTTCTAGGGTTACATGGGTTTACATGGGTTTCACATGTAATCCCATAGGTTTCACGTGGGATTTCACAAGGGCTTCACATGTATCCCATAGGTTTCACCTGGGTTTCTGTTGTTTTCACATGAGAATTTACATGGGTTTCACATGTAATTCCATGGATTTCACATGTAATCCCTTGGGTTTCACATGGGAATATACATGGGGTTCACACATTACACCATGTCGATGTTCCAAAACCACATGTTTCCCATGTGCAAATTTCCTTTAACATGTGCAAATCACATGTGTTCTACATGTTTCACATGTAAAATAAACATGTTAAATTTCACATGTGCAAAATCACATGTCCATGTTGTCACATGTGATCACATGTGACAACATATGATTTTGCACATGTGAAATTCATGTGTTTTTTTCTGTAAGGGTGGTCTCCCCAACTCCTGGGAGAAATGGCTGGTTCTTTAGTGCTAAATGCTCCACTTTGCTAAATTTGCTAACTGTCTGCGGTGCTGGGCAGCATACAACAGCTCTTTTGCTGAAAACAGCTGCCTGCCTGGGCTAGAAACAAGGTCGATGAGAGCAGTGAAAGATAACTAAAAAAGTTAAAGTTGCACACTGAAACCAAAACAGTGACCTGAAAGACACTAAAATGCTCCAACGAACTGAGGGGAAATGCAGAAGTGATAATTCTCTTGAGGCTCCTTTCTCTTCAAGCATAGTTATTTTATATGACCCCTAGCACCACCGCAAGAAGTTGCTTGTCAGGAGAATTCAGGGTTTATTAAGCATTTGATGAAGCTGCAAATGCTGTTCTCTGGTGAGGGCAATCTCAGTTGCAGTGAAGCGGGACGAAAGAAGAGTGACATCAAAAGGAAACACCACAATGTTACGGTGTCGTCTACCCTGATATGTGCTTTCTTGAAATTATCCAATTTAAATACATTATAAATGCACATAAAATAGGTATTTTCTGCTTATTTTGACATAGATAATTGTTGGAGTGTTTTGCTATCACTTTTCATATGTCCCTTGTAATAATTAGCAGTCATGGTCAAAATGATCGGTGACAGGCCTCTCCACTTTCTGTAATAATGGTGACTTTGGGCTAATGTTGGATGCAATTTTACGGCTGTCATAGTTTGGATTCTGGTTTGGTTGTTCTGAAGTAATGCATTTCTATCTATCTTTATCTTGTATTTATTAATTTTTAGTATGTTTTATTCATGATTTGTCTTTGCCACAACCTTGCCAATGTCATGTGTACATGTCCATCCCCTCATACTCCATTCCTCTCATTCTATAATTCACATTATTTCCCTTGTCCCATCTCATTGCTTTGCATTGCATACTTTTGTTGCCACAGTCTGGGTGCAATAAATTTCCTTTTAAGTGGATTATATTAAATTCTGGGTTGGTTAAAGAGGAGGACAGAGTGAATGAGAGAGAGGGGGGGGTAGATAGAGGAGAAAGAAAGACAGAGGGATGGAATGAAAGAAAGAGATGAAGCAAAACAATGTCGATGAGGGTTTTTTGAGAGAGATTTTTTTATTTTATGTAACATTCATCTGCTGAATTATAAAACAGATTTTTTGGGGGCCGGCCTTTATGTTATACTGTGTTGCTGCACACACACACACACACACACACACACACACACACACACACGCGTGTATGCTGCCTTACTTACAAAACAGTACTTTTTTGCAACTTCACACTTCCTTTTCCCTCATTTTTCCCAACTGTAGCACAAAAACATCACATAACAATGGCGAACCAGGAAACATTTTTTTTCCTCTGTACATATACAAAGAACACATGAAAAACATGGAAAATGAGTTCAGAGTGAAACAGAAAAAAGTGGGTTTTCAAGTTTTCGCAAGAGGATCTTTCCCTTGCGCCAAACACCAATAAGCATCTTGTTTAGATTATTATACAGCACATGCACACACACACACTCACAAACATATGTACAGAGAGCATGGCAAGGGACCATCATGACATATTTGCAGGCAGTTTTTTGGCAAGACATGAAGCGAGACAGACACAAGAAAGTAATAATGAGAAAGCAGACAAAGAAGATTGGCAGTTTTTTCCCCCTTCTTGTGTAGAGGAAAAACTTTATTAGACAGTACGTCTGTGTTGGTATTTGTTGTTAGCCAGAAACAACTGTATGCGTGTTAATAAGAAAAGCCATAAACAAGCGTGCATGCGTGCCTATAAAGCATGTTAATAAACTGAGGGAGGGTCTTGTCAAGGTGATAAATAGAACAAAACACACCGGGACGGATTAGAGAGAGAGGGAGAGGGAGAGAAAGAAAAGAAAGAGATTAACCATAGGATGCCTCGAGATTGAAGAATAGAGGAGGGGCAGAGGGAGGGATGGAATAAGAAATATAGGCAAGGAAGAAAGGGTGGAAGGAATGGAAGGAAATCACCGAGGGATGGATGAAAGGCAGAAGAAAAGTTTTGGGAGGAAGTGGGGAAAAGATATGAAAGAGGACACCTGGTAGGGAAAATAGAAATAAGAAATAAGGATGCAGGAATAGAAACATGGAGGACATGTGGAAGACAAGAACGTGAAGGATAGGGAAAGAAGGGAAGGGGTATGAAGTATAGAAAAGTGAAGCAAATATGAAAATACGTTGGAGAAGAAGAAGCAGTTGAAAGGGTCTAGAAGAAGAAATGAGTGCAGAATAAACAGAAACAAAATCTCAGATCATATCACTAGCAAATTGGCCGTTCATTGTTCCCTTTCTCATTTGCAAAATCACATTTTGTGTATTAGATATAAACTGCACCTCATCTTCCATGCACCACTTATATTGGTAAAATTGTTAACTTTTCTAAGAGCTTCTCCTGTCACTCCTTAGTTTCCACCCACCATAAAATATCGTGGGAGGTGGCACCATGCTGCATGAATCAATTTCAAAAGACATTTTAGACAAAGAGAGTATGGCACGTATCAGGGATTAAAGAAAATCAGCGAGAAAATCGGGGCAGGGAAATTCCAAGCGAAGCAAATTCAATTTTAAGCAAATTCCCCCGATCTGTCACTGTGACAACTCAGCTTGTTTATGATGTGCTTGTGTGAACTTTAGATTAACCTTGCTATCACTTTTCTCTCCTTCTCTCTTCATTCCTCTCTGCAGGGTGTGGTTCCAGTCAGGCATCAACTTCCTGGCTGTAAAACCCAGCAACCTCGTTGCGTGGGAGATCAAACAGGAAATGGCACCAGGAAGCAGTTCATTGGCGGTGATGTGTCAGAGAAAGGCCTACTCCACAGCAGAGAGGTAGGACTGAACTCACATATCTACTCCTCAGGCTTCTTATGTCAGTAGCTGGGTAGCTTATTCCTTTTGTATTTGCGGGTGCACAAAATCAAAGCCAAACAACCATTAATTGCTTATATTTTAGCAATGTGAATTCTTAGTTGTTTTCACAATGACAGTTTCTGCAACAAAGACCAAATAAAATATTTATGATTTGTGTCATCAGTTTATTTTGCAGTCTTGTATACTCTTCACAAGTATGTAGTACACATACACAGGATGGGCTGACATGCTGCAGTAGAACGCACTGACCCATGTGTCATGCTAAATTTGCCATTCACTTGGTAATTACTCTGTCTTTGTATGGTTGGTTATCTTAATGTGTGCGCTTGGATTTGTGTGTGTGAGTTTAGTTTGTGTTAGGAGGGTAAAACCAGCAACAGCAAAACAAACACACCAACTTTTTTTTGTTTTTTGCTAATGTGTTTGTCTATACTTGACCCTGATGCATGGTTATGCATGGTCATGAACTTGCTACATAAAAAACAACAACAACAAAAAAAAATAAAATTAACAAAAACAGATTGAATGTAATCAGTGTGGATGAGACGTCAATTTCCCATGGTTGTGAAAATCAAATTGAGATAGCAAACAGAGGCTTAGGTGGCTAACTGGGTAGCATAGAAAAAAAGTGAATCAGCTACTATGTGCAAATGATAGCGGTACAATAACAACACAATGCATGAGGAAAACAAATTAAATGAATTAAAAATAGCCCTGATACAGGAAATACCACTAGTTTGACTCACATACTGTTACAGCTCAAAGCAAGCTCCAAGGACCCCAGTCAACGGATTGAATTTAATATTGAGATATCTGTTGTATGAAAAATGTCTATTCTATGATTGACAGCTTGAAAAAGAAACACAGTAGGGCTGAATAGCTGTTGTTAAATCACTGTCACACCTTCAAGGGGAAACAAATCTTTCCGGGGGTATTTTTGAAATGTTGGCTGATGTATTTCAGACCTTGTGTTGACTGCAGTGTTCAAATTATGTAGACTAAACTATTCTACATTCAAGTGACTAAAAAATTAACAGGACTGATGAGATAAAATGCTAATCTGTTTGTACAATTCACCATGTTGGCCACCGTAGAAGGTGTAATAGGTGCAGTAATACTGCAAGAAAATAGTATATTTTTAAAATTTATCTAACCAGGGAAGTATCACTTTTCAGGAACACCTTGTTCACATTCAAAAAGTTACACACAATCACGCTGCCCAGTACGATCTTCAGTCTCATCCACTGATAAAACCTAGCTGTACTGAAACAAAGAAATAAGTCAGATGAATTCTTTAAAGAAGTAACCCAAATGTACTATTGCGGGATAGGTGCAGGTTGAAAACAAAACAGTTCTATCTTCGCTCGCTTGCATGAATGCTGCGTGTGTGTACATCTGTTTATGTAGTGACTCAGATGCAGTCCAGATAACACACATCCACACTTATACACATTGCTCAGACTGGCAATACTGAATGCAAGCTCTAGCATGTTAGCCTGTATTTTGCCAAATATAAAATACAGTATACTGTATTGGTTTGTGTATGTCTTTGTATCAGACAAAATCAGCTACAAACTATTAGCCATGGCTGAATGGAAAGCTATTTGACATGTAAACATGAATGTGATCTGTTTATCCCCACCCTTCCTTTATGTATCTATTTGTCTTAATTTAGCTCTTGTCTCTCTCTTTTTTCACCTATCTTTCTATCCATACATTTCTTTCTCCAACCTCATATTGGAGCGACTAAAGTCCTTCCCCCACTGTCTCTCATGACCCCTTCCCCCTACTCTCCACTCCCTCTACTCTCTTTTTCTCTCTGCTGTTTGAGAGCAGTGCTGATGAATGACTTCTCATTGCATGAAACTATTATTGCAGGACCCCAGCTCAATTAGCACCACTTAGCTAGCCTTTCACCATGTCTAGCCTTGACTGATGGACAGCATCAGCAGGAACAGATAACCCAAAAATGGCACAGACGGAAATAAAACTGATGACACAACAGCTTTAAGCTTTTTAATTAAGAGCATAAGCCAGTTAAAAGTTTTTTATTAGATGTTTTTAAAACTTAGAACCCAGTGTCTTTGTAGAGTGTGAACAGGATGTATCATAGTAGCATAGAGTTTCATGCCTTTTCATGCCAGTTTTTTCAAGCCCCGCCTGAGTCACTGTGCACTGCTTGTCAAATTCTCCATTCTCCCACAACACATATACAGTTTATAATGATAATGGTGGTGGATTTGTGTACAATGGTTACATGATTTTAGAGAAGTTTTAGAAAAGTAGGCATCTCATTTATTTTTCCAGCTCCTGCTGGCATTAGCTGCTTGCTAGCTAATTAAGCTTGTGTTAGTTTCACAAATTGGTTGAAAGAAATGTCTTTGACTGACTGTTTTCAGTCTCAGTCTACCTTTTTACATTATAAAATGAGAACTTCATGGCTAAATACACACTGTTAAAAGAAAGAGGCTAAAGTTTCATGTCCCGGACAAAAAGTCATCCTCACCAGTTGATGATCCACAAAGAAGACATCTGAATAAAGAACATCATTCTTGTCTTGCATTATAGAGTTAGTTAGTGTTATTATTACAGTATAAGTGAAAAAAAAATGTCAAATCAGATGGTTATTATGTTCTAACACAACCCTGTTTGGCTGCTTGTTAGTATTTTAAATTTTTTTTACTTTTAATGTCACAAGAGAAAATGTATTTAGGAAGAGCACTAACCAATGGGTGTGAATGCAATGCCATGTTTGCTGTGTGATGGAAGTTTACACTTCCTAAAATCCAACAAAAACCAGGGCAGAGCTACTAACATTACCAGAAACACCCAAAACTACTAGACACTACATAAGTTGTTAACTGGGCTTTTATAAACATAACCTTAAACCCATCAAACTCATTGCATTAACACTACTTAATGACATGCATTGGAAGCAGAGCTTGATTACTAGGTCATAAACCAGATAACCTGACTTACCAACCATTTTAGCTTACATTAGAGCAGATAACAAAATTCATTAATTCCACTATCGCTGGTGGGTTTTGTGAAAGGCAAAAACGACACTCCAGAGTGTTCTCATCTCAGGGCGTCCCATACCATTGACACTGAAGGTCTCTTTCAGCGTCTCTATGAGACTTTCCCGGATGTGTCAGTATGAGACGCTCTGGGACCGGCTAAAGGTGTTGACAGCCCCCCGAAGCCCCCTACCCTTAACACAACCATCAGAAATGTTAGTGCCTAAACCTAAGTCACTGATTGTATGCATGTCGACCAGCTAACCCTACAGCTGTCACAGCCGATGTGCTAACAGGTAGGGTTAGCCTCCTTTGAGTTGCTGCAACGTAGCAAACGGTGGCATTTCAAATAATTACGCTTTGTCACACTTTCTGAAAACGTCGTTAATGACGCACTGAGATGAGAACGTGTTGGAGACTCCCTCAGAGTATCAAGTGCAATACCTTACAAATCTTTAAATGAGTATAGTTCTTACTCCAGCCTTATGCACACCACTTTAACATGTTAAAAAACAAAACTTGACAACCCTGCCTTTCGTAGTTATGGTTACTGAGCTATGATTAGACAATTACTGTTTGGGGAAGAGGTAAAACGAATAGTCGGTTGGTGGGTACTGGTTTGAATATTTCTTTAATGGATAGATTTATACTTTTGTGGTGCTTTTCAACCTGCCCTGTGAAAAAAAGAAGGCATTTGATAAATTTTGAGATGTGCCAGTCACTGTAGCCTCAAGGCAAAGAAGTTATTTTCATGGTCCGTTGTCATCCATCAAGATGGTGTTGTTTGAGGTGTTGAGATGGAGGTGATTCTAAATGGTTGCATATTGCTCTGAGCTTTGGCCCTTATCCGTGTGTTTTTTTTTCTTGGCCTGAAGGAAAAACTCATGAAAGTGACATCATGGTAAACACAGAAAGTGATGCTTTAGAAACCAGATTATGATATGGCTCTCACAAAGATACACATAGAATTACAGATGCAAACACACAGTCACATCCACTTACACATACACACTCCTGCCATCTTCAAAGTAATACTGTAAACAAAGAGATGGTGAAAAAGCTTGGATTATGATGCAGCAGGCACAAATATACACAAGTGTATTGATGTACACACATACAGACCCATACAAACATGGGCAGAACACACACACATACAAGAAGTAGGGCTGATTCAATGCAGTACAATGAGCAGCAATGAAGACTGTAGGTGGGAGTAAAGCTGACATTTTTTACTACGGGGAAGGCACACACACACACGTACAGTATATATAGACTGTTGCCAGCATACAACAGGCAAGATCACAGGCTTTTATCAGTGATTGTGTGGGTGGGATGGCTAATTAAAAGCGCTGATCTGTATTAATCTCTAATGAGATATTACTGGTTGAGACATGAAACAGTGAGTTTTTTATGAATGAGAGGGCTGGAATGATTACATCCTCTGAAAATGAATCTTGTGAATTGATTCCTGTTACCTATTGTTCTTCTATGATACAATATGATCTGACATGATACGGTGTTCAAACTATGCATATAATGGGGAATGCATGGTTAAATACAGCATTATGCAGTCATTAGAACCATAGCATATGGGTTTTTCTGTGTGTTTAGGTGTGTTTTTTTGTGTGGTTGTGCATGTGTTTATTGTTGTGTGTGTCTGTGAGGTTGGTGTATGTATGCTGTATTAAATATATAGTATTTTTGCATATATGTATGTAGGTTAACATCTGAGACCAAAAAGGAAAGAAATTGTTGATAAGGATGATGGTAATTACTGTTCCACTATTACGTGTCCCAGGAGACCTCTTTTTTTTTTAAAGCACCCAATTTGCACAGCAGCATCAAAGCTCTCCTACAGTTCTCATTTGTTTCTTTATTGATTTTGATTATAAAGTAATTATTCATTATCTGTGTATTTCTCAACATTCACCATCATTTTGCTGTAATCATACTGTGTTATTGACACTCTGCTTAGTCGTGCCTCCCTGCCCTTCTGCTGATGTGTACCAGTAGCTCTGAAAAATAAAATATGAGATATTTAGATGTATGCATGTATGTGTCTCCTTTCTGGCAGAAACTGCCATTGAGGCGTCCTCTAGCAAGACTTGTCTTTAATTGGAATTAATTTTGAATGTGATTTACAGTGTTGGGCAAGTTACTCAGAAATTCAGAAATATATTACTAATTACTTATTACTCCTTAAAAAAGTAATAATATTACTTTACTTATTACTGTGTGATAAAAGTAACTAGTTACGTTACTTGCTACGTTACTATATTACTTTTGGGGGGGCAGGTTTGTGCAGCGGTGTTCGTGAGAGAGAAACAGAGAGAGAGAGCAAGATGCTTTATGAATATATGCTCCATAATACAGCTCCACAATAAAATATGATTTTAAATATGCCTAGTAAAACAAATTGAAAATCAATATGTACTATATACCATATACGGGAAGCACTTCGCTACCACCCTCTTTCACCCCCAAACAAAGCACTCTCTCCCGACTTTATTAACTAATATCATATTCATAACAACAGCAAGGAGTGTGTTTTTTTTTAAAAACGTAACGTTTCTTAAAGCCACTGGCTGAAATAAAAAAATAAAGCAAGTAAATCTTGACTTTTGAACTACTGTTTCTGCACATGTAGCCTATTTATAAGAGCAGCATTCAGTAGTTACAAAACATTATATTAACACAGTAACAGTAATTTTACTATTTTAGAAAAGTAATTAGTTACACTACTAGTTACTGGGAAAAGTAATAATATTACAATAATATTACTGACCAACAATGGTGATTTATGCGTTATTATTCATTCATCTATTTATTTTAAAATCATGTTATTATTCTTTTAATTATACATACAGTATCATCCTGCTATGAATACTATTAAATTATTTAATATTTTTTATATTTCTTTCATTTTCCATTTTTTGTGTTGCTGTCCTTGCTTGGTTTTCTGTTATTAGGTTACTGAATGTTAGTGACATTGTAATTTTCACAGCCTCTATGGATTTTTATATCACTTTTAAAATTATTTTTTCTTTTCTTCACTCTATTTACAGTCTTTTTATTACATTGCATTTGAAGTAGAACAGGTTCGAGATTAACTTAGTTTTGCCTGGTGGGTTACATGAGGAAATATGCAGTGGGTTATGCGTGTGGCTGATGTTGCCAGAATTGGGTGCAGTGCTCTATTTCATGATCATGTTTCTCTATAGATTAAAACTGCTAATGGGCCTTGTTCAATACCACAACTAGGGTAATGTACTGTCCACACTCCATACGAGGACATGCTATTTATGTGTGTGTGTGCGTGTGTGTGTGGGAAATAGTGTTGAAGTTCATCATCCTGAGCCTTTGCATGCAAGAAAAACATTCAATTTAATGATTTTACAGTATTTTCTGCAGTAGCTGAACCAACCATATAATACTGCATGTACTGTTAAATAAATTAATTAGTAGAAAGCAAGCACTACAGCAAGTGATTCGATTGCCAGACTATTCTGTGCAACCGGTAACATTGAAATACTTAGTAGGGCTCGAACAAAATCATAGCAGCAATTTTCAAGGAAAGCAGTGAAAATGATTTAAATGGGAAATTCTAGAAGAGAAAATCATTGTATTTGAATGATTGAACCGTGAACACCAGGCTTTAACCTCTGAAAGGATGTGTGATCATTTGCCCTGAAAGCTTTTATCTTTATTTAGCATTGCCCCTGCTAAGAGTCCCATCTTATGAGGTTAGAAAGGTTATTACTTTGTTTTCCAGCGTATGAAATGTGTTGCGGTGTAAAGAACATAGCAGCAATTAAGAGATGCTTGTTTGTTAAAATCCTTCATACAGTTAAAACCCTTAAGGAGAGCTTTAATAAAGTCTTTCTTTTCAGCTTGTCAATGATTAAAGACTAGCTAACACAAAGCAGACTGAAAAACTTGGAAGGCACAGAATACACAACTTCTCAAAATTGTAATCAAGACACAAACATTCTCAGATGAAGAACTGACAGGAGACTAATGCTTTTTTTGCTGTATTGTTGTTTTGCATCTTATTATAGTTTTGGGTAGTATTGGGCAGCTTCCAGGTGTGAATGTGTAACAGTGTGAATGGGATCAGGGCCTTCCTGCAAAAGAGAGGCTTCCTCTTTGTGACATTCCCCTGAATAAATAAAGGTAAAGAAATGAGAAGAAAAGATTATAACAAACAAACAACGTAAATGTTGTTAAACAGTATATGTTGCATTTCTGATTCTGATTCTGATTCAGATCACTGGGGTAACGTTCTGATTAGGTGCTAATTTAAATTCTATTTAAAATCTAAACCCAGGGCAGGACAACATATGTTCAGTACTTTCTACTGTATCATGGACAATTTACAAACCACAAAACTCAGAAAACAGTGAGAAAATAATGACAAATAGTTGTGTGCCAGTGTGACCTCTAAAGACAAACTGCCCTTTTAAATAGAGTTGTGTGCTCATGTTTGACAGGCATATAGTGGAGTGTCAAATCCCCCAGAAGATTTCCTGCTCACATTAATCTAGTTCGCCACGCATACACACATGCAAACAAACTGCACATACTGACATTTTCAGGGAAACATGCATTGATACACATATAAGCAAATACATTCAAACACACCCACTGAAAGCAAACTTGCATACACACATTTAAACACACAGATGTTGCTATAGTGTGCATCATTGCATGCTTTAAAGCCGGGTTAGGCGATTCTAATCCAATATTCGTTTTTTGTCAAATTCAACAAACTTCTCCTCACGGTCCGCTAGGTGTCCGTTTTGTGTGTGCGCTGAAAATACTGAAAAATCCATTGTTTTCACACAGCCCCAGACTCTGTAAAAGGGAACAAACAAAGTCCTCACCACACAACACTATTCCAACCATGATTTTTGTGTCAGGTAACATTAAAGGCAGGGTAGGTAAGTTTGAGAAACTAGCTCAAACGGCCAGATTTTTAAAAGTATCCAACAGATAAACTCCCACCCCCTCCCTTCTGGGCTCTTCCAAAGCCAGAAGGGAGGGGGTTGGCACGCCACCAAAACACGTGAACGCGCGTTACAGAGTGCTGGAGAACGAGCACAGTGACGAGTGGAGAGCAGCGATGCAGCGGCTCACGTCAGGGGTAAGAAAACATTTGACTTTATCGTTATGAAAGTAAACAACTAATGCGGCTGTTAGTTTTCACTATCGAGCTAGCATGTTTATATTGGATAGGTTTAAAAATCTGACTTTGATTCAGTAACGAGCTGGTGAGCTAACTGTTAGCAACAGGTAGCTGTGCTAACAGCTGCGGTAACATTGGGCAAAGCTAAAAACAGGCCGATGCACATTTTCCTGTTTCCATCAGTTACACCACACACATGAATTTCGTGTTAGACTCGTAACATGTACGTTGTTTTGCATGTTAGAGCTTCCACTGTGACAGCTTTATTGTCTCTGATGAGGACTGCACTCCAGAGCCAAGCACAGACCGGGACAAGACCGGGACAGGACCGGGACCGGCCCGGGGTCGAGTCGAAGCAGAGGGAGGGCTGGCAGGGTCCGAGGAAGGAGAAGCGGGACGGGGAGGACGAGGTGCAAGCCGAGCAACACATACCTGCGTCGAGCTTCACACTCCAACAACAGCATATGAACAGGTATATATATTTTAATATTAGTCTGTTGTCTCCCAGTGTACTTGTCTCAAAGTTTGTCTGGTGTTTACCCCTCAGCCCTTTGGGTGTCACAAATAGTGCTGTGTAATCACTATTATTACTTTTTTTATTATTGTTTACTGATTAGAACAACTGCAGCTGGGCTCATCTGTGTCATGTACATTGACCTGGTGTGTAATGTGGACACAGAAGTCCTGTTAGAGAACAAGCCCCTGTTCAATAAAAATATCTGATCATGTTGATAAATGTTCTTTCCAGTTACACAGATCTTTTCCATTTGGAGTTCTAACAACTATATATTCCTTTACAGGCCAGAATCTGAGGACTGTGGACAACATCCAGACTACAGTGTTTCCCTGCACCACACATGGCTGATCTTCAGACCCAGGACAGAGTAACAGACAGTTCAGTCAGGCAGCATACAGACAGTTTGTAGTGTGACAGTGTGGAGAACTTAGAGTCGTGATGTTTCTAGAAGATGTTCTCCTGATCCATTAGGACAATACAGAGGTTTAATCCTAGCAGGGTGGAAGATGTAATGTCACTGACTGCTACACAAATAATTTCCTCTGTGTGGATGAATACCTGTTCATTGTTAGTTTTATTCCCAGGAGGGTAGAGAAAATACAAAGTACGTTTCCCTGTTCTGGATAATATTTTCATTCTTTTTTAAATAAAACATTGAAAATGATAAATGCCTTTTCTTTACACTTGCAGCACAAACAATCAAGCAACTACATTTTGTCTTATGTCTCCAATAATGACATCCAGATGTGGTATAACACTTGTTTATTGTTATTAAATACTACAACCTATCACAAATAGATCATTTTAAACATCTTTAAAAATGAGTATATACAGGAATCGACAGTGTCCACAGGTGTCCTGACTGATTATGAAGACAGTTCAGACCTGCATGTAGCATCATATCACTGCTGTGGAGATGATTAAATATATCACAATCACCTCTCTGACATGATTACCACATTTCAAAAAACAACCATATTACTTTTTGATTTATATTTTGCTGTATCTAGTAACACAGTTGCGGCAGGGACACCTGACTGAACCCCATGTTGACATGGATCATCAGGTCTCCTGGTTCTGCTTCTAAGGCATCTCCTCAGTAGTAGGCAACTGTCGGTGGAGGAGGAGAGCACACTGGATGTCTTTTTGTTGTACACCTTGCTTTACCTGATACTACAAAAAAGGAGGATCAACTTAGTGAAAAGTTTGTAATACCTGACATTATTCTCTAGCAGTTAGCATTTCCGCATAAAATGCAATCAAAACAATAAATCAACAAAATCTGTATTCCTCATACTGTTTAATATTTTTGACCCATCACTTATAAATGTATTGAGTAAAATGCATAGGAGTACTCATAATGCAACATACTGAACTGTGTCATCAGCTTTTCTCCTGGCTGGACTGTGGACATGGTGGTTATGATCCAGGCCAACCAGCGTGGTCCTTTCAGTGTATACTGGTGAGAAGCACAGGGCTATGACAGACTCCAAATCTGCAGGTGACCTGAGGGCACAGTGGAAATAAAACATACAGGACTTTTTTTACTTCTGGTAAAATAAGTAATGACATCAACAAGTAACAGCAGCATTACAAAAGGTTTTCACACAGTAGGTTTAGCTATGAACAATGTCAAACTAACATTATATTATATTATATTATATTATATTATAGGTAGCTTATATACCAGAAACACAGATACCTTTAGCCATCATTGTTTATGTACACTAACGTTGACATGTATCTCATAACTACAAACACAGCTACATCATCATATTTGTAAAAGTAGCATTCAGTCAAACATCAACTGCAGACACAAGATAATCACACAGACCGATTAGATACAAGCTGTAAAGATAACATAAAGTTAGGTGTAAACATAGTAACGTTAGTCCCTATAATAATAAACCTATATGGTGAATAACTAAACCGGAGCAGTCTACACTTACATTGTCTTACCTCATGTTAGTGTCGGAAAACAGCTTGCACTGCGGTTTTCCAGCTCACCTACAGTTGGATATAATTCATCGTCTCTACTCTGGCTCCTACACCAGCCTGCACTTGTAGCAGCTGTTAGCTCTATGCTAAGTACGTAGCTACCGTTAGCTGTATGCTTAGTTGGTAGCTACCGTTAGCTCTATTCGTAGGTAGCTATTTGCTAGCGATGAAAGTAACAAATTACCATCAAAATGATAAAAGCCAGATTACCTGTCCAGCAGAAATAAAGCCACCACGCTGTGTCAGCCCCTCGGTGTTCCTCAGTTGACACTATCGTTGAAAAGCCATGCAGATATTAGCTCCGGTCGGACCGCTTCACTCTTCAGGTCTGAGCGAGCTGACCGGGTTCGCGCATCGGGGCAGCTCATGTAGCAGTGAGGGAGAGTGACAGTCGGCCAGTCAATCATTGCATTCAGTCCGAATGGAACGAGTGGCTGTGTTTAATGCAGCCCTGAGAGGACTACAGACAGCCGATTTTTATACTCTCTTTTCAGTGCACCTAACTTTTTAATATGCATTGGTGTATAGACAGTTTCAACAAATATGACAAAAAGTGTTTTAGAAGCAACTTGCCTACCCTACCTTTAAATGACATGTTATTTTTACAGCTTATTTTGTAGTTCGCCAAGGCATGCTGTTGTTTTGATGTTAGCCATAGCAGAGTTGTGAGTATCGCTTACAGAAGCAGGAAAACGGAGATGTGGTCCCAGATCCATACACTAGCCAGAACTGGAACTGGAACTGTACAGAGCGTGAAAGCATGCCATTGGTCGGATAGACCTGGGTTCGATTCCCCTGGGACACCATATTATCATTTTCAAAAAAAGAGTACAGTGGGAAGAGGTGGCAGAAGGACACAGCTTAATTCTTAAAAATATAGTAATATTCCGGCAGCTGTGGTGCCAGAAAGATACTGTCAAATACCAGCAACTAACTTGTTAAAGTATGGTAATTTGTGCACTGGTGCACAGTCATGTTGGAACGGGAAGGGGCCATCTCCAAACTGTTTCCACAAAGTTGGGAGCTTGAAATTGTCTAAAATGTCTTAATTTTTAATCACAAACATGATTTTACAGGAAGTTTAGTTTTTAAAAATAAAAATTTTAAAGCCCATTAAAAGGTGTGGACACCTGTCAATTGACAATAAATTAAATACTACCTTTCTGTATTTTACCATTTTTTGACAATTATTTACTATGTCAATTATAATCTAAGCATTATGATTATGGCTATTACAGTTTTGATCATTGTGTTTCAACAATGCTTGTAGGCATTATACACTGATTAAAATAACATTTATTCAAATATCAAAGATATTTGTCAATTAACAAAACTATGTCAAATTACAGAACTTTTTTTTTGTTACGGCTAACTGTTACTAATTGTACCACGTTTAAGAAATGTTTGTACACTTTTAAACTTATATTTAACAGTGTTTTTTTAATAAGATAAATAATATTTGTGAAAATACGGTAAATTCCTGAATGTGTTGTAACAGTTTGTTTACATCAAAAACCCAAAATTGTCTTTAAAGTAACAAAAATGTTATGGTTAATTTACAGCTACAGATTTTTCTTGTTATTTTATATTAGATATGTGAATTCACAGTTTATTTTTGTATTTTTTTGTATTTTGATATTTTCATGTATGTAAAAATACAGGACTAATCTGTGAAATAAAAAGGAATAAAACTGTAAAGTTACAGATTTTTTTTTACAGTGCACATGCTTGGATCAAAAAAGATTTTCTGTTCTTCTCCCTACTCTGTCTACACCGGTGGAGAGGACAGAAAAGAGTACAGAAAATTTCGGACCCTGTACCTTCCTGTAGGATGTTTATGCTTTTAAAATAAGCCACACAAATCACAAATCCAGCTCCCACACAGGTTTGAGGATGACATTTTATGTTTGGACTGGATTAAATTCACTCAAGAAGAAGGGCAGATGCATGTCGCAGGGTTAAGTGTTGTATGGTTTTAGTTGTTTGTTAAGACAAACTAACTTGACAGAGAGCTTTTGTTTGAGTACTGGCAGTCTCCATGGGATAAACACACAAGTTCATACATAGCATAGACATGGGGCCAAGATGTCTGCAGTCTCTGTAGGCTTTATGTAAGGATTAAAAACAGCAACAGCGAGGAAGGATAGAAAGCGAGAGGGTTGTCTGTAAAGAAGAGGGAGATAGAGGGCAGAGAGGGAGAGAGAGGAAAAAAGGGAGAGTGGAAGTGAGAGAGTTAAAGGGAATGAGCTGAGACAGAGAAATAGAAAAATGACAGAGAAAGAGGTCGTAAGAGCACGACAAAGTTGCTGTCAGTGTTTGTCCCTGGAGAGAGAAAAATGGAAAATTTCCTTCAGATAGTTACACTCAAATCCCATTTTCATTCCGTGTGATGTGTGTATGTGTGCATGTGTGAGACAGATATAGTTATTTATATGTTACATGTTTATGTTTTTAGCATGCAAAATCATTTTGTGTGTTGTTCTTTCTGACCCATGTTTATCTGCCCAGTCACACACAGGGCCAAAGTACTTGCTCTACTTTATCCTGAATGAACCACATAAGCACACATCATTGAATGTGTCCCTCTCTGAGTGCCTTTCACTGACTACATCATCTCCTCAACTGAACCATGATACTTCATGCCAGACATTAACACATAACATGAACTTTAGTGTTACTTTAGCCATGCTGATAGTTGATTTTATTTTCCCAGGCTTTAAGATATCTGTATCTAAAATTTCTGCATCCACTCCCACATGGAGTGAACTGGGGCCTGTTTCAATAAGGAGGTTCAACCAACTCTGAGTTAAAACTTGAACTCTGAGCTGACTTACCCTGAGATGGGAAACTCTGAGTTTTGGGTTTCAGAACAGCTGAAATGAGTTAGTTCAATCAACTCTGAGTTGACTGACTCTGAGTTAAGCGCGTGCACCACAACTATAAAAAGCCATTATCAATGGAGCGCAGATATTACGAGTCACCATGGCAACAGCGTCAGACAAAAAAGGTGTGCATATTTCTCACCAGCAGAACTGGATGTGCTTATGCAAGCATATGCAGAATTTGAACATGTATTTAAAAAAAAAAGAGCAATACGGCTGCAGCGGTGAAGGAGAGAGAGTTAGCTTGGGAGAAAATAGCTGCTCGAGTCAATGCGTAAGTTTACATTTTAATTACTTTTATACAGTGTTGGGTGTAATGAATTAAGTTACTAAGTCATCTAAATACTGTAATTAAATTAAAGACTATAAAACAATTCTGTATAAAACAATAGTGGATTTAATATCAAATTTTAAAAGGTATATTTTTAATTTAACTTTCTCCCTCTAGTTACACACTTTGGTCAATTTAAGATTAATTCATGCAATTGTATATTGTTTATTTGAAAGCATTAGAAGTGCAGTTTCTTGTCTCTCCTTGTATTGTTCAAGTGGTTGAGGTTGATTTGGGATTTAGAAAGTAATTAATAAGTAAGTAAAACAAATTAGTATAGACCAATACTTTCTAGAGATAGTAATTATTACATTAATCTAATTAGACTTGTTGAAGATAAAATTTGTAGTTAGTAATTAAGAACTACTTTAGAGTAACTTACCCAACTGTTATAATATCAGAGGTGAAACTGGAAGAACAGTATTTTATTAAACCTAACCTAACGTAAGGCAACGCAAAGTATCTGCTCGGATGTAAGAGCACGGCCGTGATGGTTGATGTTTCTGATGTAAGGATGGATGAGATTATGGATGTATCTTATTGACTGTAAAGAAAAACGGTAACGCTTAAATAAAAATGGATAGGGATATGACAAAAAATCCACTCCGGGCCTCAAAATCCTCTCCCGACGTAAATGTAACTCCCTACGAAGTAATAGCCTACAGCCTCTTCGTCAACAGGATCATCCATAAAAGGACATGCCATTTCATTCCCTTTGATGCTTCTGCGTGACTGAAATGTGCGCAATGAATATGTCCCCAAAGAATCAATGAGGTGTTTAAACACCACTTCCTCTTTAAAAAAGGGGAGGAGACCAAAATAAACTCTGGGTTTTCTGAAGAAAACCCAGGTTAGGTTCACAGAGTAAGTTGCCATGGTAACTGACTCTGAGTATAAGTTACCTCTCTTTCAGAAACGGGCTTGACTTACTCTGCTTTCTCAGGTTTAACTTACCTCCCTTTCTGAAACAGAAAACCCAGAGTTTCCCTCATTTCAGGGTTAACATACTCAGAGTTTTCACTTAACCTCCTTTCTGAAACAGGCCCCTGGTGAACTGAAATGTGTTTGTGGGGCAGAGAGCATTCATAAACATTGCCCTTCAAAAACAATGTCTTTGTTAGTCTTGATAATCCATAGGCCTCACAGTTTTTTTACAGAGACAATTTTATTTGGTGCAAAAAAGTAGAGGTGGAAATCTGTCACAATGTTGTGTGGTGGTGAGGCAGGGCAGAGCAGGTTGGAGGACCCACATGCAGGACACACAAGCTAGCAAGAATAGTTCACAAGGATTATAGACAACAAAAAGCGAGTACACTTACTCGCGGAGTGACTGATAAACAAAGTCCAAAAACAAAGCAATCCAAAGAGACATACAGAATGGGCGAAAGTCCAAAATCCAGATTTTTGTTGGGTCATTACCTTTTGACACAACGCGGTAATGACCCAACAAAAACAAGACAGAAACACCAGGTATATATACAGGGACTAACGAGCAGGGCGGGAGCAACACAGGTGACAGGTATCAAGCTAACAAGGCACAGGCAGGCAAAGAGAGATCAGGGGCAAACAAAGACTGACATGCAGAGGGATCACTGGGGTAACGTATGACACAGGTTACTGAACACTAGACGATAGACAAGACAGAATCCCAATACCCAACAGACCAAAATAAACTGACCAAACTCAAAAGTGCAAAACATGGCATGACAGACAGGCAGAGTGTGACAAAATCACAAATCACTATACTGATTCAAATCATTTCATTCAGAACAAAGTTTTGTAGTCAATTCAATTCAAATTAGCTTTATGGGCATGAATGTGTAACAACAATATTGCCAAAGCATCATACAAAGTACATAAGCCCTAATCAACCCCATACATTTCATTAAACAAGTAATTAAAGCGTAATGTAATCAAAGTGTATGTGTGTTTGTGTAAAATAAAAAAATATATTAAAAATTAAAATAAAATAAAAGTGTGTATGTGTGTGTGTGTTTAAAAAAAAATATGTCAAAAATAAAATAAATAAATAAATCAGTAAGCATGTGTGTGTGTGTTAAAAAAAATATATACATCAAGCGTGTGTGTGTGTTAAAAAGATAAACATATAAAGAAATTTAAAATAAATGAATGAAACAGTAACATGCGTGTGCGTGTATATTAGACAAAAAATTGTAAAAAAAGAATTACTTGATAATAATAATTAGTGGTGGGCCGTTATCGGCGTTAACGGCTGCGTTAACGTGAGACTATTATCGGGCGACAAAAAAAATATCGCCGTTAATCTATACTCAAAGTTGGGTTGGGAGCTGGGTCTATACTACGCAAGCTATGATGACTTTCACCTTGATATTTTAGCGGCGAATTGCACTGTAGGGGGCGAGAACAAGTCTTCGAACCTGTGTTTATGCCTACTGTGAAATTACCACATCAAACGTGACGTGCTAACACGGATGCAGCTGTTGCTGCGTTCCATTTACCTCGGAGGGCGGAGCTGGGAATGGCGTCACACCCGAGTTGACGGCGTTCCAGTTACAACCTCGCTTCGGCCAGCTGTTTGTTTACAACTAGCCAGGTTAGTTATTGATCGCCGGTTGATTAAAAAGCGCATTGTGCGGTATTTACTCACACTAACTGTAGCAACACGTCCACAGACAGCTGTTGGACAGCACTTTGTGTACGAACATTTCTGAAGCCGCCGGTGTTGTGCCGAATTCTGCCTGCCTGCCGAGAATTGCATCTATGCTGAGAAAAGAGGTGGATGCAAATCTCGGCAGGGAGCCTACAAAATCTGATCTGCCGAATTATGCATCCACCTCTTTAGGTCCTTCAAACAGCTTTATCGCCACATATATGTACTGAATGTCAAGGAATGGTCCTTCTAGCCTAGTGTATTAAAATATTAAAGACTCTAAACGTTCATAAAATATATACTTTAAATCAATTTATCATCATTGATGAAGTCCACAAAGAATTTTACAGCATTTAAAAGTATTATTTGGAGGTGCATGCAATTCTCGGCAGCCAGGCAAAACTCGGCACAACACCTGGTTTGCACCTTGTGCAATGCGGAATTAGTTTACTGTAGGGGTTCTTCCAGTCTCAAGTAGCATCTAAAACTACCATCTAAACGCAAAGCACATCACACGCTACACACAAGTACATCTTATTGAACATGATTTATTTTCATCACCAATTATCATAGTAGAACAGCTTTCTCAAGCAGTTTGTGATGCATTTTTGAAACAGGAGATGAGCCCCTGGTCTAATCGCCACCTGGCTTGAAACCCGTTTCGCACACATATTCTGAATGCCTTCGGCAGAATTCAAATGAGCCATTTTAATCTAGATTAATCTAGATTAATCTAGATTAAAAAATTAATCTATGCCCACCCTAATAATAATAATAATAATAATAATAATAATAATAATAATAATAATTTAAAAAAGAAATCAGTATCAAATGTAAAAATAAAACAATTACTAAAACATCAAATGATCAAAATATTAATAATTTGAAAATTTGTACAATTATTTATCTGTCTGTGGTTCCACTGGTTGTCCTCACTTCATGGCATGAGGAGACATATTTTGCAGAAATTACTTGACATTTGGGCATTTCTGAGTTTGGGCATTTGGTCTGCTTGAGTAGGCGTTGCTGTCCTGAGGCTATTGGGGACTTGTTACTACAGAGAGCCTCAGGACCAGCTGACTGAGGACACTCTTCAGTAGTCACTGACTATGTAGTCACTTTTTTTCACAAGCTAAGCGGACGCATCACTATTCATAGGCACATCAATACCTTCTAGTGATGCACGGACTTGCTCTGACATCATCAAAATCCACATGTATGCATAAATCATCCATCCATCATCCACCCAAACAAATTACTTTTTCCGATTTACAGATCCACACCCACATGGACATTTTTCTCCACCTCTATCGTTCCCTGTAAGATATATTGCTTTTTAAATGATGTCGAGCCTTGCATGCTTTCCACATGATTTCTTTATTGTGAGTTGTATTGATGTATGAATGTATGATTAGAGAGGTTGCTTTCACTCATTTTAAACATTTCCATGTACGCAGAAAATATCGTGGGGAATTTAAACAGCAAAACTAAAAACTATAGTTATAGACTTGACAGGACAGAGGGAATTCTCCTGATGAATCAAAAATAAACGTTTAACTTATTGAAAACATTTTTTTAGACAGTTATAATGAAGCTCTGTATTGATCAGGCGGACGGCTGCAACCCATCTGCTATTAATCAGACTGTTTTTATTACCTGGTCCACCAGACCTGGACTATCCACAGTAGCCGCGAATATAACTGCTATCTGTGCATCACTGATAAGTACATAAACATATACTGTATACTTAAGTGTGTGTGTGTGTGTGTGTTGTGTGTATACAGCAGTCACATAAGATTGCCAAACATTTTTGCTTTGCCATTTTCCTCTGCTTTTCCATATGTCAGCTTCCAGTGTATTATAAAAGGGTTTTATGTATATTTAACATCTGAGTATATAATTGTCACAATTTTTTTAAAACTCACAAGGATAATAGTGTGATCACACACACAAACATGCATACACACACACACACACACACACACACACACACACACACACAGTTAAGTCCGTGGGGTTACTTTAACAGAAGAGCAGAGGAAATAACCATCCACTGGTAAAAGTCTGTGTTTATAGTAGTATGTGTTTATCGCTCTATTATGTCTTTCTCTCCTCCCTATTTTCTCTTTCCTTGATTGCACAGCCCAGAATTGAGGCCAAAAGTGTCTCTGTAAAGTGCATACATGTACACATTTACTCAAACAATATGTATTTTGGTTGCTTTATAGTATATTAAAACATTGCTGATGTTTTTCTCCATCTTCTATTTTCTATTTTTACTTCACTTTGTCTTTACATTTTCCACTCTTCCCCCTCTCTTCCTAGATTGCTTGCAGATTGAGTATTCTGTTTTCTTTTCTATGGTCTTATTTTTTGTTTCAATTCCACTCAAGCATGTTTGGCTTGCAAAAGGTCAACAGCACCACACCGTCTCTGGATTTTTTGTCCTCTCACATCTTGACTCTGTGGGACTCTGTACTTTAGTCACAAACAAACATTTCATTCTCTCCCTAGCATGCTTTTTGTTCTGTTATTTGTTTTTTTGTAGTTGGAGCTGAGTTTGTGGGTAAGAGCTATAAAGATGTCTGAGTTTTAAAGCTGATAAACATCAACAGAGCTTTGACAAGAGAGGTGAAGGAAGGAGGAATTGAGAGAGGACAATGTGGGTGAGCATGATGTGAAAGCGGAAGGCAGAATGAGGAGGAGGGAGGAGAAAGTATGGCAGGAGGGAAGAGATTAGGTAAGAAAGATAAAAGACAAAGAAAGACCTGTAAGTTGGTGGTAAACAGCTCAAAGGAGTGGAAAACATCATAGAAGGAAACAGAATAATACAAAAATGAATAAGAAGAGGTTCAAGGAGAGAGAATGGACGGTACAATACTAGACAACGCGAATTTCTAACACATGTACCCCCACGATTTTTTTTTTTTTTTGTCCAAACCACAGTGGAAAACATTTAACTTTGTTCTTTGTTCACACGGAGACTACAGGCAAATCAACCTGTAAGTGAAGAATCCCTCTTAAAATAAACCTGTCACTCAGCAAGCTAACACTATTGGGAGCATGGGTCATCAGAATGAATTTGATTCAAGTCCTTGTAACTTGCTGGGCTCCATCCGCTTGTCTCCAAGGTGTGCCACAATTTACCTCCTCTGGAGTTCATACTGTCATCCAATTAAGTAAGTTGACCCATGTGACAGTCCCCCAAAACACTATTTACTGTGTGTCTTAGGCTACTGCTTCAATTCAGAATGCATGCGATGAAAGTGACACCTCTTCAAAGGATACTCCTGTAATTCTCCGTGTTATGAGACATTTTCTATAAGTGGAGGAAAGCACTAGCTGTCAATTACAGGAAAAAGGACATCCAAGGAAGCTGGGATTTTTGTGTTCATTACATGTTGTTGGGTAAGGACTCCTGTTCTCCAGCACTCTATCCTTTTCCTGAGCAATGACCTGGGCTCGCTAATTAGACCTTACAGATCTGGATGAGGTTTATGTGTACAGCCTCGTCTAGCATCATTCGGTCACTCACTGAAATGATCCTGGCCACCTGAGTACATTCAATCACCGGGCCAGATTCACATCAAGAAGGTCCTGTGTTCGATTCCTGGGTGGGGGGGAGGGCCTTCTGTTAGCATGTTCTCCCTGTGTTTGTGTCGGTTCCCCCCACTATTAAAAACATGTATGTTAATACATGTAGGATAATTTCTCCAGTCAGTGTCCTTGACCAAGAGACTGTTCTAGATCTAGCATGGGTCCCCAGGTGTTGCACAGTGGCTGCCCACTACTCCAGCATTACAATGATTTAAATGCAGAGAATGAATTTCACATGCATTGTACTGTGTATAATTGTATATGTAACAATAAAGTTGATTTGATTTTGATATGATTTGATATATGCAAGTGTGAATGCATGCACACATACACACACATGCATGCACTGAGTTCACACACACACACACGCACCCATACACACACACACACACAGACTGAACCTATTGAATATGCTGTGTGGGATTACAGGGTTCATCCATGGTATAGGTCACATTTCATGCAAGGACTCATCTAAACACGCATCACAAACATCCATGCAAACACACACACTGTACTTTTCTGAATGTTTTTGTAGGCCATGCTTTAAATAACCTTCCAATCCCATTGGCTTATTCCCCTTGCTCTAATACCCATTCCTCCCTCGCTCCCACTCCTGCTCCTCACCCTCCCTTCTGTCTCCCCCATCCTTCGTCTCCTCACCCTCTATGCCCCTGTTAAACCCCCCTGGGAGCCTGCGTTGCAGGATGTGTGGCTAATTAAGGCGACCTATGTGGACCTCCGCGTGTTCGAGTCCCTCTCCTTAGAGATGTACAGTGTCGTAGAGCGAGCAGCAGTGCCGATGCTCACACTAACTCCCTGTCCCTTGTGTGGGTGAGTGTATATGTTTGTGTGTGTGTCTGTGTGTCAAATGTTGAATATATCTTAGTCCCTTTTCACTCTTTTTTTCTCTTTGTTTCTCTCTGTTTGCTTTTTTATTCCCATTCCTTCCGTCCCTACGTCCCGCATGTCCTCCCTCTCTTTCACACCAAACAACTTGTCCTCTTTTCGCTCTCTTACCCAACCCTTCTCTCTTTCCTCCTGTCCTTCCTTTCCCTTTTCCAATCAGCTCCATTTTTTTCATTCTGCCTTCCTCTCCTTAGGCGACAGGAACCCCAGGGTCCCATCGCTGCTGTTTAATTAATTCTTTTCATCGTGTAAATCAAAAACTGAGCTTTTGTGTCCTTGACTCGAGAGCTCTCAAGCATGCACAAGCAAACGAACGACGCAAACAAACTGAGGGGACTAAGCGCCTCTGTCTCCCAGGAGGAAGCTAAAAGTATCTGCAGAAAGAAGTAAAGGAAAAGAAAAAGGGATAAAAAGTTGCTTTACTTTAGAATTTGGAAATGTGGGATGGAAGATGGTCTTTTAGTGGTCATGGAGGTGACAGAGGTGTAAAGAAATGGAGTTTACCTTTTGGAAGATGCAAAGTATTGGCTCTCAGGGGGCTAGTGAATCTTGGTGTATTGAACGACCCACAGGTTTTAGGGAACAAGGCAAGTTTTTGGTAACATTAAGATTACAACCCAATCGCCAGACAAGAAAGTTAATACTGGATGATTCTTCAAAACCCTGGATTACATTACTTCCGGTGCCAATGTTTTACAAATTCTCACTTTCTGAGATTGAAGAAAAATGACAGCATGAGTCATTTAAGCCAACGCTGAAGTACAGTAATAATCTCAATGGAGGGAATAACGATAAGGTGATAGGGACTCCAGTGACCCCCGACACTCCATTTTTAACCTTGTCTGACTAATAAATATTGATGATGATGATGTAAATGAAGACAGAATATGGGAAAGGAGTTAAACAGATTTTGAAAGAAGTAATGTGCTGAAAACTGAGGCTAAGAGGAGATCTGTAACATGCTGTTTAAACCACAATTTTATAAAACCATGCTGAGAGAGGAGGAGACCAGTGGAAGGATGGAAAGATCAACATCTTTCCTTTGACTGAATGTTTTTCACATTAACGGCCAGCTCAGTGAAGAGAAGGAGGATTGTGGGAAGGAGGGGGGAGGGAGAAACGGAATGTGAGGAAACCGATTTTACGTCCCTTTCTTTCATGGCTCTGGTGAATGCCTATATTTTTAGCAGTGAGCAGGATGTGAGAGGATGGAGACTGAAGGAGTAAAGGATTTTTAAAAAGGAGACATGCAGCTGTATGCTTTGCCTGGATTCTGTGCTTAGACAGCAAGGGAAGACGAGGATGGGAAAGACGGGGGGGCAGGGATTGGAGAAAAGTGGGGAGTTGAGAGACGAGACAATGTTTTTTTCTTTGAGGCTCCTGTGGACACTTATCTTCTCAACATCCAGCCAACAGTGGGGAAATGATGGAGAAAGTATAGGAGACACAGAGTGAATGTCAAAGGTTAGGATTCAATGCATTGTGGTTTGCTTTAACATTGGTAAATTCCTTTGAGAGCTAGGAAAGGAGAGGGAACGAGATAGGATCTGCTTCAAAGTTACTTCTAAATCCATTTATTTATTCATTTTATTTGATGTTTCAATGAAAAGACTTGCCAATCAAACACATCACAGAGTTATGGCATCATGTCTCTGGGCTTTTCTGTTACAAAGCTTTCATATTTCTGGTCACATTCTCATTCATTAAAGGCACTAATGACCCAGTCCTTTTTTTTTATTTATTCCAAATAAACTTCTGTTACTACTGTCAAAAAACACCTCACTTTTGTGTGCCAGTTTATTTCACCCTGCAAAAAGTTATCCAAGAAGCCATTTACACCTTGGCTTTGTTACTTCCAGCAGGGTGACCAATATTTACACCCATTGCACCATCTAAAAATATCGAAAGGGACAGCTGAGTCCAGTCTTCGTAATGCACTTTCATTTTAATATATTCTGCTGCAGTCATCGCTAATGGGCAGTGTGCATCTCTAGGGAACTAATTTTGTCAGAGTCATACAAAGTTTTGATTTCAGCAAGTAAAGGTTCCATAGGTGAGATAAATTACATTAATATGAAAATGGACAAAATTAAAAACTCATGCAGTGAAGCATTCATGCATACAGTGCTTGTGTCACTTGAATTATTACGTGCTTTTCTGAGAATTATCATATCCTCAATTGTATTTTTAGTAAGTGGTATTTCCATATAATGTAAATGCAACTTAGTAGCTCTATGGGTGGAGCTAGTACATTCTGAATAAAGCAAGAGCTTGTCAGCTGTCCAATAATGGCATAATTGTTGAGTGGTCACATTATGCTCATTTTCAAGTTCATAATTTTAATTAGGGGTTGCACCAGAATAGCTTTACATGGTTACATTTTTTTTAAAAACTGTATTTTTGTCATACTGCACATTGCTGAAGCACCCCTGTTTTAGCTACAGAGTGAAGCTTCTTACTTCTACAAGATCTTTGTTGAGAGTTGCACATGCGCAATACCTAGTTAGGGACTACTAGCCAATCAGAAGCAGAGTAGGACACAGGGCTGGACTGGTAATCTGGCATACCGGGCAAATGCCCAGTGACGCACCTTTGGGGCCGGTGTAACGTAAATTATTTACTTATAAATAACAGCAGACGCTTCAACATCAGTTGCAGTACCCTGCGTTGTGCAGGTACAGGCACTTGAAGGAGTAAAAGACCTGTGGTGGCCACTGCCAGGCAAGAGAGGAGGCGTGCGTTAGCGAAACAGAGGGACAAAGTGACAGGGCCACGTGAGAGAGAGAGAGGAGATGAACCGGTAAGCATGGAGTAGCTCAACCTGTAGGGAGGAGGAGGGGTAGGGTCATTTACAGTTGGGATGCTGGGAACGTGTAGCCACCACTTTTTGAAAGCATTTGTTAAAAAATGTTCTGAAAAACAGCTTGCACCAAGAAATGTTGATAACAAATACAAATGCTATGAAAAAGGTTTATTTGCACAATAGGAAAACCTGCAATGCAATAGAAGAAACCTCTGCACTGTTCAAAAAATAATAATAAGCTACTGATTACTGCATTATATTTTATGATATTTTTATATTATGAATTGTCACCTACCACCTGAATATTGTGCTTCCCTTTATAAGAATAAAGACATTTTAAATTGGTGCAGAAAATGTCTCCAGAATGCAGGAAATTAATTGTTTAATGCACAAACTCTTCTGGGTGAGGACCCCCTAGACCCACCATTCAATATTTCAATTTTTTTTTTTCTTTTAAATAGTAGGTCTTTTAAAATATATTCTTGTGGTCATGGACATCAATCTTGTGCAATGTCACCTATCAGTGTTTCATCACACCCCCTAATCTGACTCCTTAAAGGGAACGATGGTGTATTGAGATTGTATTATGAGATTAGTCTGACCGATTTTCGTGGGCCACCAAGACCGAAAATGCCAGGGCTGATTTTTTGTCCCAGTCCAGCCCTGATAGGGCAGGTCCTGACAAGCCGGTAAACACGGTTTCGGTTCAGCTGTATATGCTCCCGAACCAGCTTTGCAACCTAGACTAGAGCAAGAGTTTCAGAGTGGTAAGTTATTTATTTGTAACAAATTTAACTTTAATACATTATACTGTAACCAGGGCTTGACATTAACTTTTTTGCTCTCTAGCCAATGTGGCTAGTGGTTTTCCAAAGTTACTGGCCACGCAGCATTTTCACCAGCCATTATTTGTTTTTGGAAAATTATGTTTTATATGAGTAAAGTTGACAAGGGCATGCTTAAATTGGTGTGCTAAATGTAAATATTATCATTAGCTCTGATAAAGTTGTGTGTAAAGCTACTTTTTTTGAAAACATGTAGTCTATTAAGATAAACGCATAAAAAGAGTAGCTTCTTATTGTATATACTAAAACTGCTACATGGCTGTAAAAGGTTAATTGAAAAGATAAAAACTAAACTGAAAAAATCACCAGAAACGCTGTTTATTTATTTTTAACAGCAGTAATCTTACAGAGTAGAAAAATTATCTGCATTAGAAACAAAGAGAATAAATGATTTTGTCTAAGAAAAAAACACAATTAAGGCAACAGGATTAAAATTTTATGTAGGCCTATGTCATTTTTTGGGCACTTTGGAATGCATCTCCTGCTTTCCTACATGGCATGATTACTTTTATTAAAAAATAGAATTAAATCTGGAAATGTAGTTGTGAGATGATATGATGGGAAATAAGGGCAGCCCTCCCTGTCCCTTAATCATGAAGATATATCTAATTTTACAGCATTTAACGACACTTTCCTTCTGCCTTTTCTCTTTCTCTTGTTCTCCTGTGCATTTTTTCTCCACATTGATTGGCCACGCACACTCACACACTGACTGACGCTGTGTTGTTGTGCGTGTGCATGCAACCATTCGCCTGTGAAGACAGAGATCACACCATCAGGTTAAAAACAGGTGAAAGGCTGATGGTCTACAGGTCTTAGGGACTGTGGCTGCCCTGTGACAGATTCAACTTTTATATTATTGTGTGACCAAAGTCTGGATGTCTGGATATTTGGTGCATGCACCCTTGCGTGGCAGCAGCGTTGGACAAAGTGAGATGCGTCTGTTGTCTGGATTTTCCTGTTATGAAAAAAGATCATTGCTGCCGCCTGTTAAGTTGCCAATTAACTGCAGGCTAAAACAGGCCTAGGTCCAACAGCCAATCGCGAGTTTAATCTCCACAGCGTCTTCTTTACAGTGTTGTCGGTCAAGACAATGAAATGCCACCGTTTGCTACGTCGCAGCAACACAAAGGAGGCTAAACCTACTTGCTAGCACATCTGTAAGGTTAGCAGTAGACATTCATAAAGTCAGTGACTTAGGTTTAGGCACTAACATTTCTGATGGTTATTGAAAGAGTATGGGGCATCGGGGTGGCTATCAACACACGAATGTAGCTAGCTTGCTAGAGCACTTCCGGTCTGTACGAGACGCCCCAGAGCATCTCGTAGATTCGGTATTGGACCCCCTGAGATGAGAACGGGCTCTCACTTCAGGAGCAGTGTTTTCTGTGAGAGATGGTAACTCTATTTGGGGTGCTTTTTCACTTTGCAAATCTATTGCATGCAAGAAAAATATATATATGACACAATAAAGGAAAGGGAAAAGTCAAAAAGCATAAAATGATCTATTTAACGTAATCTCAGATCTGACCTATTTCTCCTTCACATTCTTCACCCAGATTTTCACCATTATGGGATTCACAACAATCTGCTCTGAAGCCTGGAGCCTGAACCTCCAGTCCCATGCTGCTCTGTTTTTTATCAACACACAAGTTATCATATTATCCCACCCACCGAGAGAATCATCAGGTGTTTGACAATGAAAAAAACTATAATAATTCTCTGCGTATGTTTGTTTGTGCTTCCTGTTGTGACAGTGAAAAACTTCCTTCTCTTCTTGCTGTCAGTAATTGGTTCCTCCTGTCAATAAAAGGTTTACATGTGTTTCATAGCTGACAACAGCACCTGTCCTCACATCTGACACTTTCCTCTCTTACTACCCCCTTCTTTCCGTCAGTCTTTCTTTCAATCTCAATTCCTGTACCGTTTTCTGTTTTTTCCTGCTCTGTTCCTTTGTTTTCTTCCTCTCTGTTTAGGGTTCATTCTACCTCCACTTCTCTCTCATTATCTATTTCCATCTCCGTTTCAGTTTCTTAACAAGCTGCTTCCTGTCTGTCTGGCACAGCTGTTGATTACCTAATTACCTTGCCTTTCACACACACACAAACACACACATAAACACACAGCCTTGTTTCACTATCTTCATGGGGACCTATCGCTAACATAATGCATTCCTAAGCCCCTTACCCTACCCCTAACCTGGCTTCAACCCTAAAACCAAGTCTTAACCCTTAAACAGCCTTATAAGCTTTTGGGTCCCCACAAAGCTGTCAGACAGCACTAGTAAGCTCCTGTTTTTTTGGACCCCACAAATATATAAAACAAACTCACGCACACACACACACACACACACACAAAGAGAAAGATTTCTAGGGCTAAAGTTATTGTTTATAATCAATCATAAAGGCTGTGTGCCTGACAAGTTTTTATTTTGTAAAAAAGAGTGTGTGCGTGTGTGCGTGTGTGAGTGTGTGCGTGCGTCTGTATGTATAAGCATGTCCTTACACTCTATCTATTTTCAGCTCATTCCAGAGCAGTAATACCACAAATTGCCTGTAGATTCACAACAACAGATCGGGCTCCTAAAGAGACTTCATCATGATATGTAGCCTTCTGGCGCACAGCTGCTTTATGACACTACCAGTGCCTTTTTTATGACAAAATAAACATTTCCTGCCATTGTTGAGCTAATTAATGGAGGGGGCATTGGCATATGCAAAAAAGGCCATGGCATGCACAGTGAAATTATATATTATGATATGGTTTGGGCAGCACAACAAATATGTACTTCAATAGTAAATTTGCGTTTCTCAGTTTAGCTCTTAATTCTCCTTTTCTCCAAATCTTCATGGCTACATAATGTTGAGAAAAAAGGTATTCAACCTCTTTTCAGTGTTTTCTTTCACTTTTTTTTTAAAAAAAGCACTAATGTTATATTGTCTCTTCAAGTCCAAGCAGCCTCTGGGTCCATCTTTTGATTTGTTTTTCTCAGAGATTATGTTTTCTGTTTTAATTTATTTGCATGAACACATGGCAAACTCGGATAAAATAGCATGTGCAATCTGTGCAGGTGAGACATAAAAACTGCAACTGATGTTGCAAAAATATCTCACCCCTAGAGGATAAATAGACAAGAACCAAGCACACAAACATCAAGCTAAACACAAGGGAGAATAGACAAACAACAGAATCCATAAATATCATGCAAGGACAATAAAGTATAGCCTTAAAGCCAAGAAAGTGATGGTGCTATAATTATAGGAAAGATGTGTGTGGTTTAGTTCTAATGTACTGTACATCCAAATAGACAGAGACGAAGAGAGAATGTGCACTTATTTTGATATGTCAGAAATGTGTTTTACATGTTTTCTCTCTCTCTCTCTCTCTCTCTCTCTCTCTCTCTCTAATTGGCATATTTTCCCATGTTCACAAAAATTGTTTGGACTGGAACAATAGGTTCGATTTTCAAGAATTATTTCAGATTGGATATTCCATTACAGACTGGACTTAGGCCCCGCCAATGACATAAGTTAGTTGACTAAGAGTAAAATCCATTTCCATCCCTCTGTCTCTCCATCTTCCCCTCTTTTATCTTGCTTCCTTTTCGATCTCAACAATGTAATTAAATTCAAAGGTGTTTTTTTGGCATGAGATGGAGTACAGAAGTGCTTATTGCCAAGGAAAAAAAAACAAATAACAGATGAAATAGGTCACCCATTAAATGAAATGACAGCTCTGTCCCATTTCACCCTTTCACGCTCTTCCTTTTTACCACTATTGACTTTTCAACCTCTTATCCAAAACCTCTTTTTCTTTTTTCCCAGTCTATCTCTCTGTCCTCTCTCTGTGATTAACGGTTCTGATTATGCGTGCCAGGATACCCATTAGCCCGGACACATGCAAAGGCCTCTGCCCTCCTTTCCATTACACACAAACACGCTCACACGCACACTCACACAGTTCGAGTTAGGTTTTCACTGACAAACATACACACAGACCCACATTTACACATGCGCCCCCACATGCTTTTTCTCCTGCACACAGAGGCTCTAATGCTCTTGAGACTAATTATCAGTCAGGTGTATCATCTTATATTTATTTGGGCCAGTGAGGTGCTAACAAGCATTTCTCTTTTCTCTTTTGCCTTTTCTCTATTTTGCCATCTGTCTGCTTTTCCGTTCTCCACTCTTTTCACTTCTGTATCACATTTTCTTCTCTCTCTCTCCCTTTGTGTCTCTCTCTGTCTTCCCCTTTCTCTACCTGATATTGCTGAGGCAAGAGTTTTACAGGTTGTGTTCAGTGTCAAATCCAATGAAAAACTGCCAGACAAGGGGGTGAAAAAGAAGCGCTACGTTGCATTAAAATCAGACAGAAACAAAGGTGTGGTTTTATGTCAGGCGAGTGCTGCAAGTTTTTACTCAAGGAAAATGGTCTCAGCAGTCTTGCAGTAGTCTTAGTGATGTAGTGGCAAACAAAAGGGTGCACGGACTATGACCTCCAGTGGTTGGCTTTCACAAGACAAATAACCACCAAAAGTCCGACATATACAAAACTCAAAGTGAATTCCTTAAATGCACACCACACCACAAGGCTTTTCCCAAACCAAAACTTGGATCCCAATCACACAGATGGGCACTTTTCAGAGTTTGTGGTGTATTGCTGTATCTCTTTTATGTTGATGATGAAAATTGTGAAAACTCTCTATCCGTCAACAGCAGCTACTTACTTATCGTAACAGAGCTGAATCTCACAAGGATCTCTCTGGGCACCACACTGATGACTGTAATGCCTGGCTTAACATTTGGAGTTGTCATTCAAAGCAGAGTGGATGTACTGTCTTGGGAACAAAAAGAAACTCCACTGGAATACCCTACAACATATTGTGATTAAGATATTACTTGTGGCTCTATAGGGTATAGGAGTAGCAGTATTCTTCAAAATGTTTTGGCACAATGAAGTTCACTGAAGAAGGGGTTGCCTTAAAATTTTAACCATGTATTCAGTGAAACTTCTACAACTTGTAGGAGTTCCGGAAACAAAATTAGTAATAAGTTTGTAACACCAAATAGCAATAGCAGTAAAATGTAACATCCTTATCAAAAAACTTTGATCTTTTAAACAATACAATTTAACCATCTTAATTTCTTAAACAAGTATAGACAGATGATAACAGATGATAAGATAATCATGTAAACATTGCAAAAAATACATTACTGGCCATCTTACAAATGGTAGAGGTATGTTTATCATGTATTTTTAAAAGCAGGATCAAATAGGTATGTTAAAACTAAAATATCTTTCAACCAGACTTAAACTTTGTATAGACCTTTATGAGTATTTGTGCACTTCTTGCATGTGAGTACAGTCCTGTCATGAGCAGCGACACACCCTACTGTTTTGTCCAAAGACTAGTATAAGTGTACAGTATGTGTGCTTTTGTCAGCAACTTAAATTTCTTGGAAAACAGAATTGATTTAGACGATTCTAAGTAGGATCAAGGTAACCCTCCAGGGAATTGTAAGCCGAGGTACTGTCCCATTGAGTGACCTGTGCGTGTGACCTCAGCCAGCTGGTAGAGGGCCAAACTGCAGCCAAAACTTAACCCCAAGGCAAAACTTTCTTCTGCTCTGATTAGCATGTTAGTGTGTCCAAACAAATGGCCAGGGACAATAGCATGGAAGCTAACAATAAGGCATCGACCAGGGCATTTGGTGACATTTTATGCTAGTTCATTGTTAATCGATGCTATGCTAAATAGAGGTAAGTGGCTGATAATGTGCTTTTAGAGAGAATGGGATGGACGGGTGGAGGATGCTGTCAGATAGGGAATGAGAAAAAATAAAACAAGGATTCAATTAGAATAGGACTTAATGGGAGGGGAGAGTGTCCGAAAAGGGGAAGGGGGCCATTCAGCTAATGTACTTAATATGTACATTGTTAAATACAACACAGCCGTATTGTATTAACAAACATGCATACGCACTCCCTATAAAATGTTCATTTTAATTTCAACTTTTTTTTTTCATCAGAGTGCTTGTATTCTAATCTGCTAATTTGCAATGTCTTTTTTGAATAGTGTTTGCCAGTAACACAAATAAGTTTTTTGTTTTTTTTTCCCCTGGAGTTTTATAAGAGAGAAAAAACCATAAGAGGCCAGAGTGAGGAGAAACAATGGTGTTGCTGATCATTTAATGCTGACACCGTTTAAGGACTTTGTGATGAAAAGGAGCTTTATGTTGATACTTTTAATCCATCCACTCGGATTAATCAAAAATGATCAGGCACTTACCCTCTCTCTCTCTCTCTCTCTCTCTGTTTCCTGTGCATACAGTAAATGTGTGTGATGGGAGAAGAACAGGCAGAAGTAGATGACACACACAGTCTGATGCACTTGTTTCACCTTTGTACTTTGATTTAAAGATTTATGGAAGATTTATCCTCCTACATTTTCTCTGTCTCACAGACACACTCATTCAACCTTTGAAACCTACTCATAAATTCATGAGAGATTAATTCTTCTTTCTTCTGTCGAAGTCTTCACACAGATTGACATGGGACATACAATATGGTGTTAAAGGAGACCTAGTATGCTGTATGTTTTATGACTTATCTACAATGTGACAATGTTGGATGATCATGTTAAACATTGCCAAAGCTTCAAATAATAAGGGTAAAAGTATTTAAAAGACATCCCTGTGAGCGAAAACCTTAGATTTCCTTCTGAACAGCTTTTTCTACCAACGGCTCCGTTCTACAACACATGGAGCTAGACGGAGCTGGTATTCCATTATATTGTCAAAACCTCTGAAATACCTTGTTTTATTTCACACCACTACATCAGATTCTCTCTGGATTTCTTCCTTTGGAGAAATTGTTCACAATGCCTTAACTTTGTCGGCAGCCCACCCATCATTAAATAGCCTGCAAAAGGTTTGAACCACTGGCATTGTTTGATATTCTGGCAATTGTAAAACGCTGGAAAAGCTGGTAGCTGTATTGCAGGAATAAATTTAGGGTCCTCGTTCGTCCTTTTGAATTGTAGGTAAAATTCCCAAGTTCTTAAAAAGGTTCTTGGAAAGATTCCTGAAGTGCAACTACAAAGATACAAAAAGACAACAGAAGGTATGTACACACATAAAGTCATACAGATTATACTGTATATTGTAGGTACACAGGATACAAGTTCACCCACTCTTATACTTGTCTATGTCTCTCCTTCTCTTCCTGTCTTGTTCACATTCTGTATCTGTCACCCTCTGCCTGACTCCTATCTCTCCCTCTTTCTCTCTCTCCCTCTCAACCTCTTATTATCGCTGCCTCTTGCTCTCTCGCTCACTCACTACAACCAAGTCCCTGTTTCTCCCCTTCACAATCTCTCTCTCTCTACTCCCCTCTTTCTTACACACGCATACAGATTTGCAAAGAGCTCTCTGTTCCTTCTTCGAATTTTCTCTTCTTCCATCTCGCTCCCACTGCCCCCGCACTCCCTTCGCCTCACTCTCGCTTCTCTATCGCTGTCTTCATGCCTGCCCTCATTTTTCATCAGTAACTAATAGTGCTGGGCTCACCACTTAGGCTCAGCAGAAGAGTGTGTTTGTGTGTGTGTGCATGTCACATTTGTTTCTTGATTTTTGTCATAATGAATAATGTATTTACGGTCGCTATGCTTCATGCTGGCAAGTCAGTTAAAATGCCACTCTTAAGTATTCTACACACTAAAATTAAAAGGCTTGGGGTTGTAAGACTGCAACCAAAGGGAAACCTAAGAAGGCTCCATGTGGAATCTCTTAGAAGTTAGGTGTCGCTCCACAAGGTCACGTTACTCATCATGGGGAGTACTAATCAGCCAGAGAAATAAGTAGAAATGTAGAAAGTCTTTTTTTGCTCTGGAGCAGCTTTTTCATGTTTGAGAAAATAACCCTGATGATGTCATCAGCTTAGGCTTGGAGACCACTAATCATTACATTGGCATTATCATGTTATAACAAATATCTTGTATTACCAACATGAAATTTGAAAGATGTAGGTATTACACAGTCAGGGCGCTTCCAAGGATCCGGTGTTCTTGGAGTTTCGTCCTCACTGGATCCTAAACGATAGGTAGGTAGGTTTATTGCCACAATATGACAAGTTATAGTGTGAAATTGAGTTTTGTAACTCCCTTCTGCTATATAGCAGACAATATTCATTATTACAGAATCAATTATAAATAATGGTAAATAGAAATAAACTATCATCACTGAAGCACTGCTGAGGATGAATTAGAGTTTAAGAGTCTGATAGCTTGGGGGGAAAAAGCTGCTCTGCAGTCTGGTGGTGTGGCAGAAGAAACTTCTATATCTCTTCCCAGAAGGCAGCAGGGTGAACAGGCTGTGGCTGGGGTGGGTACTGTCCTTTAGTATCCTTTGGGCTCTGCACAGTCACATTACTTCACCGATATCGCTGATGCTCAGTAGATGGGTACCAATGACCTTCTGAGCAGTTTTAATCACCTGCTGCAGAGCCCATGCCAGTTTGTGATGTTTCTACTCAGGATGCTTTCTATTGCTCCTTTGACAAAAGCTTAGCATGGGAATTTGGTCTTCTTAAGCTTCCTCAAAAAAATCAGTCATTTTTGCATTCTTCACGAGCGTGGAGATGTGAGATGACCATGTCTGGTTCTCTGTGATGCTTATTCCCAGGAACCGGAAATTATTCACCTGCTACACCTCAGCTGCACAGATGTAGACAGGAGGGTTTGTCTTCACATACTTTTTCCTAAAATCAATGATCAGCTCCTTGGTTTTGCTGATGTTGAGCAGTAGGTTGTTCTCTGAGCACCACTCTACAAGATTATAAATTCCCTTCCACTATGAAGTCTCATCGTTGTTTGAAATCAGGCCGATGGTGGTGGTGTCACCTGTAGGTGTGTCCGCCAATCTGAACTGACTGGGTTCTGTTTGTGAGGAAGTCCAATATTCAGTTGCAGAGTGTTGTATTTAAACCCAGAGTGCTGAGTTTGCTGATAAGTATCATGGGGGAGATTGTGTTGAATGCTGAAATCCACAAACAGCATTCTAATGTAGGTGTGTGAGGGCTGAATGGAGAGGAGTGGACATGGCATCCTCTGTGGATCTGTCGGTTCTGAATGTGGTTAGGATCCAGGCTGGTTGGGATATTGTTGTTTATGTGTTGAAGAACCAGTTTCTCAAACCACTTCATCAGAATGGGGGTGAGTGACACAGGGCAGTAGTCGTTCAGACGGGACACTGCAGACTTTTTAGGTACAGGAACGATGGTGTCTGTCGTGAAGCAGGTGGGAACCCTCTCCTGAGAAAGTGAGATGATGAAAATGTCAGTAATAATGCAGCTGACTAGCACAGGTATTTAGTACCCAACCAGGGATGTTATCAGGCCCAGCTGATATTCACTCTCAGCAGGACTCTCCTCACATCTGCTGTGGATACTGACAGTGGCCTGTCCTCTGGAGGTGGAGTAGACTTTACAGCTGGCTTCTTGTTGAGGAGATCAAAGCGAGCGTAAAAGGTGTTAAGTTCATCAGGTAATGTGGCCTCACACATGATGGGGGAGCTCCTGCTTTTGTAGCCTGTGATGTTTTTGATGGCCTGCCACATATCTTTGGTGTTGTTGGTGTTGAGGTCTCTCTCCAGTGTCTGCTGACGTCTCTGCTTTGCCTCCTTGACGCCAGCTTTCAGTCTTTTTCTGGCAATGATGTAACCTTCTTTATCACCCGACCCAAAAGCTTTTTTGACTCTGGATAGAGTCCTGGTGGCCTCTCTGAACATACTCTGTTGATACTTTTAAGTTGTTCCTCAAATGTAAGTCGCTTTGGATAAAAGCGTCTGCCAAATGAGTAAATGTAAATGTAAATGTACTCCAATCCGTCCTCCCAAAACAGTCCTGTAGAGCTGCTGTAGCCTTATCTGTCCACACTTTGACTGTTTCAATTGTTGGATTGACCCTTTTAATCAGCTGGGTGTAAGTTGGCTGAAGAAGCAAAGAAATATTGTCTGATAAACCAAAATGGGGACTGGGGAACTGCCAGGAATATTGGTGTAGATGTGGCCCAGCTGTGTTCGTTCCACTCGTGGGGATGTAGACATGCTGGTGGAATTTAGGTAATACTGTTCTGAGATTTGTTTGATTAAAATCACCAGCAACAGTAAAAATACCATCAGGTTGTTTTCCTGATGACTTCATACAGTTCCTGTGGTGCATTTTTTTGAATTTACATCTGGAGAAATGTAAACAGCAAAGGCAAAAAAAATTCTCTGGGCAGATTGTATGTACGACATCTCAACATTAAATATTGCACATCTGGTAAATATTTTCGATCCACTTTAGCTGAGTTTGAGCACCAAGCATTATTTATGTAGATACATAGTCCTCCTCCCCTCGTCTTACCGGAATCTAGTGTCCTGTCTGCGTGGAATAAACTCCTCCCATCACTTGTGACAGATTCCTCAGGTACGCTGCTATGCAGCAAGGTCTCTGTAAAGATGAGGACACAGCAATCTCTGCTTTCCCGTTGCTGAGCGAGCCTTAGTCTTACTTCCTCAATTTTACTCTCCATCGACCGGACATTAGGCTGGGGATTGGGAAAGCCTTTGGTCCAAACTTATTTGGTTTCTTTCTTCTCTCCGCTTGCTTTCCTCTCTTTCTTCTCCGATTTTTCCTCTGGCTAGTCCGCTTGTTTTGTCGGGAGACGCTGTTGCTAGTTTCCAGATCCGCTGCACTACACTGCAGTCCAGTCCCGCACTTTCTTTTCCAATATTGATTAATGTATTTCTGTCATATCTGGTCATAATTAGTCGAGTTTTCATAAAAAAGAAGGAGAAAAAACTGATACAAAACTAAAATATATCATAGTTCCCTTACTGACATAGCTACTGAAGTGCATTTGAACTGGGATGTGAACGGTAAGCTTGGCAAAAACAGAGAGTTCATAATTTCTGCAAAATCTAAATTAAACCTTAGCTCACCAGAGTATTGTTACTGAAACTGCATAAATTTGACAATAAAATTGATGAAATAAAATGCTTACTCAGTCAACAATCCCCAAATAAACAAAATTCTAAAGGAAAAGCAGTGCTGCTGCTTTTCACTCCTAATAATTCTTCAGAAGTCAGGAGGAAGTGAGCTATTGATGGCCAGCAAATCTGCTTCCAACATATACTTTCTCTCAGCGTGTTTGTGTGTGTGTGTGTAGCATTGATGGAAGGAAGGATTAAGGAAGCAGTTCCTATAAATCCAATCAGTCCTATCCATTCTCCGGCTGTTGACTTTTAGCTGCCAACTCCCACCTTGAGGAGCATGGCTACTTTTATGGAGATAGGCCATTCATTTTCTTCTTTCTGTCTCTCCCTCTGTATTCCTCTCCATCCCTCTTTTTCACTTGCACATTGACTTTTTACTTTCTGTCTGCCTCTGTGTGTCTCTGATTTGTTATTTGTCTTTCTGTTTTTCTCAGTTTGAAGCGCCATTATAGGAGCACTCCACCATGTGGTAGCTTGCAATTCCAAAACTGCAACAATGCCTCTCCCTTCTCTCTCAAAAACCTCAGTGACAACAGAAGACACCAATGGCAATTACATACTGCTTTAAAAAATGGCAAGCATTAAGAGTCTCTGTGAGGGAGCATACAAAACACAAAGGCATTTGAATAAATAATTAATGAGGGTTTAAAAACCAGATGGCAAATACTATATGCTGGGGAGGGAATTTGCACATTTTACAATTACAAGGAAAATGTACAAACAGATAGGAAAACAACATTACCATATACATTACCAGAACATTATAACAAGACAAGACACTGATAGGACAATGAAAATGGCTTATCAGCAGCGTACATATAGGTATATGTTTCAGACACAGCACACACAATTGAAGGACTCACAATGAGAAATCAATACTTTATGAAAATAGTCCCACTTCCAACAGTATTGGTGGGTCAAGTACATGCTAGTGTGAAGTAATATTTGGAAAGTTTGATTATACTGTTTGGAAGTTCATCTGTATGCATCTACTGGCCTAGGTTTAACCTTTAACCACTATCCAGGGAAACTTGGCTGAGCACACATGCTCTTCAGAATAAAACCCTGCATAATATTTACACACTTAGACAGATTCACACATGTGAGCTCCTTATGCAACCAGTCAACAAATGTTGGCTATTTAGTCTTTGAGCAGTTTGGACTTTGTTTAAGAGCAATGCAATAACACTGTGGATGCTGACAGTGGTTATGGTGGATGGTAGGGTATTACAGTTGGACACGTTTTCACAAACTAAACAGTTTGAATAGATGGAGGGAATTCAGTAAAGTAAGCAATGAAAGCAATTTACGAGATTCAAAAAGTTAGAAAGATTAACCATCTTTGACCATATATTTGTCTTTGAATACGAATTACTGCTGCTCATTGCCTTTGGGTCTTGTGACCTGTGTGTTTAGTACCTGCCTGCAAACCATAATTCCTTCTGTATAACAATAAAGTTGGAGTTTAAGAGTTAAAGCCATTAACTGGCTGTTTAAATGTGGTTTTCACTGCTTTTAGGCTGTCCAAACAGAATCTAAAGGAGTCAGTAAAGTCCTTGAAGGAACAACATGAGAACTGCACCTCCCTTGTGGCAGAGATTATGGCAGTGCTTTAGTCTAGGTATCTGAAGGCTGGAGGATGAATAAGTCAAACTCACAAATGTTTGGGTGCTGAGGGATATACAGTGGGAGAACATGATCTGCCTGTTCATTGTTAAATGCCAGTCTGCCTGGAAGCATTAAGGTTTTGGTATTCACAGCTGCTGTTTTTTGCCATCTGTTATGCGTGTGTGAGCTGCTAAAATCATCTGACTTAGTCTTCTTCTGCTAGATGTCTCATCAAAGAAAATCAAAAGTCCTCCTTTCTGTTACTCTGTCTCTGACTCTCACTGTCTCCTCCATAAAGTGACCTGTCTGCCTGCCACTCTAATCGACAGTAAGTGTTCTAATGCCAGAGGTGTCAACACACACAAAGTTTCCTAGCATTTAGTTGGCAATTGACTCCAAGCACACTGTGTGGGAGTCTGTGTGCTTAGTTGTTTGTGTGTATGTGTGCAGAGACCTTTCTGAAAGCAGAACTCTGCCCTACACAGGACCAACAGCATTGGCAGGGGCTGTCATTTGAGATGCATTAATGAAAAACACAAACATGCACAAGCAACAGGGCATTCAGTTTATATATCATCCTTTTGTCTGTCTTTGTGCATTTTGTTACCTCTCCCTTTCTTTCCTCTCACACTGCCCATTCCTTTCTCTTTTTTACTCCTTTCCCTTTCCACTTTCTTCTCCTCTCTCTCATTCTCTCTGAGCCTGATGGTTTAATGAGCAGGTTCAGAGCAGAGGAATTGAACCTGCAGACTTGTTTCATACTGTGGCCAGACCACTTACCATTTGACATGGTGGGCTTCTGGCATGGTGGGAGCTTGGCATATTGTCTTCAAAATGGTCTCAAATATACACAAGAATGCAGATGAACTGAAACATGTATTGCATGCATGCTATTAAATGTATACACCCACCTTGGTACCCCTGATAGATGGGTTCCAATGATCTTCTCGGTCTCGCGGTTTTGATCACCAGCTGCAGAGCCCTCCGTTGTTTCCAGTCAGGATGCTTGCTATTGCTAAACTCATCTGATAATGTGGACACACACATGATGCTTGTGCAGCCTGTGATGTTGATGGCCTGCCACATATCATTGGTGTTATTTGTCAGGTTAGGGTTAGGGTTAGGTTTCAGTCTCCTGCTGATTTCTACGCTTCGCCTCCTTGGTGCCAATTTTCAGTCTCGCTCTGACCATGCTGTTTACTTAATTTGTCACCAAAAAGCACATTATTTGGCTCTAGATAGAGCTCTCACCTCTCCTTTCATCCAGGCTTTCTGTTTGGGGAATGATTTTTATTGTCTTAAGTGGAATTTATACTTCTGCATCAAATCGACGGCTTAGCTTCTGCGTATCCCCCTACCCTACGGTGTAGCCTGACGGGCACTCCTCAAAAATGTAACTACACGTTGAGGCGACGCGGACTGTAAGCTCTATGATTGGTCGGCTTGGTACCCTCACAATGCCTCCGAGCCGACAGGAAGTGCCTGGGCTTTGAAGTAACTTTTACCAGCGGCCAAAACAGCGGCTGTAACACAGTGGATCGATATATTTCCGTCACAACCCGAGAGAAATGACTCGTTTCACTATCAGAATGTGATCCAGCCTACGGCGTAGCTACGCATGTAGACCCTACGCAGGAGTATAAATCAAGCTTTTGTGATCACCAACACCATCAACACATTTGCTGATGTATGATGTTAATGACAACGTATATTCCTCAATATTGATGTGGTTCTCCTGGCTGGCGGTCTCTCTGAATGTGTGTCAGGCTCTGCAGTCAAAACAGTCCTGTAGAGCTGCTGTAGCCTCATCTGTCCACACACCAAACTGACTGTCTGATGGTGTGATCTGGCATGTTGTGGTGCAGCCAGGTCTCAGGTTCATCTATCAACCTGGCTCCGAACTCATCTTCAACCTTTCTCTCCCACTATCACTACCTTCTTCCTTCTTTCTCCCTAAATGCTGCCATCCTACACACATACTAGTACCCCTCCTCCCTCTGAGCTGTCAGGGAGAGGAAGCAGAGAGGCGAAGAGCTCAGCCTTCTGGGAGTTGGTGTTTTTTTTTTAAAGGCCTGAGTGGGCCTTTGCTCTGCATAGTTGACAGGCTGGATTTTATATCTGGCCTGATTCAGTCACTCTCTCGGCTCCGCCCAGCCCCGCACATTATGGCACGGCTCAGATGCCCCTGTGTATATTATTAGTGGCTAAATATACGCAAGGCACAATCCCAAAAGTGGTGGTTCATTGGAGGGAGGAGGGGTTGTGTGTATGAAAGGGAAGCATATCAAACTGTAAGCTGGAAAATATTTAAATATTTCTTTCTCTGTGAGGTATCACCATATGTGATAGGTTTATATCATTAACACTTACTGAAGGTGTTCTGCATCAGTCCTTATGGGGCTGCTCTGCCATTGCAGTCTGAAAAACACTTCATCCTTGTTACTGTTGTCCTATACACTTGCACCTTTTCCTGCCTCTCAAAGCAAAGACACAAACTTGGTATAATATACAACTTGTGGAATGCTAGCCAGCTAGCCAATAACAAGCTAACCGTGCTTTATGCTTAGAACCCTGCCCCGCTATTTGCTGTTTTGGCAGCTTTTTTTGCTAGTACATTTTGCAAGGCTACATCTGGGCTTACCGCAGCATAATGAGAATCATAACCCTTTAAACTGTACCACACTAACAAGTACCACAAAACCAAATGGAAGTTCAGGGAGATGTCAATCAATCACAGTCTGTGCACACCCACACCTGAGGTCTAATCAGGCAAGAAAACATGAAAAGGCCTGTGTGGGTGTAACAATGGTACATACTGTGATAATCTTCACGCAATTTGCATCAGCAACAATATACGATTGTTTTAGATTTATATATGACATGATGTGTCACCAATCGCTGACCTTCAGTGAAGATTTAATAATTGAATCATGGGGAGGGAAAGAGTATAATGAATATTTTAAAGCACAAACAACACAGTATATTAAAAGTCGATACATAAATTTCACAAGATAAGAGATGATTTGGGTTTGCTTTTTTGTACTGTAAACTGTAAACCCAGTTTCAGAGGGCATTTAGGAGCTCTACTTTCTCTTGAGTGTCTCTTAATGGGCTACTTGCTACTACCCTTCCTCTCGACTCCCTTGCATCTCCTTAGCATATTTTAATAGTAGAGTCTGATAGCAGAGGGTGGCCTTTTATCTCCACTCTTCGCTTGCCCTCTCTTCTTCTCTCTAGTCTCCTCTCTTTTCTCTTCTCCTCTAACCAGTGTTTTTCACTCTATTTGTTGTGATAAATGACTGTTAGATGTGATTTCCCCAGGATCATATCTCTCTCAGGGCCACACACCATAATTAGACGGCATGATTAATAATTCATTCTTTCTCTTTTTTTCTCTTTGGGAGACTCAGTCAGAATGTGTATGTGGGAATATGAGTGTGCATGTGTGTGTGTGTGTGTGTGGGTGTGCAGAAATCCATCATGCAGTAAAAAGCCAGCGATTTAGTCATTTTCCATTCTTAAGCCAAAACAATAAAAGGGTTATAATAAAAACAATGAAAATGAGTTCACCGTAGAGACAAAAAGTGTGGCACACCAGTGTGACACAAAAAAAAAACCATTTAAAGCAATGAAAGCACAAAGGAGTTCCCTCATAGACACACACACAGATGCACCACTAGTTTGTGTGTGTGTGTGTGTGTGTGTGTGTGTCTTCATCATCCAACCCACAGACAATGGATTTAACATATTACAAACATGATGCACACATGTACAGATAGACAAACAGAGCATCATCCTTCCATACTCCTTACTTCAGAATACTTCAGAGGAGAAAAGGAAAGATGGAGAACCTCTTCTAGCGATGTCTCCTGTCTGTGAGCATTACAAGTGTGAGATGGGAAGATTTTTTTTTTAGAAAGTTTAGAGAATACTGTATTCTTTTTTTCATCTCCCCCCTCTTTTTTCATTTCTATATTTGGTGCGTGTGTCTTCTTTTATGTGTATGCATGCTTTTTGTCAGTGTTAAAGGTTTTATTAGGTGGCCTTTCCTCTGTTTTCCCATCAAGGTGTTTCATTAAGCAACATCAAAAATCGCTCAGAAATAACACTGGCTGTGGGGGAAAGGTCTTCACAGAGAATCCGATGTTGTTTTGCAAAAGAAAATGTGCAAGTATGGACTAAGGGAAAGATGAAAAAGATGAGTTATCAGACAAAGTTGTTATTTTTAAAGTTAAGATTCTTTTTTTAATGCTGTAATATCTCAAGAAAATGACCTCTCCAGATAACGACGTAATCAACTTGTTATCAGGAGAAAAGAAAAGGTCATTTCCAGTGCTTAATTTGTAAATCAGGAGGTCCCAGAACACAGAGAGGGTGTTGTTCTGGATATCAGGAGGAGAGAGTCAGGGAACGTATCAAAGATCCACAGTGCCCGCAGCACAGTGGACAACTCCTAGGTGCTAGCTGTTAAAACCATAGATGGTATAAAAGAGTGTGGAAGAGTATTTGGAATGGATGGTGGAGGTGGGGAGGGATACGGATTACTATGCCTGACAGGTCACCATGATAGGAAATTTCTATTTTCAAACCACAAATTGCAAACAGACAAAACTAAAACTTTTTAAGTGACGCTCCTCAACTTCATTTATTAGAAGGATATAATTACCTTGAGAAATCTGCCAATTGTTTTCTCAAGACAATGAGAAATAACTTAACATGTTGTCAAGAGAAAATGAGCTTTATTATCTTAAAAGACATTTTCTTCAAATTTACAAAAAATTATAGAATTTAAAATCTTTTTAAGAGCTTTTCCTTCACTACCACATAGATTCTCTCATTTGCCCTAGTGTCTTTTTTAAAACATGATTTATTATTAAGCTTTACATACTGTGTCTTATAACTGTGTTTTTAGGGGTCTTAAGTACTTGGTTCACACTTTTTACTTGTTATGTGTTGCTTGTAACATGTATTTTATGTTGAGAGATTTGGTTATGTCTTCAACACACATTTTATATAGTCAGGATGCAGTTTGTGAAAAAAAACATGCATTTGCAGGAATATTTTAATAGGCTGCTTTTTTTCTTATTTAACTCATCAAGTAGCCTAGTGCAAGATTTTTACTCTAATAGCCTATGCAGACTTTCTAAAATGTGTTTCTGAAAGTATATGAGGTGGAAAATAAGTAATGCATAACCGAATCTTAATTCATATTTGATTAGTACTGTCTAGTTTGAGAGTGTGATCAGAGTCTAGTGAACCTGGTGCATTGTGCTGGACGGACCCGTAGACTAGAATCAGGTCCAGACCTCTTACAAATCAGAGCAACGAAACGTGTGAATTTTCAAATGTGGACCGGTGACGCTCCTCTTTCAGTTGTCTGGCATTGCAATAAAATCAGGAAATATAACTTTTAAAGTAAACACCACCTCACTTTGGCAAAGTCACATGTTGATTTCTGTAATTTCTCACTGGTGCTCACTTTCTGTCATTCCTATTTACACGCCATCATACCCCTTCATCTGTATCTTACTGCCTTCTTTCTCTACCTCAATCTCTCTGCGACTGAGTTTGTTTTTGCTATAATATTGAATCAGAGTGCTGCAGGTCAGTCAGTGCACCACGACAAGTATATCCTACTTTAGCTACTTTTTCCTCTGTTTTGTTGTGATATGTTTCATTAAACAACATAAAAAGTCAGAGTTTTTACTGCTCTTTTCATTTCTCAATATTTCCCACACTGAGTGTGTACTTGGCAATCACAGCAATGCCAGCATATTTCTGTCTTCATAATCCCTTTTGTTTTTGTCTTTATTATTCTGTTTGTTGTGTTGACTGATCTTTCTTCCCTCTACCATTCTTCTTTCTTTCTCATTTGTCATATTTCCCTCTACCTGCCCTTCCCATGTATTTTCTTTCTTTTCTGTTTACTTTTTTCAGCACTGTTAAATAGACTAGCTAGACTAAATGATCTCTTTACATCGCCCACCTACATATAAAATAAATTAGATTCTTTATTTTCACACACAGATTGGTATAGATTTCTTTTCCAAAGTGCAGGGAATATAATAAGTAAACATAACTGGTGATTAAACAGTGGGAATGCCTCTGGTGGGAAGTTTGCTCATATCCATGTTTCATTTGGTACCATTACAAACAAAATAAATTTAAAAAATTGACTTTATGCAGTGCTATTTTGCATATGCCACGGTTAATGTTCACTGTGGGAGTTGAGTCCTATTCAAGCAAAAAGCCACAAGACGCAGATTACTTAAAACCCTCTTGGCTCTTCTGCCTCATTGTAAATCACAGTGTGGAGTGGATTACTGCTTTTTAGAAAACACACCACTGTGCTAAAATGTCTACATTTTCATTTTGTTTCCACAGTACGTAGCAGGTACATGGTGTGCAAATTCGTCAACTGAGCCAGCAGGAATCCCCCTATAATAGTTTTAGTTTTAAACATCAGTAATTAAATGTTAACCACAACCATGGTGTTGTGGTTAACATTTTGTGGTTTTGAGTTTTGAGTTGTGTTTTGTGGTTAACACAACTCTCCCATCACACATACATCGAAATCGGCAGAACCCAGACACTGCTCTTTTTAGCTGAGAATGACCTCTGACCTCCCCGGATGGGAGTAAATGAAAAGAAAAAGGTATCAAATCAAAATTTAATGCTCAAACAGAAATACCATCATTGATACTCTGTGCAATGATGTGAATCCTTTCTCACCTTGGTTCAAATAGCCATGCATTATTTCACGAGAGAAATGGTCATTGCTCAAATAAATTAAAGAAAGAAATCTGATTTTTGTCTCGGCAGGGCCAAGTACACCATATCTCAAATGGTGTGTCTTCTCCTCTCTGGACAAATATCATAAAAGCACAGAAATATCAGAGAAGAGGGAGAAAAGCAGAGATGGATGTGATATCTAGTGCTGCATTAAATCAATATCTGATTACAGCCACTGAGGAAAGGTGAGAGTGTGTGTGTGAGAGCAAGAAAGAGCGGGAGAGGTTATCAAGTTGGGGTGACAGCATCAAATGCTGCGCCTGTGACCGCACTTGTTTGATTTTAAAATGTGTTTGTGGGTGTTTGGGGTGTTGTTGTTGGTAGCTGTCACTCTGCTTTTGCACCAGATTTTTCACATAGCTTCCACAGGTCGATATGTGTGACTGTGTGTGTTTATGTGAGTGTGTGTGTGTGTGTGTGTGAGAGATTGGTGAAAGGGGAGTTAAGCGCAATAGGAACCAATAAAGTGTAAATCAGAGCAGACATGGTGTACAGCCAGATGATTTCTGTATGCTATGGTTTGGGCTTTTTTTTTGAGGCGGCTTTGTATTTACTCCTGGAGAAAGAAAACACTGTCTCTGAATCTAACACCAAACATTTCAGTGAAAAGTTTGTCTTGTAATCATAACAAAAAACTTATCTTGTGAGCTCCAAATTCCATTTTATTTGAACTTCTAGTCTATTTTCAACTATTTTAGAGGGACCTGGACCTATTTTCTTCTTCTTTTTTTCCAGTAACAATCCAAACCTGGACGCCTTCCAGCCTTTTCACTTCCATGTAAAAAGGCTACATAATGTACATAATGATGGAAGAGTACTGGAATTATCAGCTCGAAAAGAAAAGGAGGTTATCAGCAGATGGAAAGTTTTTGTACATACATGTAATGGTGCCTGGAGGGAAATGTAAAAGAAGAAAGAGAGGTGTTTTTGTGAACCAGTTGTGACGGAGAACAAAACTCCCAATGTTTTGTTCTCCGTCACATCTCCCTTTCCCTTTCTGATTTTTGTTTTGCTTGCAGAGGATGACAATTTTCAGGGTTCTTTAACTTATTGCGCCTTTTTTCCATTTTTTTTTTAGCCTTTACATTTGAATATGCAGGTAAACTTAACATATTACTCATCAGTGCCTTACCAAGTTATTAAACTCGAGGAGGAGTGATTTTCAGGCAAGACTGTTGTAAAATGCCAATTGTTCTTTTCTGACATATGAAAATCCTTTTCAATCCTTGACAATCTGTCATATTATCAGGTTTTACACTAAAGTTGCTTGCTTTTAGGAAAGGGGGTTATATGAGGCAACTGAGTGGGAGGAGATGTGTCGGACTTAATGAGATCTTCAGAGATATGTGGAAATGAATGTCGGGAATTCACTTGTTAACTGTGCATCTGTATCTCATCAAGAAGATAATTCACATCTTGTTATTTTGCAGCAATTAGACAAACCAGAGCACTCCTAATAGAGTCTAATATTGAGAACCTTGCTGAGATGTAAAATCTCTCTCTGCTTGTCTTTCTGTGGTTGACTTTCTCATACTCTGTCCTGTTTCTGTTGCGTTCTGTCTGCATTCCTGTATCTCACTTGTTGTGTCTCTCTCTTTTCCTCTCTCCATCTTATCTTTTCTTCTCAGTCTTATACTATTCTCATTTGTCTCTTGATATCTCTCTTCTATTCTTCTTTCCTCTGATCTTCTCCCTTTAGAACCTTTAACTCTTTTTGTCTTTATCTCAGAGGCTTTCATGTATTTGAAAGTTAAAAATTAAACAAAGAGCAATATGGGGGTAAGAAATATCAATTATTTATTATTGGCATCACATAATCACAGAAACTACCATAATAATAATAAATGTCCTTAAATCTAAATGACAAAATAGGTCTTTTGTCTATTGTCCTAAAATGAAATATACAACATATATGAGTCCAGAAACAGGTGTACTGGACCGTTAAGAATGTTAACACGTGGTTAACATTGTGAAATGTTGGTAGTGTGGTTAGGTTAAGGCAACAAAACTACTTGGTTAGATAAAGGAAAATGTTTGGGTTTGGGTTAAAATAAGTACATTACATAAGTAAAATAAGTAATGTAAGTCACTTACGTAACTTAAATCTTTAAATAATTCTACTTTTACTTTCTTTCACACAGGACTCAAACCTCTGTCTCCGGAGTACCAGTCCAGTGTTCCCATCGACCACAATACATTTATTTGGAGCGAGATCTTCATCTATTGGTCACAACCCTTTAAAATTTATATTTAACTCTGTACCATGGATTCTGGCGTTAGGTGTGATGTGAAAATCCATATGTTCATGATGATGTCAACATTTGGATCTGAGAACTTGTTTTAACAGCTTTCTGTTTTACTACAAGTAAGGCCCCAAATCTGAAGCCTCCATTGGAAAGTTGGTTTGTTGTCAACATTTTATCCAAGAATTTGAGTTAGCCACATTCTCGCACATCAAGTAAGTCATTAATGCAGCACCATCTTTTCAGGCTCGGCTAAATGTTTCCCGCTCCCATCTTCCCCAACTCTTTCTGCTGTGCAATGTCAAAAAACAAAGCATTAAAGCTATAAAAAAAGTCTGAAAAACTAAAAAAAGACAAAACATGACCCTTGGGAGACCATCCAAGTATGCATACACATAAACACACTTGTGTGCCTTTGCTGAGCCTCTCTTAAAAGCATTTGCATGTTTCATACTGGTGTAGATCCGGGTGGGGTGTCCGTGTTTGTCCCCTAGTGTGTATGTGATGAAAAGACATTATGTCTCTGCTGTTATGAGGAAAGAAGGAGAGAGTGTGTGAGTAGTTTTAAAAAATGGTGAGAGAGAGAAAAGAGACAATGTGTGTGCAGCATGTGTGCGCCTGTCTGCTGTGTATGTTAGACAGAGAGAGAGAGAGAGAGGAGACTATTTGGTTGTCGCAGTAGGGGGGAGGTATGAATAAGAAAGAACGAACAGGAATTATAAATGGCATAAGTTTGTGTGTGCGTGTCTGTGTGCGTGTGTGTGTGTGTGTGAGTGTGTGTGTGTGTTTATAGGTGCCCAACAGGGGCTCCGTGCATGTCAGAGCAAGACCCATGTGCAATCAGACAACCGCTATGCCGGGGAATAGCCCATTACTCACCACCATAGCTGTTTCTGTGTGTTAGACGAAGACAGAGAAAGAGGAAGATTGTGTGCCTGTGTAACCCCCGTAGCCTGCTTAGTGGTCACAGTCCAGCAAAATAATTATCAGACCGGTGTCTAGGCTCACAGGGGCAGCAAAGGACAAAAATCAGAAGCTGGAAGCAGAGGTTAGGTTAAATATGGTAAAAATATATTTTAAAAAATTTCTGACTGCACCCGAAAGTAGTGAGAGCAAAGGCAAAGTAAGGCTTGTGACACAGTTGTACCACACTGATGTCATCAAAATGAGGGAGTGAAGGAAGGGATGTTTTCCTCCTCAGGAATCAGGGATGAGTTTCTCTTTCGTCAAAGAGAGAATCCAAGGTCCAAGGCACTTCAGGAGGTCTCAAAAACCTAGGATGATTACCTGATTACCTTCAGTCCTGAAGTTTCAGGTTTGTGGCTGTAGTGAATTATCACCTCATCAAAATTCTTAATATGCAACTGTAGTGATCACAGGTTTTCCACATTTACAGACACCCTGCAGCAGACTCAGGAATTGGGAGGGTTGGTCAGATATATAGCATTCTATATTTAGCATGCTAGATATCTGTCTTTTGTCAGCGGTGCGCCGGCGAGCCTCTGTGATGCCTTGTTGAGTGGTTAAAACATAACGATCAAGGCCGATTGGCGAGAGCTGCACCTCCTGCTGCAAGACGGCCTGGACCATGCACATAATGCCAGAAAACCGGCAGGAATGTCATGTCTCTGCCAGCACTTCAAAACAGGAGGCTGAACCACATTTTTTGCTGTGATAGAGTTGTCGTCGAATAGAATATTAGTTCCCATGTTGAGAAATTAAGCGTCCTAGCATTTAAGCTTCTTATGTTTACGCCATCAAATCACATAGTTCACTTCACTCTTGCCAATAAGATCAGGTTTATTTCATCACAATGTCTGCTATTCGTCTGTTTTGTTTGTTTATTTTCCTTATTAATCCTTCATTTATTAAGTTATCTGTAGGGGTGTGACCAGATCTAATGCCACAAGATCTCGCCATATTAAAATGTGACAATATTTCTCGACGTTCAAAGCTGTCTCACGATATCAGCACGTCGGAGTGTGAGGTTTCAATTAGCATAGAAGATAACCCCACCACTATTAAGTTGTTCGTGTGGCTGAATTTTGTGTACCCAATGGAAGCAATAAATGGAGACAGACAAGACATGAACAATATCTAAGCAACATTTCAAAAGGCGGCTGCACTGTTTTGCGTTTTGTGACTTTCAGTCAAATAAAAGACTATTTTTTCAGTCATATATTTCGTCATTGAATATTTCTTTAAAATAGTGTTAAATTGTGTTGTGTCGCATTCTTTTGAACCCAGTTTCATGTATCATCTTGTCTTGTGAGCCAAGTGTATTGTCACACCCCTAGTTATTAGATATTTAGGTATAAATAAATGTCCTCATTTAATTAGTAAGAAGTTGTCTGCATGTTTTCTTTTATTCAGTTTTAATCTATTGGAAGAATTCAATCCCTTCTTGAGAGACTGATCAAATTAATTATTGAGTTCTAAGTAGATAATTATATGGTGCACCAACAAGTGTTTATTAAAGTAGTGTTTGTCATACACAACTTTAACATGATAGCATTTTTTTAAATTAAGTTGTTTTAATTTTTTTCTTTTTGTATGAATTGCTTTTTTTCCTCTAATCATAAATTATGATTTTTAATCTTTTGCCAGAAATCATTTTACCAACACCATTTAAAAATGCTATCTTCTGTACACACCATTCATTTATTACAAACCTTTCATCATTTTAATTAATAATGTAACATTTAGGTGCATTTATTTATAATTTTCCAGTGCCATTTGCAGCACCAAATGCCAGGCATCACATGCTGACTACAGCAGTTACTGTAGCTACGCTAGTTTAGCTTAGCTGAAAATTCACCCCCCAAGATGTTGCAAAAAGAGAAATGAACCCACAGTTCACAGGTCCCTGATCATCTGAATCACTATTCTTGTTTGCTGACCTAAAAACTGCTTGGTTTCACATATGAACTCAACTCAACTCGTTTCTCACTCACTACACACTTTTTTCTGCATCTGCACTTATTTTTTTGTCTTTGCGTACAGTATTGAACTTGATACCAACATTCTAGAAGGATTCTCTTCCTCCTACAGAAAAATTTCACTCTGCTATCTAACCAATAACTGAACAAATATAAACAAAATAAATCTGACAGACAAATTAATTTACATATTCTTTTTTTTATAACAAAAAATAATACTCAATATAAAATAATTGTATCTCACATTTTCTCTGCTGGGTACCAAATACACCAACGGCAATGTCCAAAAATGAAAGCTGATAGAGGTTGGAGAAACAGTGAGAGATAAAGGAACAAGACACAGAGAGAAATAAAGACTATAGGAGAGATGTGATATCACAATGGATAGAAAAATTATATAGACCACAGCCACACTAACACGGAAATACAAACATTACACAACGAAGAGCGGAAGACACAATAAAAGTCTCTCCCTTTATCTCTCTCACACACACATGGAAGTGACGACAGTGGAGAGTAAAAGAGAGACATAGAAACCAGTGAATTCAGAGTGGCAGTTCCACAGTGTCAAAAATACTACTTATATTATTATGTTTTAAAAATTTAAACTAAATTTAAATTAAACTAAAATTTAAATTAAATGATATATATAATGTATTTATTTATTTATTTATAGAGAGAGAGATAGTTTGAGAAAGAGATTGTTTTGTTATTTTATCTATGTGATACAGGAAGTGCATCCCTATTACATGTATATACATGTGTATTAATATGGTTCTCCAGTTCAATTTCAATTCTTCTTCAAGGTGTCAAAGTGTTTTTTAAACCTTTGGTTATTTAATATATACTGTAACATTATTGTAAATAATACAATACAATAATAATACAATTGTAGAGTCTAATAGGATTCACAAAGTACAAATGTTTTAGAAAGCAGGTATAAAGTTACACAACATATTAATAGTACATCAATCTGTAGACGTTACTTTCTGATACTGAAACCAGTAGATTCACACACAGAGGAAGAGAGAGAAAGAGATAGAGAGAGAGAGGGAGAGAGAGAGAGAGTAAGGGGTTGTACGTAACAAGACTACTGTGTCAGTGTGTTTCTCTTCAGCTGCTCAGTACTATTGATCTGTCCTCTTACATTCTCTTAACTCTCACCTTGAGGGCATGCGTTAAGGTGTCATGTGCACACATTTTAATGAATAGTGGAGGAGTGTGGTGTCTGCAGAAATGTTTACACATAATGCATTTCGAACAAGAGCATGATCTAAAGCAACCTGTGTATCTTAGCCCGTATGTACCTACAGAACAATATGTATGTTGGTTTAAATGTGTGTGTGTGTGTGTGTGTGTGTGTGTGTGTGTGTGTGTGTGTGTGTGTGTGTGTGTGTGTGTGTGTGTGTGTGTGTGTGTGTGTGCGTGTGTCTCTTTTGTTTCTGCAAACTCATCCCCCCAGAGTCCTCTCTGTCCTCTCAATGACAACCTGACTGTGTTCTTGGCAGCACGGACACACCCTCACAGACACAGATTCACTTGTCTTCTGTGTGCTGTGCGCTTTACAGTCAATGTCGACAAAACAGTATAAGTAGAAAATGAAGAATCAGACATCTTCTGTCATAAAAATACTTTGTTTTTCATTTCATTTCATTTCAGTCATTTACTTTCATGTCAGTTTGGCTCAAACATTGTCAATAAATCTGAAGTGATGCCTGGAACAACAATATGCTATTCTTTTTAATAATAAATGAAATGTAATTTTCATCAGTTGGATCAGTCAGATTATGCGAGTGTGGTGTGTGCATGTATGTATGTGTGTAATTTATAGCTCCAGCCAATTTGGGCTTTGTGCAACCTATAACTATGTGTGTGTAATTACATTGTGGGTTTTTGTCTCACTGTGGCATGAATGTGTATGTTTCTGTGTGCGACAATAAATTACATAGTTTGCATTTTGTGAGGTTAAAGAAAGAGACTTCTCTGTTTATATGTGTTAGTCTGTTTTTGTGTTATGTTGTTATCTCGGAGCTTGTTATGATGATGCATTTAGTGTGTGTATGTAAATCATCATATATTTAAAAATGCTTATTTGCATATGCGTCGATATGAGTTTGTGTGTGCATAATGCATGTGAAAGCATCTTTCCTTTCAGTTTTGTCAGGAGAAAGACAAAATAAACAGTGACATTAATTTTTTTAATCATAAAAGTTGCATAGAATAAAAATTCAATTCCAAATGTGCACATAATGTGTTAAATGTCATTAACACGGTAATGTAATGAATTATCTATTCACTTTTTTTATCACATTTGACTGGAATTATGTACCATAAACACATTCATATTGCACCCATTCTTGAGAAATTCTTGCATCCTTTAAATGTGAATGAGAGCCATACTTTAATCTAATTAATTTAATTTAATCTAATTGCTTTATATTTAAATCCATTAATTAATTCATTTGAGCATGTGCATGGTTTTGTATGTCTGATTAAAGTTGCATTTAGGTTTGTTACATCCACTCGCTGTTTAAGAGCAAGTAGAATCAATCAAGATAGAAGACATAGAAAAGCAACATGACAAACAAAAATAGATCAACAGTTAGTCAAAGAACAAATTGAAACAGCACAACTGAAAACACAACGACATGTTAATCATTGCTTCTTTAGCTGGGGCTACCTGCCATTGATGAGATATAACTGTTTTAACTGTTCTTTCATATGCTTCATAAACACGACCATTAAATATTTAGTACTTTACTCCCTTGGTTAACTCCAATGGCTCGTCCTACTAGAGTTTAAAATAGCATTTCGTTTTCCTTCTTGCTCTCTCTATCATCTTTTTTCCCCATTTCCCTTGACATTATAGGCTTTGGTAACCGATGGCAACTGCGAGCTGACAGCTGGTCAGTGGGGGCTAAACCAGGTTAAAAAGACACAGCAGGTGTGTGTGTGATGGATGGATGGTTGTGTGTGTCCAACCAAGTGCGCATTGAGGTGTTGGAATTAAGTGTGAATGGCTGATGCACTGCCAGGTCAGGGTGAAACACACAGACACACAAACGCACCCAATGATATACACTTTAACATGCACTCACTCACAGTTCGAGGCTGTCTTAAGCCAAACTGACAGGGGTTGTCTGCGACGATGCGTTGCATCTTTGCGTCCAGCTGTCACACACACGTTCACTCTCTCTGTTTCTCTCTCTCTCTCTCTCTCTCATACACACATACAGTGAAGGTGAAGGTGGGTGATGGCTGTGACAGTGTTGTCTGCCTGTGGTTCCGCCTGGCGTCATCTTGCCTTTACTTCTGTCTTTCTCTGTCTCCCTGTTGCAGCTAACACATCTCTGACAGCTGTGTGTGTACAGTATGGATGTGTCTACGTGTGAGAGACAGAAAGTAAGAGAGACAAAGTCTATCTATCTATCTATCTATCTATCTATCTATCTATCTATCTATCTATCTATCTATCTATCTATCTATCTATCTATCTATCTATCTATCTATCTATCACCTCTGTAGTTGTCTCATATCAGAAATTTCTCAACACCCCGTGTTTCTCTGTGTAATACACACACACACACACACACACACACACACAACACACACACCTGCTGTCAGCCACTGGCTGTGTGGGTGCTGAGGGGAAATGCTGTAAGTGACAACTACCTCTGAGCAAAAAGAGAAACATTTTCTCTTGTCCTCCTTCCTTTTCCACCCTTTCTTTCCTGCCTTGTATTCTCCCAGGGGATGTTTTCTCTCTTCTTGCCAGCGGTGCATATCTCTTGATGTATATGTGTGTGTGTCTGTGTGTGTGTCTGTGTGTTTGTTCTCTATTGTCCTTTGAATTTCCTCTGGGACCACCACTTTCCCACAGTACTCTTTGATAAGACAACCTGTCCTCCCTGCACTTTCTACATGGTGTGAGTGAGTGTGTGTGTGCTTATGGATCGTATGTGCGTTTTTTGCAACTTTGAGGGTGACTTAACGGGAGAGATTTTCCTTTAGCTACCTCCTGCTTCTGCCTAGGAGGACAAATCAGCAAGGGGTTAGCAATAGGGTTCTGAATTACAGAGAAGCCACGGGGAGCTGAACTTGTCTGAAAACAGTAAAAGTTTGGAGGAAAAGCAGAATTCTCAATAAATGTAATCAACCACCATGTTCATATTTATTTCAAATGTAATTTAAACTCACTGATGAATATTGCAACACTTAAAATCAAATCTAAAGGGGAACACGGGAGGCATCTAACGCTTTCTCTCTCTCTTTATCTAATTAGTTTCACTTTCAGATCAGATGCTCTGGTAATAATCTGGTTTGTGTATGTGACATATATTTGGTGGGGCAGTGAGCCTGGTTAACTGTGAGACTCATATTGCTCAAGCAATGATGTGTGTGTGTATGTTCAAGTATTCTGTGTTTTCTAGCTGTGACAGAGAAATGAGCAGGTCCTTGCCTCTGTATCCACTTCAACGGCAAGGCCATTGGAGGTGTCTTGTGACGCGCATGGGTGTATTTGTAGCCATGGCCAGAAAGAAGAGACTTGGCACATTGAACAAGGGGGCAGCACAAGGACACACACACACACACTCTATGAGAGTATAAGACTGAAAGATAGTAAGCCTACTCATGGGTTTCTCCTTCATTCCCTTTGTTAAACTGTATGTTAGTGATTTGTTTTTTTATAAATGTCACTGTGTGTACAGCTAGTTTAATTAGCAATAAACACAGAGTAACAAATCAAACATCACTACAATTTATTCTGTCGATAACAAATATGTCTACCAAATTTTATACACATCCATCCATCCACTAGTAGAAATTTAACTCAAAGCCACAAAAGTTAGATCATCAAAGTCAGTAAGTTTCACCATCTTATGACAATTGTCTGTGCACATGACAATCCCTCCAGTATTTGTTGTTCCATTTCTGTGGAGTAGTGGATTGACTAACTGACTGACCGACGAATCGACATTGCTTTCCACTGAACTATTAAATCCAGGAAAACTGATGGATAAATAGAAAGACAGACATACAGGTATATAGACAGTAAAACAGAAAGGTGAATACGAATGAGGGAAGAACAGAATCAGTGAGGCTGCAAACAGGATTTTATCTCTGTTGACCCAGCCTGGAAACTAAATCGTTTAATTGATGGCTAAATAGATAAACAGAGAAAAAAATAGTCAATCATCTATCCTAATCAGCTCTGAGACTCCAGCGGGGCCAAACCACTTACACACGAGCGTAAGAAGTGAGTCCAGCCTGCACGTCTCACAAGACACTCCGTACTGCCAGAAGTGTATCTTTTTATCTGGGTTTGTAGGCTAAGCCAGGCCAGCCTCCATATGCAGGGAAACTTTCACTATCAAAAGATGTGTATCTGTTAGTCTGTCTTGCTGCATATCAAGCTATCTATATCCATTATCTAGCAGCACAGGTGAGTTAGGAATGAAAATTCACCTTCAGATGTTCTTACTCTTTGAAGGGTTCAAAGAGTTGTTTTGTAATGGATTGTTGTAAGTTATGTTTGGGATGTAACCACTTTTCTTGCCCCTGCCCCATGAACTTTTACCTTAGACATGTTTTTCTAAACATGCCCAGAATGCCTTTCTACAACACCCAAAACTCTAATTTGTAAGTAATACTGTTAGAGCCAGTTAGAGCCAGTTAGATTAGGAACTTTAATATCTGGTATTGTGACTGACCTTATATACACTACATGTGTTGTGAATGCATTGCATTTATATCCAATTGGGGCTAATCAGAGACAAGTAACTAATGACAAGTAAAGACAAGTAAATAATGGGCGGACTGCATGTTCCGCGGAGCCAGTGGATTCCTGGCGTAATGCTTTACGGCACCAGTTACACACCAACAACACTCTTCAGCAAGCTAACATTAGCTATTAGAAGAAGCTAGTTCAACATTCTCAGTATGGATATCCTTGCGGAGTCTGTGAAGAGACTGAAAAGGCTATTAGTGGAAGTAACTAGTTACGTTACTCGTTACATTTCCATATTGCTTTAACTAAACGAGTGTTTACTGTCCGATTACATAAATTAAATTAAATACAGTAGGTTTTGGAGGATGGATGCATGTTCACCAATACCAGGCAGTGTCCAAGCCACATGGTGACTCTGGTTGGTTGTGAAACCATGTCAGATGACAAATGTTGATCCACACAGACCCACACTATAAACCTGCATCACTGTGTCAAGGATAATAGCCTAAAGTCAGCATTGCTTGAAGGAAAACAGACTCAGTGATGGTCTCAAATTGTGAACTTCTGCAGTGGTTTTGTTTGGTTGATTTTGAGCATTGGCGGACAATGTTCTGTTGTGTGTATGTGTGTGAGTGTGTGTACACATATGCACTAGAGGACAGTGTAATATTGTTTTGGAGCCTTGTGGTTGGGACAGAGCTAACACCTGAATGAACCTGTCACTGCAGACACATTGCTTTTTCAGCTCCAACGATTACACTGCACCCAAACAGACTCAACATTTTCTGGGTGATTCTTTGTACATGTCTGTGTGTGTGTTTGTGTGTGTGTGTGTCTGTGTGTGTGTGTGTGTGTGTGTGTGTGTGTCTGTGTGTGTGTGTGTGTGTGTGTGTGTGTGGGTGTGTGTGTGTCTGTGAGAGAGAGAGAGAGAGAGAGACAGACAGACAGACAGACAGACAGACAGACAGACTGACAGAAGTGTGTTGCTTGTGCATTGCCTGAGTGTGAGAGAGACAAGAGCAGAGAGTGAGACTGACAGAGCATTGTGTCAAAGTGTGTATGTGTCTAAACATCTGCTGTATTTTAAGTTTCTCCCAGGAAAATATGAAATAGGGCTACTGCTACTGTGTCCTTCGAGGGTAAAAAAACAAGTTGTACCGATGGATACACACACACACACATACAGTGAGGAATAGTAGACCTCAACAAAAAATACAAAATTCTCACAAATTCAAGTGTGGAAAAAAGTTTATTTGCTCTGTCTTTGCTACTCTGTAGTATCACATAGAAAAGACTGTACTTCTACTCTACTCTATAAATACAGCTTATGTAGATATCGTCAACTAATCCCACATTCATGTCATATCATAGTTACAGTAATTATTGGTTCTAGACATGCAAATATGTTCATGGCAGTGTCTAAATTGTAACGACGACTGTGAAACTGTCATAACCAACTTGCAAATTAATAATAAGGAAGAATAAACAAACATCTATGCCTCGTGTCAACCAAAGTCTGTTTTTCAAGGTAATTAATCATAAATGTGTTGAATATGCTGCTATATTTTCATTACACAGTATGTTTTAGCATTCAAACTACCAATGTACAATTCCTAAAGATTGGGAATGCCCCACACCCGACATGATGTAAATGCAGCATAAATAATTACCAGACATAAAACTTGTTATCATTGAGCTGACAACATATATATGTTGTAAAGATCTGAAATTTTGTTGGTAGTTTTTTACTGTCCAGATGTTAATTAAGGAATCTGTCTCTCTCTGTGGATCTCCATCGCTTTCACTGTGACTGTGCAAAGTCAGTTTGTCACTGCTCACTGTCGGCCAGTAATGGATGAAATCAAGCAACAACGTAGTTAGGCCTGAGCATTTTAGGAACATAATGACCTTGTATGATTGTGCATGTGCAAAGCTCTTCTCTGAACCATGAAGTGCAGCTGAGAAAAGCATTGTGGGTTCACCAGCCACTTTCATCTGGCAAATATTGGAAAAGGCTTGACATGGACTAACAGAAAAGGCAGATTTCATTATCAGGTGCTCTAATCTTCATTTGCTGGTTGTTGTACTCTAGTATTGTCACTACACGTTACACATCGCTTGTAATAGGAATAACTAACCTAACGATGAGCTTAGGTTTAAGTGAAATTGTAGTTGTCCTAGATTAGTTACAGAAAGAGGCAGAGAGATGGGTAAAGAGAGATGAAAGAAAAGCAAGCATGATGGAGGGATACGAAAGAGGTCAAGGGAAGCTGACACCCATCAGTTTTCTCTCCTTAATCTATCTGTGTAAGACACTCAGCTCCACCACACATCTCCACACCATAACGCACACACACACACACACACACACACACACACACACACACACACACACACACACACACACACACACAAACCAGATATCCCAGACCCTCAGCAATTGACTTTGTCATGACCTGTAACCCTTATATATCTGTGTGCATGGCTGCACGACAGAGCTATAAAACGTTGACTTGAAAATCAATTTACAGAAGAACTATAGCATCTCTCTCTGTTTCTAATTCCAGCCGCTTGTGTGTGGAGTATGTGTTTGAGAGAATGTCAGTGGCAGGGTACATTTTAAAAAACAAATCAGACATACAGTCAGAGAGATTTTCAGTTGCTAAACTGTATCTAAATTATTTTAAAACCACCTTTGTTGTTGCTGTGAAGCAGTCGACTGTGGTATGCATTGAATGTTTATCTCCAAAATCCCACCTAGGAGACCTTTTGTGGTACAGTTATTTTGAATTGCAAGTGGGTATATTCCACTCTTATCTTGACCACAGAAAATGTATTGTCACGTTTCAGATAATGTTTTTATTTAAGAACGGCTTACAGCACCGCAAACACGATATTTTATTGCAGTGATGAGACATTTTATTTTAGCTATATATATGTGTATATTAATACATTCATTCATTCATTCATTCATTCATTCATTCTGATTCTGATCACAATCATCATTACTAGGGTTTGCCTACAAACATCCCCAACCTTATGAAAGACTTAGCTCGGGTCTAGAAAAAGGAGATGCTAAATGTTTCTTTAGGGATAATCTGGATGTGATTCACACTAGCAGCAAATAGAATCGGGATGTCTGTCAGGCAGAGGGGTGCAGCCGGTAATGACAGTCTACAACTTTGTGAGGCATGATGTGCAGCAGAAATCCGAGTTGTCAAAATGACAGACAAATTTCTGTATATAGGAATCAGAATAGAGAGGCAGAAGTGACGAAAAGATGTCTTTTTTTCTAAAAGTTGCAGTCGTTTTTCAGGTAGAAGGTTTGAATTGAATAGACTTTTAGAGACAGATTGTTATGATAATGAGTGATAGATCATTATAATGATTTTAGGATAAATAATGTCTCCTGGAATTACGGATTTACAGTGGCTTTGGAAGTGCTGGAAGGCAGATTTCTTACATTTGGACAGAGAAAAGCTAGCTGTTTGTCACTGCTTTAAGTCTTCATGCTAATGTAATGTCTCTTTTTATTATTTATAAGTAGATATGAGACGGCATCCAGAACATCTTGAGCAATGCTGCTGCTCTATGGTGATGCCCAACGCATTTGCATTGCAAACATAACAATATTTAGACACACTGACCAACAGAGAAAGAGAGAGGCACCTAAACACACTTGCACAGGCTTTTTGGAAAAGGCATAAAGCAGAATGGCTTCTATCCATTAAGCTGTAAAATGTGCCATTATCTTTGGATGGGATGATTTGACTCCCCGTCTCTCTATCACTCCCTCAAAAACAAACACTATCACACACATATGCACACATGGATAGTATGATTTCAGCTTTCGCACCTTCTTTGCGGTCCTCAAGAAAGAAGCACTTGTAATTATCTCTTCCATCAAAAATATCCTCACCAGCATCCTCTTCATTACCCTGGTCATTATTATCTTCATAATCACATTTTCAGAAGTAGCAGTAGATGCCTAATGAGGAAGTAATATACAGATTTGTGAATGGCTCAAGGGCCCAAGGGCACTTACAATATGTTTTGAAAGTGGTTTACACTAAAGCTACAGGCCGAATGCCATTATTTTGAAATGTTAACCCTCTATTATCTCTCTCTCTCTCTCTCTCTCTCTCTCTCTCTTTCTCCATCAATGTGTTATTATCTTTTATGCATTGGGTTTCTCTCTCTTTGATTAAAGGAATTTTAACATTATCTTAGTGTTCTATCATGAGTAAGTGGACAGTTTTGTGATGACCCAAATGAGACCCAAATATGGTATTATTTGGTCATTATGGCCAATGCTGCTGTGTTTTTGCATTGCACTTCCCAAGAATTATTTGTCAATTTTAAAATGTGGCCAGATTAGACCATCATCCTCCTCAAATCCTCTGGTGAAGTTTGATTTTCACATGGAGCACTTTTTATATTGCCAGCCAGGGTGGTTATCAATGCTAACACTAACTACTAAGACTTTCTACCATGACTTCCAAACAACAAGAATTGCAGGGAAGTCCTAAAAATAGTTGGACTTTTAAAACAGAAAGGGAAAAAAGATTGCACTACCAGTAAAAATATATATGTACTTTTCTTACTCTTTCCCTTTGTCTCTCTCTGTAGATTGGAAAGTCCATCATATGAGGTCATGCAGTTGGACTTTGAGGTGGATAACCTGATCAATCTGGTGCCAACCCAGACTCTGCACTGGAACGTTGAGTACCCCGCTGGAATGCAGACAAGTTCCAGGCAAACAGAGAAAGTCTCGCACCTCTACATCAGCAACGCCGACATACAGGGAATCGTACCGCTGGCTGAGGTAAGGGATGACTTGATAGATGAGCACAGACACTGATATTTTGTGAGAATACATATTGACATCCCTGGCAGCAACATTTCTTACGCTGAAATATACTCAACCCCCCTCCCCATTTCTCTCCTCCTCCTAACCTTCTTGCTGACACCCGCAGCCCAGAGCCCACAGCCCATCCCCTTCCTCCAGGTTGATCAAAGCTGTAAAGGTCAGCTTGTTTACCCCCTCCTGTTGCTACAAGCCTCCTGGTCACACACACACACAGCAGGCCTCACTCCCACAGGTTTCAAAATGACAAGCAGCCTCACCAGTATGAACACAAAACCATGCAGCCACAGCGCCTATAGACATGCATGCAAATACACTTACTCAGGCCCTACAAACGCAATAATATATAAATACTGCAATAATATTAAAATATCATACATAAAAGATTAAATGTAGGAACACACAATTTTCTGCCATAACACACACATCCTCACATCTGCAACTGTATTCATCCACTAAAATTCACAGACGCATCTAGCTTCATGCACAAATGCTTCCTGTGTATATGCGTCATGCTGGCAGATGTCATTCCTGGTGAGACTCAAACACATTTGCCTCTTTAGGTTCCATATAGACCCGAAACCTTCATTCTTCTCTATTAATAATCTGTTAAATATCTACAGAGCAACAACTACATATAAACTGTACACTAGCTGTAATTTTAGTGAAAATGTCTCCAGCATATAAAATAAAACTGCTATTAAGCAAAATAAAAATTAAATAAAAATTAACTTAACTAAAAATGCAAATGTTTATGCATTTTTAGTGTATACTCTGTTGCATGCATTGTTGCTTTCCATATTTCCCTTAGGGGAAGCAAACCTTTACATACAGTACGAATGATGACTTTGGACTTACTTTTTATTAGACAGGGTCAGGTGAACTGTCTGCTTCAATCTGTAACATTTCTAACACGATAAAATGGCACCATTGCTTCATACAGTCACAGATCAGACACATCTTAGAACAGGCATTGCTGCTCTGGATAAAGCAACCAAGGACTTTAGGCTAAAAAGTGAGGAGGAGGATGCTTTTCAAAATACTCCCAGTTCCATTACCACTGAGGTAGAGCTAATCTGGCCTGATAGCCCTCCTTCAAACAGCAAAGCCCTAGTGAGAAAACCCAATTTTGTTCATGGCTTTTGCAACCCCTGTCTCTTTCTCACACTGGGAAAAGCAAGCCTGAAACCATCATTTCAAATAGCAGCACTGTTGGGATTTTACTACCTTTTTAAGGGGGCAGTGAGCATGGAGCTCAGGGATGAGTAATGCTACATCTCAGGCCCCTGTATTCTTTAAAACAGATCGAATGTAACATGTCTTTTTCAGGGAAAAAGCTCACCAGTAATAATTGAATGTTTAAGGTTTGTAGGTATATACGAGATCTTATTCAGTTAAAATATCTCTGTTTGTGTCAAAAACTGTTGCATTAGGCAGAAATGCCATCCTTACAATGCTCTTTTTAAAATATATTTTTATATAATTACATTATGTGAAACTTTACACATTTATTTGATTTGACTTTGTTGTGAAAATTCTGAGCTGGTAATTTTCTCAGACGCAGGTCTCAGGGAAACTCAGGATGTCTTACGCAGCATGCAAAGACAGTGTAGTGCCAAACCAAATCTCCCGAAATTGTTTTTGGGTCAAAATATTTATTTCTTTGCTTTTCCCTTAGTGTCTTTCCCTACAAGGTAATCTTTAACTGGCTTAAATCTGAACAGATCAATCTACTGATGTTTAGACTCCAATGCCCTGTTTACGTCAAGTTGAAATCTAATGGTCTCATGTATTTGCACTCTTGATCTGTGGAGACATGGATTTCTGTAAACATAAGACTCCAAGAGAACACCAATATCTGCTAGCCTGATGCCTGAACTATAGTGTCTCCCTATCAGCCAGCTGTCATCACACTGACAAGGAGTGAGACAGAGGCAAAGAGCAATAGCTGGAAAGTGCTATAGCTATTTTTTACTTCTACTTTTGGGGTCTGCTAGCGACCAAGTGTGACCTGTACACAAACCGTATCTCACCTTTTGCCTCAATTAAGCCTATATAGAGAAAATTCCCTCACAGATTTCATATGAAAGTGTAAGGGCACCACAGATCTCCATGAAAGATCGTAGAATCTAAAAGTCTCTGGAACTCTCTTGGAGGGATGAACAGCATTCTTCCTAAAGATATTCCCTCATTTGGTTTTTTGATGATGGTGGTAGTGGAGAGTGCTGTGTGACATGTCAAAAATTCCCCAAACGGTGTTAAATTGGGTTGAGATTTGGTGACTCCGAAGGTCATACCATAATTCATAGTCATCAGACTATATAATGACTCCTACTGCCACGTATCGAAGCAACTGCATTTGTCATTCTTTTCCTTTACTTTGTAATTAATGCTTATTGTACATCCATGGATTGTACCTAAATATATAGCCAGGGTCATTGCTAGTATGGCAGCGGTACTCTACTCCAGACCAACTGTGTCATAACCATCACATCCTCAGTATGAGTTGCCATCTGTGACAACCCAGGCGTAGGAGCTTTCAGTGGGATCTACCAGCTAAATAATTTTGGGTTTTCATCCAGACCCATCTCCTAGAAATGTTGTGTATATAATATAAAATATTTTATACACTATACAATACATTTTTGGAGGAAATGTGGATTATGTTCACCGGCAAAAAATGTTACCACTCCACAAAAAAATGCTTTCCAGTACTGCACAGAAGTCTTGAGGGGGTGCTGGGATCCATGATGGACAAATGACAAACATAGGACTTAGAGGCAAGGGTTTTGTGTCCTTTGCTCCTTGTGGTTAGGTATAGGCTACTAACATTTAAGTCTAACCTTAACTTTGGTTAAGGATATCCTCCTTTCTAAATATTTTTATTTATTTGATTTGATTTTACTGATATGGACCTATGTGTCTGAAATAAAGTTGAAAGTAAAGTGCAGTATTTGCTGTAGAACTATATTAACGTGGGGACTACTAGGAGACAGTTGTTTTATCTTATTCAATGAGGAAGAGTGATTAATCTAATCAAAAGTATATCTCTCATTACAGTTACTCCCCCAGCGTTCAAGATATAATGTAACATACATGTCTGACACATTTATTCTGCACAGGCACACACACACACACTTTGTACACACAAACCTATCTCTTTTTTGCCCCTCTTCTTTGGGTAAAAGCATCAAAATGACAGCTATTACATGTCATTTTGTCCTCCTGATTTGTTTACCAGAACTGCTGATCAGGTAGTGATTGTCGGTTGGTTGCTTAAGGAGTCTGTCGCTGAGAGGGGTCTCCATGAGAGGTCACCGAGATGAAAGCTCCAATATGTCTTGGTCTCTTGAGGAAGGGAGGAAAAGGATTTAAATCATGAGTTTGAATCTTCAAAGGAAGCTGGGTGTAAAAGCTTTCACAAAGTCTTGCATCGTCATTCCTGAACAATTACACATCTGAGGATTGGAATAAAAGTACAATATCACAGTTAGAATCATGTAACGAAATTTGAGGTCTTTACAGTTGTTCCATATTTAAGCAGCCTAAAAACTAAGCCTCACACATAATTGCATCAGTGCCACTCAGCACTAGCCTTTAAACATTATTTCTCTGTCTGATCTGTTTGGGTGATTCAACTCTACCTCAGTCATCATCTACCATCTCCCAAATCAAAAGTCAGCTTGTCAACGGTACTGATGTGGTAATGCAGTGGGTTCTCTCTTTACAAGACAACAATGAAAACCAGAACACTGCCTGTCATTACCAAGCCCTCTCCAACATTTTCCTCCTAATTCCGCATATCCATTAAGGTTCTGGTCTCTTGGCTGAGCGGGAAAGAAAGAGGCCCTCTTCAGGAAACGAGGGATTATTAGGAGTAATTTGTCTCTTGAGGGGGCTGAAAAATTGGTTTCATCTTTTAGAGAGGAAAGAAGAGGTGAGGAGAGGGGTGTTAGGGAGAGAGGGAGGGGGGAGACAAAAGAGAGCCAGAGAGAGATAGAAACAGAGATAGACCGACAGAAAGAGAAAGACAGAAGTGAGATTTGAGGGAAAATTAAATTCATTAATTATCTGCTGTATGTGCATTGTCTTTGCTACCTCCAATTTGAGGTCAATGCCATGATTAAGCAGTTTGCGTTAGTCCATTCAGTGACACCTATTCTAATAATGTTCCCATTTGGTGCGTGAAACGCATGCGTTTTGGTGTGTAATAACAGTCAAACAAAAATTACAAGATAGAAATACAGAACAATTTTAGCTATATAACAGACAACGGTTTTAAACTCTAAACCAACAAAATACAAATAAAGGTTACTGCACTGAACCTGGATTTCCTGCTGTTTCATTCCTGTCACTTCATCCTCAAACAAACCATCTATCACCTGTTGCTGAAATGTAGCAAAGTGGGGATTTTGAATTTATTGCCTAAGGAGAACAGTTGGGTGGAGCAGAAGTGCAAACTGACCGGAGTAGTGAAAATGTAAATTACTCTGAAAAGCGAAGTGGAGCAGTCATCTTTTGAATAACAATCCATAGCGGCAGCCAGTCATTGAACAGAATTGAGTCTGCACCTGCTTTCCCAGCCCAGGCAGTCTTTGATTTGGACATTTTTTTGAGGAAAGAGACCATAAGATGGGTGAAGCTTGACTCATTCATTTAACCCATGGCTAAAACCGGCTTAAATACACAACATTCATAGTTTCCAGAGGCAGTTAATCCACCACCATTTGCCTCACACAATAAAGAGCTCTGACAATTCCACTGCTGGTTCTAAATGTAATGATTATACAAGACTATATTCCTAGTGGACAGTTTGTGAATTTTAATTCCATCCCCATTGGCTGGGGATATTACACAGTCTGTCTGAAAGAGCCATAGATTATGTCAGCATGTCACCAGAAGGGATATAACAGAAACAAATTATTGATGGCCCAGTTGCATGTGCTGAAACATTGCACTGTAATAGTTATAGTAGTGGTAGCAGAGTAGAAGTAGAAGTAGAAGTAGTATTAAATTATTAAATAAGTATATTTCCAACAGGACTGTTGCATATACAGATAACATACAGTCTTTTCTGAGCACAAGTTACATGACCAAGCAAATGGAAAAGCTAATTTAAATAAAATTGAAAATGTGAACAGTATGTACTGTACATAGAAGACATACGGGTGCTATCAATGGATAGCCATTGATCACAGTTAAAGAGTCCTCGCATGAGGCAAAAAGCAGCAAAGCACAGAAACAATGAGCCTGCTGAAGTTTCAGCACCAAGGACAGCGTCACATGTACGCTTAGTGGCAGCATCAGAATCTTGATGGGATTTTGTGTTTATGTTAATGTGGTAATTGCTTGTTAAAATTAAAAGTCCTGCCCCTTTGGATTGTTCAAATCTTTGATTTTAGCTGGTTTATAAGAGGCCCATTTCTGTAATATAACTAATGAGATAAAAAAAAACATGAGAGAAAATAATGGACAGACAAAGAGGGACAAAACAACCCTTTTATGTAAGCCAGGGGAAAATCAGGATAAAAAGGGAGGTCAGAAATGGACCTGTTATACTTCCCATGCTCTTAGACATATTTTAGAGACTGATAAAATGGATCAGTAATAATGTTGTTTTATGTTCCCTACAAGCACCATAACATACCTCTGCATAGAACGAGGCTGTATCACAACCCCTCAGTATGAGCGAGCAAGAGACACACAGACAGAAAAATATTATTATAATAGTTTTCATAACTCTATTCTATTCTTCTCCCTGTTTATTCCATCTCTCTTCCCTTTCCGATCAGCTCTTTCACCAGTTTCATACACCTCTTTTTTCTCACTTCTCCATTCACCTCCACCGTATCCCCATTATTTATTTTCTCTCTTGTCCTTCTTTCTCTCCCTGACTCTTCTTCCTCCCCCTCTTTCTTTCTCCACAGAGTTTCACCTCTCTCTGAGGCTTTGCTGTGTAATTCATTATTAATTGGAACAGTTGTTTATCTTTGTTGCTTGAAGATGCCTGTGAGTTTAACTTTTCAATGGGCCGCGTGTGTATGTATGTGTGTGTGTGTTGCAGAGCAGTTATGCTAAGTGGCTCCTTAATTTGGCTCTTCTGATTGGTTGTGTCTAAAAGGAAGTCAGTAAGTAGGAAGAGGAAACTGAATAGTCAATAATCTGTTGATGGAAGCAGACACACACAGAGACACACACACTCAATTGAGGTTTCAAACTCAGTTATAGATTTACCATTTTCACAGTCTGTGTGTTTATTAAAAACAGCCTTTTCTCCCTTTCTCCCAGTATCACTTTTTATCGTTATGTCTCAAGCTATTGTTTTTTTCACTTCCTCTATTTTCTGTGTGTGTGTAGGTGTGCGTGTGTGTCTCTGCAGTGGTCTAAATACCTGTGCTGGCTAATTTACACTGACATTAAGTAAGACACTGGAATGAATCTTACAAACACTATCCCCTGAGTTTCCCTGTTTGTTTTTACTCACACACTGCTTGGCATTGTTGCCTGTATTTTTGTTTTAAAGAAAAGCTCACTCACAGATCTCAGATTTGAGAGACTTTTTTTATAAGGCCATGATCAGTCATAATATATTATTTCTATAATTTACATATATTATTTCATTCGAAGCATGCACACTGAGAAAATGGTCATCTTTTGGGGCTGTACCCAAATCAGAATTATCAATGATTGCCTTTTACAAATTTTGGATTTATTCACAAGCTTTACAAAGATGTATTAAAAGCTACTTTCTTTTCATAGGTTAACTTGTATCATCACATGTTGAGGTTTTTTGTCATAATAGGCTGTATATTAACAACCGTTAGTAAAAATCATGTAAAATCAGACATTGAGCATCCCCATGTAGCCAAATTGGTATGATTCTCGTTTCATAACGGCTTTGTGAAGATTTGACTGTGAGATCAAGAGTCAAATCAGGCTGCTCCTATTGAATCATCAAATCTGCATTTGGTAAGATTACATTTCAACCAAAAATTGGCAAAACGGCAACTATGCTAACACAAGATATAGCAACAATAGTCCAACTGTGTAAACAGAAAGAATGCCATCTCGGCGTCTGCCTTACATTTTACCACGCTCTCGCCAACACTCGGAATCCTCTTGCTTGGGAGGTTACTCTTGTGGCCAGCCTGTTCTCTCTCTCTTTTCTCTTCACCAGCAGCAGCATAATTTGGTTTGAAACTTGTGTGGAAAGCTAGCCAATTGCTAGCCTTTAATGTTAAAGATGTGTGAATGTGTTATCTAGTAGGTTTGCTGATATCAACGTAAGATTTATAGCTAGCAGCTAAACCTCTGTCTCTGAAACCTCTGATTTTGCTAACAACTTTGCTAACACAGGCATCAAGCAAGCACAACAACAGAAGACATAGCAAGCCAGCTAATAAGTTATTACTTTCTAGTTCAACAGAAAGGAGGCCAGTTCAGCATCTGCCCTGCATTGTTTCAGCTTTTTTAGCTCATATCAATGAGTAAAACCTGTGCAAGATTTACTCCAGATGCTTGCCCGTCACTCTCTCTTTTCTCTTCCTCATTATGTCCATGCTGAGAACACAGAGCTAACTTCTTCCAAAGAATTTACATTGTACATTATATACTTTTTGTTTCTTCTTATAGCTCACTTGCTGAAGAGTCATTTTGGTGCTGTAATGCATTACATTGTTGTTGTGATAGATGTCCTGCCTGGGATTCCAATGCTACATAGTGCAGAAGCTAGCATAGAAAGTTTGGAGTGGCAATGCTGGAAAATACTTTTACCATAACCATATAAGTCAGTGTACTGTCAAAATGATTTTAAAGCTTTTATTTTAGGATAAAAACACTTCATAATGACGTTAACATCCAATACTGTTGTTTCATACACTGTTGTAGGCTATGTCTTTCCACTTTCTAAAGAACCTAGCAAGTCTTCATCCTTGTTTCTTTTCCCTGTCTCTTCAGTTATAGTATTTGCTTGTTACCAGCCTTCAACCACCCAATTAATCCAACACATATGACATATTCTATGTAATCGTGTGCATGTGTATGTATTTGGGTCACTGAAAACTTGCGTGTCCTGGGCTCCAGGTTCATTTCCATACCAAGCGACTCTAGCTTGCTCCAATCTGTCAACAAGAATAGGAGAAAAAGAAACAGGGGGAGAGTGTGGGAGGAAGAGAGAGGGAGAGATGTTTAAAGCCAGAAAAACAAGTTAGTAGATAAGTTAGAAAATGACAAACCTAGATGAAGGCACTACTCTTACTTTCTAGCTAAATGTAAAAAGGAGCCAGTAGATTCATGCAAAGTCAATGAAACAGGCAAGATAAAGGCACATTTGCTATGGGCAACATGTAGAGAAGAGAGGAAGAAGCATTTTCTGCTCTTTAAATTTTGAAGGTGCACAAGACATTTGCCTCATGTAATACAAATGCCAGTCAGCTTCAAGCAAACCCCTGCACTTATTGTATATTTTGCATTGCACAAAATGTCCATTGCTTTTTAGCCATGACAATGTCTGAACATAATGTTTATGAAACTACCTTTCCTGCTTCTCAAATAAGATGCTGCTGATGGCACTTTAAAAAGACAATTTCTGTATTTTGTTGTGATAAATGCCTGCATCAAAAAACATTTATGTTGTCAAAGCACTACAGCTGCTTATTTTCCAAGTCAAGTGAGCAAATCTGTGACTATTAATGTCACTATTATTTCACACAGATAAAGTACTCTCTAGTAAAGAATGCACTATTGTAATACTTTTTCTCTCTCAATAACTGAATATCACCACATGCAGTGTAGGTAGATGTATACTACCGTTGCTTTCATTTAAAAAGAGAGAGGAGAAACTGCACAGCAGAATCACTCACTGTGCAGTGTAGTTTGTGGTTGGAATAAAAACCACTTGCAACCCACTGAAATTTAGATAAACTGAGACAAAGTGAGAAATGGAGGGAGAGAAATTGCCCTTATTTTCTGACAAGATTTACTGATTTGACTTTTGCATTTTTGATAAACCAAATTAGAAACAGAACAGCCTCCTTCATGCTTAGTCACATTTAATCCCGCCCAGGAGCTGCTTCGTCCAACCACAATATCCTCATGGGCCACTAAAGCAGCTGTACTGGGGCAGTTGGAGAGTAAGTGCTGTGCTCAAGTGTACATCTGCAGCAGTATTAAAGGGAAAGAAGAGTCTTGCCACCAGGTTGACAGCTTGGAGTTAAAACTGGCACCCTCTACAAATCCTAATTATTTTAAATTCCAACTGCTGCTGCACAAAGGAATAAACTTATGACAGCAAGGTGTGACATCGACAGACAAAAACCTGCCAGGAAAACATAGAGAGAGGGAAAAGCATACATATGCTAAGGTAGACATTCCAAACATTTAATACAAATAAAATCTCCTTTACAATCAGCTTAGTTGACCAAAGTGGGTACAACGGACAGACTGATGAAGTGACACAGAGAGAGAATGAGGAGAGAGAAAAAAATGATTAAAGAGGCAGGATGAGGGGGTGGGAAAAGAGGAGAGGGATATGGTGGAGAGGTTTAATTGATAGACAAAGTCAGGAAAGAGAATAGACAGAAAAATACGGAAGGGGTTTAACTAATTGATAGCAGTGAAAAAGAGAGATAAAGGGAGAGAAGGATGGAGAAATAAAGAGCGGGCAAAGAAAGAGTGAGCTCGAGAGAGAGGAAATGAGCTAAAATGGTAGAAGTGAGCACAGAGGGGAGAGAGAGTGAGAGTGCTATAGAGAGAGAAAAGAGGAGGGCCCAGCGGAGGTGCAGAGCACCATGTAATAGTCCCTTGGAAGTCCCGGGCAGCACAGAGGAAGAGAAAAAAGAGTGAGAGACAGAGGCAAAGAGAAATAGAGAGAGAGGAGGCGAGAGCAGGGCAGTTCTAATGCAATTAGGGGTCTGGAAATTGAAAGTACAATTCTCTCTGGGATCTTTGCAAGAGTGGTGTGTGGGGGGTTGGATGGGCTGTTAGCTTTCATATCTACCAAACGTCTTTATCCCTCCACTGTTCTATCATTTCATCTCTCCTTCTCTCAATTTGACTTCTAAAAACTGCTCTCACCGTTTAGACTACCCTCCCTCCATTTAATTTCTCTTTCGTTCCCTCCCTCGCTCTCTCTCCTTCCCTTCCTGCCTCCATCCATCCATTTCTGTCCCTCTCTTCCCCTCCCTCTCATCTCTCTCTGCATTTTTCCATTTCATAAATTTGTGAAGAGGAAAGCAAAATGTCAGCTTCTTTTTACATTTACATTTTGTATTTCAGACATTTGGCTGACGCTCCTATCCATTTCGACTTGCCCTAAGTGCCAGAGTAATACAAATTTAATTTTTTAGACGACCAAAAACTGAAGAAGCCAAGTAATAGATGCAGGTATGAGAGTCAAAGAGTGTCAATAATACAACATAATAAAATACCAAGTCGAAGTTTGACAGTGAAAAGAGGATCATGCCATGTTGGCGATATGGGGTTACTCAATGTCTGATTTGCATAGAATTACCAGTTTTCTCCCAATAAGTTAATATACAGCCTATTAAAATATACATTTCAACAATTAATGCTGTAAATAAACATGTAAAAAGAATAAAACTTTCAATAAATGTTTTTAAAGTGGATAAATAAATCCAAAATTATGTATAATGTAACCCTAACCTTCGTTCGCAGAAGAGGAACACTTGCTAAAGAGATGGAGCCCCAACTTCATGGTGTTGTGCCGAGTTGTCCGCATGCACCTCGCGGGACTTTTGGAGAATTTATCACCGTTGATGAACCACACAAAGAATATTACAGCTTTTTTAAATAGCCGGCCACTTGAAATAGACCCACGAGGAACCGTGACATGCATGCAGTTTTTGGCTGCATGGAATGTATGCAACACTTTGCACAAGACCAGTGAATGGCAGGCGAGAGAGAGACAGATGAGAGAGAGAGAGAGAGGGGGGGGCTTCAAAACGCCTCAGTTTAGCTGGAAATTTGCAGTGTACGTTGAATGAATAGAGACTGCAGCTCTGCAGCTTCTCAAGATTAAAGCAGAGCTACCGTGTGTAACCCCCGCACAAAAACACACATGATTCAACTATCAATCGACTATAGGCAGGACTTAACGCTTCTGATGCATCTATGTAAATCCTTAGTCGGGGACAGCCCTATAAAAGACAATACAACATAATTTTGAAGTGTTCCTACACATCAGTTAGCAGCAGTGTTTCTGCAGCAGAACATGAATCCACTTATAACTATGATGGGATCTGTTCATCCCAATTAGTTCTTTGTCATTCTGTAAGTAAACAGACTGTTTTAATATACAACCATTAGTGCATACTTAAAGAGGTGGTATTATGCTCATTTTCAGGTTCAAAATCTTAATTAGGTGCTGTACCAGAATGGGTTTACATGGTTTAATTTTCAAAAAACACCATATTTTTCTCATACTGCACTTTGCTGCAGCTCCTCTTTTCACCCTATGTGTTGTTCACTCCGCTCTTGAGCTGCAGAGTGATGCATCTTACTTGTACAAAATCTTTGATGGGAGTTGCTGATTTATGCTGCCTTGCCAATAAATGCTACCATGGCGCAAATCGATAGACTCAATTCTACTCGGCCCTGCTCCGTTTTCCATTGCAGATAGTACCCAGAAACAGTACATAGCTTGTCGTCGCGCACAAGTGCCACGACGTAATCTTCAATGCGACACACACACCAGCGATCAACACAGCTTTCTCTTTTTTAAGTTAAAATGTTACTACATTACTCAGAATGTAAAGACAGATAAGCGGTATGAAAACCTTCCAGCTATGTTTTCCTCTGCGGTTTTTGCTGCAGCGGTCTGTGCAGCCGCTGGCCGGCCTCACGTTCCACCCGCGGGTTGGCACAGGCTTCCCCCGAAAATCTCAGAAAATATTCAACCACATTTTTGTTCCGCCATCACTCTCATAAAAGTGTCAATATTCAAATTTACACAGCTGATTTCTCACCTCAAAACTTCTCAGAAGTGGATCCAGTGATGAAATGCCATACGATATAAAACTTACTGTTGCTGGCCTCTGTCCGGTGCAATGATGATGCAACGAATAGTGAATATTCTCTCTGACCAATCAGCAGTCTGTTGTGTTTTCACGTTACATTTTAGTATCCCTCAGCTTGCTTGGAACCTCGACGGAGGTGAGGTGATACAAAAAAAAGTACGTGGAAGCAGGTACAGGTACAACTTTTCTACAATGGAAACCCAAACAAAGGCAAGTCGATCCAAGTCCAGCTGGTACTGTGCAGTGGAAAAGGGGACTAGCTTGGTTTGAGGGCGTGCCTGACCCCGCTAGCCGCTTGGTAAGCTTTATGACGCGTTTTCATTGTGACATCACAGTGAAGGAATGGAAACGGCTGGACTACAAACGTTTTCAAGTGGTTCAGAGTAGTGCTTTCTGTGGGAGATGGGAACTCCCTTTGGGCTGGACTTTGGGCTTTTTCACTTTGAACCTGAACCTGTTACAGGCACAAAAAAGATATATACTCTATAAAGGAGAGGGGTAAAGTCAAAAAGTATAATACCACCTCTTTATAGGCACAAAAAATATAAATATATAAATTATATGAGAAACATAAAAATGAACTATTGTTATGTGACATTTTTAAAATAGCTATAATCTAAATCAAATTAGTTTAATTTCTACATTCCATTATTTTGTCTTAAATGTTATTATTTTGACAAGGTAACAGATACAATAAATAATTGCATTTGTGTTTAAGAAAATACAATCAAGCATCTGCAATTACTGCTATGTGCCAAATGGATCTCATTATCTAAAGGAAGTTCAATGTCAAAACCCCACAAATACACATTCTTATACCCAATCACAGAGCAAAAAAATCACATGCACCCAGAAATCTAAGTATGCGTGTACATCAAAATACATACATATACAGTCACACTGAAGGTATGTCCACACTCAATGTCATTCCACCAATAAGTGTTTCAGGAAAGGCTTAAAAAAACACCAATCTCTCTGGCTAATTACCTGCTCTAATTAGCTGTGTGCATAATTGCCATTGGCATATCTCAACACTGTCCCTAAGAAGACTTATTCTTTTGGCCCTATTAGCACCTGTGTGTGTTTACGTGTGTTTGTGATGTGAACACAAGCGCTGTGTGTGCATGTTAAGGAGTGTTTGTCCACAGATTCAACCTTTGCTTTCCATGCTGGCTTTGGGACAGGAAAGAAGTAGGTTAGGCATGTGCTAATTGCCCCAGCAACAGGGTGATTGACTCTGAGATACCCTCATAGGCTCGTTTGCATCTCGTTAGCAGCTGCAATTTGTGTTGTGACAGACAGGCAGGTGGGCCAGTGAGGGACAGCATAACATTGGCCTCAGAGGTGAAGAGGTTTAGTATACATTTGACTTTCTCTCGCTGTCTTGTTCTCTCTCTCAGAGTGAGAGACATTCAACTGATTTACGTACACTGGTTGGTCTAAAATTAGTGCAGGAGTTGGCCCTCCTGTCTTTGATAGCTATGGCACAAAGAGATACTCACAAACAAAAAGATATTTTCTAAGAATCAAATCATACATAAACACAATAAAATGGAAATAAAATAGATACAGAGCTAGGCTAATCATCGCTTTGCATTCTGGCAGTGGGACAGGAGAAGTAGGTTAGACAAGTATGGATAGGGAAGACCCACTGAAATAAGTTCTGTTTCTATAACCCTGTGTTAATTGTTTCGGTGTTTCTTTATACTGGAGATGGATTACAATGGTTGTTCCTCAGCAAGAACAGCCATTGTATCAGCACTTTTTAACCATCTACATTACAGTAGCTATGAGGAAGGTTATCTAAGCACAAATTATGTTTTTGAACAATATCCTGCCTCACATTCACACAACTACACACGTTCACACTTGGGAGGTACCTGATACAATCAGAGTTTCACTGTTGTCCACCCACCAGCTGGATGTTTATTGCCTTGAAGTTATCAATTGGACATGTTTCATCACGCAGTGTGTGGTTGAATTAGTCACACAAGGATCAACAGTACCTTCAAAAATACCCTCCCATCCACGCCTGCTCTCAGCTCTCATCAGTCCTATACTCCTACACATATTATGCCATGCCTAGTTCATGCAGTAATGCCCAATAACCACTGTCATATCAGCCAAAATGTTCACAGTTGCAGTGAAATGTTGTGCGGGAGGGGAAGATGTCTACACACGACACAATGAAAATAATAACAATGTGAAAAATAAAAATAACAAATTTGATGTTTTCTAATTTCAACAATTTCAGCAGTAAGTCACTAGACAGGGGATCTTTAGCATCTTCAAAAACATCACCTATTGTCAGATTAAGCTGTAAAGATAATGTCAAAATCCATAACTTCCATAACACGCTGACTTTAACAAGGAGTTGTTTTTTACACAAAGGACCTCACAAAGGTATTCACAAAACTATTTCCTTTCTTCCTAAACTTTTTGTGTATCCTCACTGTTGAAATCATACATACACACATTTTATTTATTAATTATTTTCATCCTCAAAATACCTTCCTTTTCTTAAATATGCCTATTTATATATTTACATTTTTTTTGTTCCCTTAAATCTTTTTTTTGTTGAAAACATACATTCATGCATTTTTTACACACTATAGAAAGGTGATATACAAATGGAAATTGTGAGGTAATTCCTGAAATAAATTTCACATGTTCAGGATTTTATTTATTCCTTTTTCCATCACACATGATACCCTGTTCATTAGCCCTTATATTATCTTACACTGCACTCTAGGCAGTAGGGATGGGCAAGTAGACGATGCAATCGACAGACATGACAATGCTGACCCAGCGTCGTGGTTGTACTCCCACCCTCCGCATAAAAACTAAATCTAGATTTTTCACATTACACTGCCCGGTGAAAGCATGTTTTAATCCCCACCAACATTATAATTTCAGCTTTTTAAAAAAAATATGGCCTGCCTGCTTTGCACCTGCCTCAGACTTCTCTTCTCCCCACACTTAGACACACTCACACACGTACACCTCTGGTCTCTCACTGCTAACATACCGTACCTGCTTGCACCGCCTCTCTCTCTGTCTCTCTCTCCCCAACTGCTCCCGTGACTTTTTCCATCAGCAGTAGACCTATGTTTTATAACCAGGTTCAAAAGACAAAGAACTTGTCTTTTTTCTTCCTTTCCAGATCTGTTATTATGACAACAGGCACGTCGCATACCGGCTTGTTAATGATGTAGCCTATCGAACAACCAAAGCCCGCATCTGCACTCTTTGTGTTCACTGTTGCTTTACCTGGTCCTTGCTTGTAAAATATCCATGTCTGTGAGTTGTCCCAATGATGCCATCGTCTATCCCAGTGTTTCATTGTAGACATTTTGTAGACATCCCCCAACCCTAATAGGCAGCTCTAAAGTGTGAGCGTGTGATGAAAGCACACAAGCACAATTAATAATTTCCCTGAGGAAATCTGGGAAAAACATATCCACACCATTGATAATGTTTTGATTTCACTGAGAGAAAACATGGGTTATAAAAGTCTTAAAAATAACTCTTAATAAAAGAGTGGAAAACTGGCTGACGCTCAGTTAGTGATGATTAGTCTGGAGTCTTATAGATCACAAGAAACATTTCAGCGTTTGGCCAGAGCCTGAAGTAATTACTCTGTCTAACAAATAGATTTGATGCTATCACACACACACAAACACAGTCATGTATAAACTTGCATGAAAAGCGCCATAGGCTCACACTCAAACATGCACACACCCACACACAACTGTATTGCAGCCAAATAAATGAGCCGACACTCCTCAGGCCTAATAGTCTGTCTGTAATTAACATTGTCATAGTGATAATAGCCATTTATCCCTGACATATCACACACACACACACACACAACCACACACAGTCCAAAACCTCTATCTTGTCTATGCAGCTCGCCCAGCTGTCACCTCCCTCATCTGTTTCTCTCTCTCCCACCTCTACTCCTTTTTCTCCTCATCCTCTTCAGTATTTAGATCTCATGATCCCTCTTTTCCTGTTTTCACATTTCCCTTTTACTCACTCATTCCCCCTCATTCTACCATCTCGTCCTCAAAATTTGTTGTCTTTTTACCTCTCTCTTTGGTCCATCATCTCTCTTCCTTTCTCTCACTTCCTTTTCAATATTCAACGCACATTCTCTTCGCTATCTTCCTCTATTCAGCCTTTCCCTTATTTAGTCCTGTGTTTCTGTTTTAAATTACAACTTTGTTTCTTTTTACAGTAACATGCTGTATTGACACTGCTAAAGAATATAGTCAGCAAGATGCATGGTTGATGTTTTCAATTAGAGAATGACACCAGATGTTGTAGTGTTGTCTTAAAATGCATCCAGTTGAGATTAAAGCAAGGTTGCCCCCACGTTTGATTTGTACCACAACAACAAAGAGTTGCACAGTTTTGGTAGACAAGGTGTTGATCCAAACAGAGATTCAACAAGCTGGCCTGGTAGGTTAAAATGTTGGTAAAACTGGTAGATCCTAAAAGCTATAGCTTGCAACAAGCAGCAACAGCAGGTAATTAACAGGATAACAGTTTTCATGCAGGCAACAAGTGAACAAGAAATGGAAACAAAGGCACATGAAGGTAGGCATTCTGATAGAGAGTAAAAGTTGACCTTTACTGACATTGATTGTGCCTGAGGTGCAACAGGCAGGTGACCAGGTCAGATGATTAACAGAAGGTGGAATCTTACTAGGGGACAAATGAGAGATGGCAGAATCTAGAAAAAGCACAAAAAGCTAAACCAAAATATTTCAGAGGGTGAGGGTTATCATCAGTCAGTGTCCTTCATGGCCTTCATGGAGAAGTGACTCTGCATTCTCTCACTTTAATGTGTCTGTATATCTACTCTCTTCGCTTGGCCCTCTGACCAGCTCATACTACATAAGATCTGCCTTATTTGAGGTTGGCAAACAATCACAACACAAATGGTGACTTAATAATAATGAAAATAATAACATTTAATTTGTAACACACTTTATATTTAAAAAAATCCCAAAGTACTACTTAAATAAATAAATAAAAAACATAGGGCCTGATTTACTAAAGGTTTGCGTGAGTAAAAACGTGTGCAAACTTGATCTCACCAGCAAATTAGCAGCTGATCTACTGTGATCTAACGGTGTGCACGCAGAATGACGCAAAAGCATAAGATAGCACCTGTTGTTCATTTAGTACTTTTGCCTTAATGAATATGCAATTTGGGCGTAATATGCAAATACATTTATTTACTACACGATGAGATAATTTTATTCTACATCCAATATATTGAAATACAATTATTTTATTTTATTTATTCAATGAATATATGAATAGTATTTTTTTTGTACATTACCCTTAGGTTTGGCAATACTGTTTAACATTCATGCCAGTAAAGCAAATTTTGTTTCGACCTGAATTCTCCATGAGATGGAAGAATTTAGAAAGTTGAGTGGCCCTGTGAAGAGCCCCCGCTGCAGTAGTGCACGGATCACACGTAAAATTCATCCAGCCAGAGGGAACGATCACCAACTGTTCACAGTGCGGAGGTCGCAATAGCAACACAACCCGCAGGTATCAGAGAGGGAATGGAGCGCTGGAGCATACAGGGCCAGGGACAGGAGATCGCGGAGCGACTAGGCACGGTGCGGACAGTTGGTGATTGTTCCCTCTGGCTGCATGAAGCACAATCTACTGGCATTTCCTTGCGTCTGGGTTGTTCTAACATACTGTAGCTGTTTCTTCTGGGTTTTCCCAAAGCAGTTTTTCCAGATGTGCTGCCCAAGTACTTAGTGCAATCTCAGGCAGGATGGGCAGGTACATACGATTTCCACATACTCGGGACGCACTGAACGAAACAATCCAAGGTTTTTACGCAGTGGCTGTTTTCCCTCCCGACTCTCCACGGTGGAAATTGTTAAAACATGCAAAACCTTCATTTAAATACTCCCACCTCCATTGTGTTTGCTCCTGTTGTCATCTACACAATAATTCTTAGTAAATCACCCATAAGGTATTAAAATTGCATGCGTAACATTTTAGAATGCACACACAATTTAGTACTCTCTATTCGGGATGTTAGTAAATCGGGCCCATAGTAAGCACGGAAAGAAAAACAATAGGGCAAAGGAAACGGCACCCTCAACACTATTTTGGGCGCACTGCAGCTTCTGAAGGCTTTTGCCAGGGATCCCAATGAGGAGCACATTGCAAGCTTTTCTGCATCTGTAGGAGTGAGTGTGGGACTGCATTTGGTGATGTTCCTGGGACATGACCAAGCCTGAAAGGAGTGGTTAATGACCTTAGTGATCAAGTGACTTGGTATGAAGGCTGGATTTTACCAGGTCTGTGGGGAAAGGGTCCAGAGTACAGGTGGACAGTTTCGTCTTTCTGATAATGTCTTCAACTTCCCGCTGTGAGATGTCAGAGAAACAACAGAGAGGAAATCCCAGGATGTGGATTGGCAGTCAGGACAGGCAAGGTGGAGAAGCTGGATAGGAGGGAGTGGAGGTGCCTACTTTTTTCCTGAAAAAACTGATGAAGTTGTAGCTGCTCTCCTCTGTGGCAGAGATGGGTACTCAAGTTTGGTACTCAGGCTGAAGTCCGACTTAGGTCGCACGCACAGCGTCTTCAGACTCGTCTTGACACTCATCCTCAAAAGATTTCTGACTTGACACGGACTCGAGGTGTGGGACTCATGAACAACGTTTATTTTTAGGAAACATCTGGTGAACTTACTCTTATCCCCCTCTCTGCGTTACCCATAACCTCCCTCCGTAACACGTAGTGTCAGCTGTGCACAGCCACACATGAGAGAGGACAACAAATACAGACAGATGCCAAACTTCTTACAACAGGGCTTAAAACTTTATACAACAAGGCCCAAACAAAGACGCGCTGAATGCAAAATAGGTTAGTAACCTGAGGTTAGTGAACACATTTAGCTCAGCACTGGCCATCTAATGTTAGCTTGCTTCTTGCTTTAGCTATGACCTACTGAAGGTTAACTCTGACTGTCGTTTGTTATGAATAGATGAATAGATGAACGTTTGTTTACTTGCTAAACTTGTAGTAGGCAATTAACATAATCATTTACGTCCCACTGTCAGCCATTACATTCATTTTTAACATTGGCTGCAAACAGGTTACAGGTTTTTTTGTTGATTATGTAACCTTACAGTTTATTTAGTTATAATGTTAAACTGGTTTGAGAATCTGGGAGATGTGTTGACTTACAGTACTTTATAAGCTTCCATTAGTTGTAGATGCATTAGGCTCAAAGACTTGTGAGCATCTCTGCTTTGTGGTTTCTGAATGAGAGGGAGTTTGTGGTTTGAGGATGTAATTTATAGTGTATATAGTATAGAGAAAAGTTGCTTGGAGTTGCCTGGGCTGTTGTTGATGATGCTGGCGTAGAACCGTGAGTCCTTGAGGTGCACCCCCAGCTGTCTTCATCTTCTGCAGTTCACATTTGTACCAGGGTGCTGACCACAATAAAGTGGCAGTTCTGGTTTTGACAGGGGCATGGAGATCAAGGAGACTGCTCAGATATTGGTATAGAAGTCAACTGACTCAGTGACTGAGGAGTAATCAGCAGAGGAGAGATACTGGAGATCTCTGGTCAAGGTGTCTGGGTTGACCTTTTTCAGGTCTCTAAAGTAGATTTGACACTTGTCTTTGGTATGCAAGAAATGGGGTGGCAGCTCCATTGAGATGTTGGTAGAGGTGGTGCAGAATGTTGTGAGAAGGTTGTGCATCCCTAAGATAAAAGCTGAGTTGGGTTTAGGGGGCTGGTGGTTGAAAAGCTTTGACATGGGGAACGGGGGTTTACATTTAAATGCTTTGCATTGACAGGAAAGTGTAGGCAGGAGGAGGGTTTCAAGTTCTGTAAACCCAACCAGTGCTTTCTCCAGTTAGCTAGCCTGGGGGACAGACTTCATTAAGCGCTGACTAGACCTCTGGCTGGCGCCATGTTTCTGTTAGGCACATAGACTCTAATCCCTTTTCTAAGATGTGGTTTTGTATGAAGGACGCTATATTTGTGAGAGATTATGTGTTAAAAAGTTTTATATTTGATGCATTGATGCTTTGGTGAATCTCTGTAGAGACCATAGTACATTGGATTCCATTCAACGTTTTCAAGGCCTGCTTGGTGTGCAGAGATCTTGTGGTGTTCCTGTGCTGTCCAGCTCAGTGTGCAGAGATCCCAGGCTGACACTGCTCCAATGATGTAGCATACGTGGCAACAGTCATCCAGATCGATGGAAGTTTGAACGAGAGTGGCCAGGCTGATGGTAAACTTTCGACGGGAACGTCTGTGTCAGCGCAGAAGTCCAAGCCCTTTGATGTTTGCAATTCACATTGGAATAGTGCGGTTGTTGAGATTTAGGATCTTCAGGATAGAATACTTGGGCTTCATGCCGGTTACTGAAAGGGTTAGCCTGGAGCTAGCTTATAGCCGTACACTGCAATGGAATTCTGTCAGGCATAGTGAGAAAATGGTCCATAGCATGGCAGCTGTCAGTTAGCGAGCAACTGCAGTGGTACTTTAGTAGCAGCACCGGAACGATGGAGAAGTCAACAATCTGCTGATGTAGGAGTAGATGGCAGTAGGTGAAGTGATAGCCTTCAATTTGACCTGTGCAAAAGATAAATAGTGTTTGGACGGAAAATTGGTGAACACCAAACACCAGTGTCCTCCGCTATTCTCTGCGCTGTTTCAGTCAAATCCACAACTCAAATGCCAAATTGCTGTTGGAGACTATGTGACAGGCAGCTGGCACTTTGCATGGTAGCTTCTTACAACAGTGTGTGAATGATGCGAATGTAACATTTAGTGTAAAACACGTTGAGTGGTCTGAAGACTGGAAAGGCTCTATACAAGTATGGTCCTTTTACCATTAACTCAGCTAGGTTATTCCAACTCCAAGCCTAACTTCTGGTTTATTCACAGTGAGAGCCATTCATTTCATATGAATGGATACAGGCTTTATGGCTTAATCAAACAATAAAAATGTTTTAGATGGAAATGAGACACAACTTTCATTGTTTGATATCAATACTAAACACAACAAATCTTTTGTTTACAGTTACCATGGCATGAAGTTGCAACATCCAATCATACAGAGTGGTTTCAATGGCTTTTTGGAAAGGGTGTATAAAATATGCTGCATCAGACACACAATACACTTTTATATACTTCTACTTGTTTTTTTTCTACATTTAGACATTCAAACACAACCACACACTGGTATACACATATGCAGACTTTGTCTGTGTTCATAGACATAAGAAATTGATGAGATATTGATGATACAACAGTTTGCACATTAGAAAGCCGGTCTCTAATTATTTTAGTAAACAGTATTGACTTTTGTGGCACTGTGCAGCCTCTCTGCTGAATCACAATATCTGTTGAAGTCGGGGTTCATTTACTTCAACACAACCAAATGCGATAGCAAGCTATTTTCAGAACTTCTCTCCAACTCCTCTCTCTTCAAGAGAGATGTTGGAATATTAGGCAAAGAACAGAAAATGCCGATTCACATCATTGGTAATGCAATAATGATGCTTAACTCAAAAGTTGGCTGGTTGGACCTCAGAATTGATGAAAAATAACACTATATTTGTGTGGCTAATTGCTACATTACTGTTTTCTAAACTCTTCTGAACTCTTTCCATTCTCTAAATCACTAGCCTCAGGTTAGTGGGAAAGCTTAATTCCCTGCTGTCTTTTTTTCCAAGTTGGGAGAGATGATAATGCAGATGAAGTAATGTATTGTTCGTTTAACTCTGTTTTGCTCTGTTTTGCTGTTCTGCTCTTCAGGCATTTCGTAGAACAGGAGTGTACAGTAAATAGTGATGTGCCACTTGCATTTGGCAAAAAATCAAATAACATTAGTAGGGGCAAACAAAAGACAATTGTAACAGTAATAAGTTATTTGAAATTAATAAAAAAGATGGTTTAACAGTGGAATTTGTTCTAGCTGATGTCACTGCAATTTGTGTTTTGGTTGCATTTCAAGTTTTCATTCATTCAAGACAGTGTGCATGGAAACTACCACTCTCCAAGTGTACATGGTGTACTGTATGTGTGTGTGAGTACTTTACTTGGGCAGTACATTAAGGCACTTAAATCTAAAATACTGTCCAGAGCTGCACAATAAATACAGGCACATGCAAGCAAGTAGGCACACACACACAAACGGAGAAAGTGCGATATACTTGATGCATTTAATGGGTCTATGGTAAATTGCAGCTAAGTGCCTTCAACCAATTTTCCTTTCACAGCTGAGCCCTGACACACACACACACACACACACACACACACACACACACACACACAGACTGGACAGATGTGTCATGAGTGTCATAGCTTTAGAGAGGAAATAAAAAAGATAAAAGATAAAAAATGTAAACATCTGTTTCCCATGTCAATAAAGCTCATTTGAATTGAAAATATGTGTACTATAAAGTCAAAATGTGTCATTAGTCTGGTCTTTCTTTTGTGTTTTCATGTGCTAAATATGCTTATACTTTACTCACATCTTTACCTGACTTGTAGCTGCTTTTGCTTCTTTAGCACCAACAATGATCCACTTATTTATTTATTTTATTTTATTAGATAGTTCTATTACCATTGCATATCTTATATATCACCTTTATAAAGTACATTAACCACATTTATGTCAATGCAGCAAGATAACCCGACTTGAAACAACCTCAATTAATGTGGTAACCCAGCTGAAACCATTGAACTCTGAGTAGTAACATGCTGAACATCTGATTTGCACACATGCACACCTTCACTGACTTTGTTTCATTAATACCATGTATGATGCAATAAAAAGTATATTCATGCATGAACTGTAATTTATTTTCCTAACCATCTGCTCTGACCTCTCAGTGCAGATGTAGCATGTTACACTGTCTTTCTGTCTCTCTCACTCTCGCTCATACGACCACAGACATTAAAGCTTTCTTCTGTTTAATTCTGTGGTTTTTGCTCTCTTATACAATCGTCTCGCTTTTACCTGAAATCAGAGACCCGTAGATAAGTAAAAAAACAAGAATTTCAAATGAAAGGTAACAAACAGGTGAGGAGGAGCAGGGACCAGAAGGATGGAAAATATAGAATTATCAATACATTAAACCAACCATTCTTTATATACGTCTTATACACAGCAATTCTAATATCATTCTGTCTGCTCTCTCATATGCTGTACATACTATTTAGTATTTCACTTCTCTGCCCCTGTTCAAACACTCCACAAACCATCCAATTAACAGCTCCAACTGCTCTCCCTCAAACTGTTACTTAACCTATAGCCCTTGTGTATAGCTGTACTTGTGTCAAGACGTAAGGGAAGGTATCTCTCCTCTTCCTCATCCTCAAACTCTTCTTTTTCTATTTTTCTCACTATGGCTGTCTTGTATTCTTCTTAGTTCACCAGTTAAGGCTGAACGATAAGCCAAAAAATTATATATTGCGATTTTTTGACAGATTTTGGGAAATGACTCACAGTTTTAGTGGGAATGGTTATTTTAATGCATTTTTATTTTCACTGTCAAAAAATATGTAAATAAAGTACATGATTTGATTTTTGCTGGGGTCTGTACTAAACAAGCATGTTCCATTACGTGTGCAGAATATTATTTGTAGGTCGGGGCATCTCTGTAGAACCACAATGATTCATTTATATAGTATGTTGTGATATGTGTTTTACCTTAATCATAAAAAATTGCAGCTACTACAATTGGGCAATTGCACTTTTTAATAAGTGAATTTATTGTTTAGCCCTTTCTGTTTCTTATTTGATTCTTCTCGCTCACACTGTTTGTATTGCAGCAGGTCGGTCAAGAGCAGTTTTAAATGGTAAACAACATTATACATTTAACACAGGAACTGGATAGTTAGCTTCATTCACTACATATTTGTATGCATGTGTAACACAGAGAAATGCAAACAGTGATTACATTATGACACAAGGGCAACGGCTGGATCAAACAGCCTGTCTGTTACTGGAGGGTGTTTGTTAACTTCCTGATAAAAAGCCACTTACTCCATTTACAAGTTCCCCAATTAGCTGATCAGTTGATACATTGATGTATTAAGTAGCTTCAATGTACATTTAGGTCATATGGGGGTTGGTTTTAACAGAGAATGTCAGAATGAGCCCTTGTTTGTTGTTGTGTGTGTGTTGTGTGTGTGTGTGTGTGTGTGTGTGTGTGTGTATGTGTGTGTTTGTGTGTGTGTGTGTGTGTGTGTGTGTGTGTCAGGATGCTAATGACACACGTTTAATGTAGACAAAGGGACTGACACTGATTGATTGGTTGCTTTTAATTAAACATTAAACACAGGTTCCCCTACCTGTAGATATAGTATAAGACACTCCTATACATCATGTAAATGTGTTAAAACAAGTGTGTATGTCTACACAAAAAAAAGACAAAAATAGTTCTTCCTTCTAACTACAGACAAAAACAGACTCCAGCTTTCTCATTTGAATTTTTTTACCAACCTTCAAAATAAAAGACATATAAGTAGATTTGCTGTACAGTACAAACTTTACTTCCCTGTAAAAAGGATGACAGAGCATGATTTTCTTTTTTCTTAATTATTTTATTTCATTGCAAAGAGTAGAGAAAGAGGTGGGAAATTTGTGTGCCACAGTGTTTGCACAATCAGACTTTGGTGAAAAGCTTACAATAAGAGCAAAGGGACACTCAGAGTCGTGTATGTTCCAAGCAATTTCCCCCAAATAAGAAACTTGACAATTTAAGGAATGAACAGAAAAGTAGCTAGGGTAGATATATGTGTGTGTGTGTGTGTGTGTGTGTGTGTGTGTGTGTGTGTGTGTGCGTGCGTGCATGCGTGTGTGTGTGTGTGTTTGTGTGTTAATGTCTTTGTTTACCAGAAACACAGTCATAGATTAGATGGCAGTACTTTCATTGTGATTGGAAGTGCTTCATGTGTTTGTGTGTGTATAAAAAAGAGAGGGAGCAAGAGACAGGGTGGGGGTATTCTTGTGATGGGTGGTCTCACTCTAGTAGCTTCACTTTAAATCGCACACACCTAACAGGGCACACATACATGCATGGATAAGCTTTATTTAAGAGAGAGGCTGTTTCCTAGACATACTTTCTCTCTGCAACATGCACACACAAACATGTTTGTCACTTCACAGTGGATGCACATGTGCACACACAAATGTATTCTCTCCTCTTTTCTTTCTTTTTCTGTGACTGACTGACTCATGCACATGCAGACACACACAGACACACATGTGTATGCAGGACACTACATGAACTCACACAAAAACATTCATTCAAACATAGAAATATTTGACACACAAGACCTCACCACAAGACCCACACCTCCTCTGAGCTTATCTCAGTGCAGAATGGAGCAGCTTTTGAAGGCAGTAGGGAGGCAGTTGTTGACGAGCCACTTAATAATTCCCTTGGACAGGCATGAAATTCTTTCCTTTTCTCTCTCTGTGTCTCTTTCGGTCTCCTCTGCTCTTGCTCTAATATTCCTCTTCCTGCTGTGTTTTTATCTGTTTTTTTTCATTTTCCCTATTTTTCTAATTTTGTTCTGCTTTGTCTCTGTTTTTTCACACTCCCTTTTCTATGCCTCTGTCCCTTCTCAGTTTCTTTTTTCCCCTGCTCTCCTTGAGTCATCTTTGTATTCTCTAGTAAGCTCATGTCATTACTGACATGAAGGTTAATATGGTACTTGCAATGGTAGTCTGCTTGTTGTATAAAGGACTAACTAATAGGGCAGGTTTTCTGTATCCAACACGTTTCCTACAGTTACAGTTGTGTTCAATCCAGGTCGAAAGCAGATTCATGGACCCAGGTCAGCCGACGTGCGTTTACCCATGCAAATAGATTAGTACTGTATTTTAACATGTGTCATTGTATCCTTCAAAATTTGTTATAAAGCCCATTCATACCAAAGTGGTACAGCTAAATTCATCTGCACTTACCGTGAAAGATGTGGTTCTAGAAGCAAAAATCTGATGTAACGGTACTGCAGGAGACTGCAATAAAACATAAGGATATCCAAAACCCTATTTTTTTAATTTCTTTACAGAAAATGTGTTTACTTCCCTTGTTGTTGTCATTTCTTTTGGCCTGTGGTGCAGATAGCGGAGATGTAAACATGATGTTATCTGTGGCACTGCTATGGCTTCCAAGTAACTATACACACACACATACATTTTAATATACACATATAGGCTACATAACACAAACACATTAACAAATTGACACACGTTATCTCTTTTCCTCTTTCTCTTCTTTTCTTTGATTTTTATCCCTCCATTTGCTCTCCTCCCCTCAAGGTAGAAGAAGAATCCTCACGTTAATTTGTTGTTGTTTTTTCTCTGCACGTCTTCTTTCTCTGTGGCCTTCATCTTCCTCTCCTGTGCTTACTCTTTCATCTTTTCCATGCTTTTAATCCTGTTTGTCCCCGCTTCTCCTCCTCCTCTTCCTCTTCACCAGTTTCTCACCTTATAACTGTCTACTGTCATGTTATATATCAGCATCTATTTCTGATTTCAGGCAAGACTAAGCAGTGAGTAAGAAGGAGAGAGGAAAAATGAGAATAACAAAATAAGAAAGGGTGTGTGTGTGTGGGTATGTGTGTGTGTGGGTGTAAGAGAGAGGGAGAGAGAGAGATCTCATTAAGTAAAGGTCACATAGCAGTGTGTGGCAGAGAAGGATAGGACATTAGGCAACTTGTCACTGGTCACATGTGCTTAAACTCTGTGTTAAATGTGTGTACATGTCCGCAAGTGTGTATCTCTGACATGTTATTTTTACTCTCATTTTATTTGCATATTCATGTGTGTTCGCTGTTACTCTTCCTCATGTTTCTTTGTTTTTTATATTTAACATGTGTAACTGTGTCTGTAAATGTCTAAATGTATATGTATTTTCACATCATACAACAGTTTTCTTCACCACATTTCTCTTCTCAGATTCTTGTGTTGTGTGTGTGTGTGTGTGTGTGTGTGTGTGTGTGTGTGTGTGTGTGTGTGTGTGTGTGAGAGAGTGTGTGTGTGTGTGTGTCCGTGCTGGTATACCGCAGCGTGTATCCTCTCAGTTACTGCAGCAATGTAAAAATGTCATTTTACATTACAGATAAACACACGCACACACAGACACACACTTGTACTTTACTTGCAGTGGTAGATTGTCCAGTAAGGATTGGTGGGTTGGTCTCCGGCTCCTCTTGTCCGCCTGTCGATGCATACATGAGCAACACAAATTGCTCTATAATTGCAATGTAAGGCATTATGTAGTGGTTTGTCCTGTCTTCAGCTTGAAAATAGTGGAAAGTAAATGCAATTTTGAGGAAATGTACTTTACTTTTTTTCATTGTATGCTACTCTTTACTCTCATACTCATTTATGGACAAATAAACTTACTAGCTATTTTTCAGATTTTATATTAGGAAATAAACATAAGTCAATCAAATAAAATGCAAGGCATAATGGAAGATTAAACTAGTGACTCCATCTTTTTGGCTTGTGAAAAGAAATATTTACCAAGTGCACCTTTGCATATTTCCATCTATAAGATAATAATTATTTCCATCTACACATTGTTTCATTCATATAACTTGTTGAGGTACAGAGGTGAATTATCCAACATTTCTCAAACAAAATAATCCCCCCCCCTCCAAATATGTGCAGCAGTACTTTCTTTCTTCTTTTCTTCTATCCCATTAATCATCATACACCCAGTCAGGAACTGCTGGAGTAATCTAACTGTGGATAAAGTAATTAAAACTTGGACCACCTAAGCCAAGTTACATAATACTTAATGTATAATGACCTTTTACTCACGGGAAATATTTTTTGGCAGAACAAGTACTTTTTTACTTCATTTTAAGTACTTAATTTTGATGATGATACTTCTGTGCTTTATTATACAATATGGAATGCAGAACATTTACTTGTAATAACTGAGTATTTTTAAAATGTTGTACTGGTACTTTTACTTAGGTAAAAGATCTAAATATTGCCAGTGACAAAAGTAGACCCTGTTTGCAGGGACCCTCATTGACAAACATAGCCCCCCAAAATGTCATCAGTCTGAAGATGTAAAATGTGTCCCCACAAAGACTGAGATACAAGAACACACCTACACATAAACAATCTTTTATGGGCAAGTTGCACAACAGTTTGGATTGAAACCATTTCAATGCAAAGTGTGCCTGGAGACAACCAGTGAAATATGTGCAATACAGTACTTTAATTCTGTATTTCTTATTAATCTTCCCTGTTGGCATCCTGAATGCTCAGCTGAATTCTACCAAAGTCAAATAGCAGACACACACACAAATACACTTCCCATCCAGAAACAGTGGGCCCAACGAAATACCCTGTAATCAGGCTTCTGTGTATGTGTTGGCAATGATAAATGCCCCCTTGGAAACTCAATGCCAAATAATCAAGATTGACGCTGGCACACAGCGCTCTGAGGTTTGTATGTGTGCTGGTTTGTTTGTGCTATTTTTGTTGGAAGGATCTAATCAAATGTAATCATGCTAATTACATTAATCGTAAGGTTTATAATCACCTCTTTTATTCTGTCTCTCTTCCTTTAAAACTCTCCCTGGTCTCAGTTATTCATTTATTCCTATCTCTCCATCTGCATCTTTCACCATCTTCAGTCTTGTCTTCCTTCCCATGCACTTTGGGTAGCACATGAGACAATAGAAACAACATAAAGTATAGTCAATGTCTGTACTGTGGCTCAACTAATAAGTGTGAATAGGAACGCTTGGGGATGAAAAATGTTAAAAATAGAAAGAGATCACATTTGGAACCAGAATAATTTCACAAAAATGTAAGTCATTAAAAAAAAAACTTGTAATAAATATGACATGACATCTAAATACGCTTTTGCTGCCTTTAGTCCTGCATGAAGCAACCACCAGCTGTTTCAGGCTTTAAAAAATGTAAATTCAGGGCTGTAAATGCCCAAGCATGGGATTCTAACTTAGAAACTTTCTCTTTCGTTCTCTCTGTAGGACACAGAAGTGGTGAACACAGCAATTCTTACAGGTCGCCGTGTCGCAGTGCCAATCAAACTGGTTACCGTGGAAACTGATGGGCAGGTGAGGGAAGTGGATGACTTTGTCACCTGCAGCTCGACAGATGTTGACGTGGTCAAGGTACGTGCTCAAAGAACACACAGAGAGATACGTATAAAGGAATTGTAAATGAATTATGTCTACATGTTTACCCCTACACACAACTGCAAATTATGTCATTCACACATGCATATACTGACACACAAAATATCACAATTATACACAGATGTATGATATAAAACCAGACAAACATTCACCTTCTCAAATTAACTCCAAGATCTGCAGGCACATTATTCATAACTTTACAGGTGTGCCTTTTATTTTTGAAATCAGATTTTTAAATGAAATATTTACTTTACACAGTTGAATTTCTGATTTTTAGTGGTCCACAATTCTGCCTGCAGTGGGTTCTGGGGGAGGATGTTAACGTTGTAATTGGTAAATTCAGGCAATACAAAAAATGCCTTAAGTCTTGGTCTGCCAGGTAAGTGAAATATGGATTAAGAAATCATTTCTGACGAGCTTGAGAAATGGAAACAACATTTAAAGAGCAGAGAGGAAATCACAATAATGTGAGGAAGTAAACTAGCGGTATTTTACACAGCAAGGAACCCATCTTGAATCATTATTATAATCTAAAATCTTGGAGGATTTGTGTTGTTCTCTAATTCACTTTGTGCAACAGCGCATAATGAGACACTTATCACAGTGTGCAGGCTTTTTTTTAAATCTCACTTTCTAATTTACTGAATGTCATATGTAAATGGCTCAGAATTGCTAATATGTGGGGAACTTTGGACTTATTTGGCCATAAAAAAGCATATTTGGTTTTTTGTTTGAGCTGAAAGAGGGAACAAATGTTACAAGCAAAGTAAAGCAGAATTAATAATAGCTTGTTGGCTAAACAGTTAAACAGATGTGGCCATTAGAGAAACTCCACAGTTTACTGAACTGCAGCAACATCTAATTCACATCTTCAAGAAAAAATGGTTTGTGAAAGGTTGTTGTCTTTTCAGCTTCCAGACATTATGAGAAATGGTCTGGGAACAGGTTTCTGTAAGCATTTCCGGTTTGTAAAATTTATTTGAAACCTTCATGGTTTACATCCATATTTACTTGCGGTCTTCTTCTTCTCTGCCATTGCATTGCTGCGTTTTATGGCGAACTACCATCTGTACCTAGTCAAAGTATGACCATACAAGCCCAATCCACTGGTTTATTACTGGTTACAATTTGTCCAATCAGAAGCTCATGCAAAATAACGACATAAACGTATATGCTCAAGTATATGTCATATTGGTTGGCTATATCTTTGTGCATTTTATGTTGTAAAAATCATCACAATTTCTGGAAACAGACATACTGGAACACTGCATACAGTTCTCTCAGTTCTCTTAAAATCATCCAGACAAGCAACACTTTCCCTTGTCACAAATTGATATCATTTTGTTTAATCAAACCAAGGTTAAAGGGGCTCTGTGCACGAAACCCCAATTTCTAAATTCTGATGCATGTCATCACTATATTGCTTCTCTTTTTGACTCTGTAATCATTCCTTTTTTCTTCACTTAATCCTCTTCACAAGGAAGTCAGAGGTCAGGGTCAGCTAGAGCGGCTGTCATGGTTTTGGCAGGGATCCAGTGTCTCTCCGAATGACTCTTAATCAGGACGGATGAACAGTGACACATGAGTTTCACAATGGTGGAAGGACAGTCTCAAGTGCTTCGCACCAAAACTAACATAATAACTTTACTAAAGAATAAAACAGAAATACCTTAAAAAACACATTTACAGAAACAAGCTAATGCCAAGGACTGAAGATTGATTGATTGATTCCTCTTGTGCTATGTTCCCTGTGCCCTCAGGGCTAAAATGAAACTGCTGTGACACTTTCAATATGAAGCCAATTTCCTGGTACAAGCCGACGGAATGGTGCTGTTTAAGTACGATCAATAACAACACAGAGAAAATGGACCGAACTTATTCAGATAGATGTAATGTTAGCTGGCTGTGTGTGTCTGTTGTTGTGTGTGCGTGTATAGAAGTAAAGTAAGTAAGGTGTATGAAAGGGCGATGGAAACGGTTGCTTGTGTGTGTGCATTTTGCGTTTCTGTCCTTATGAGCATACATGTAAGTGAAACAAGCACATTAGGAAAGGAAAGTGTTTTTGTTTTAAAAGACCATGTCCAGATCTTTATAGACAAGCATACTAACATCACATGTTTAATAAATGCCTATAGATGGCCTGACATGTTGATAATTAATTTCCAGACCTATTATGCTTTTCCATATTTTATAACTTATCGACAATGTTGCAATGTTGGATGTTCATGTCAAAAATGATTGAAGCTTCAAATAATGAGGTTAAAGTATTTAAAAGAAATCCCTGTCAGCAAAAACCTCAGATTTCCTCCTCTTCTGAACGCTGTGAACGAAGTGCTTTTTCAATGGCTCCACACAGAGGTACACAGAGCTGGCATTCCATATATGGTCATTTGCTCCGTACGGCAAGGGGGCACATCAATGCTCAGTCCGTTTGTACCACTCAGCGACAACAACAACCTGGTAACATGCTTTAGGTTTTGGCAAATCAGAAGACAGTGGGCTTTGAGAGGGGGAGCTTAAAAAAACAGGAGCATTTACAGCTTGTTTCAGAAAACGGCTGAAATGAAGTCGTGAAGAGCCAGTATAAGAATTTTTGAATCATGCAAAGGTGCCACACAAGAGTCACAGAACTACAATATAGGGCTGGAAAAGCAGTATAATAGGTCTCCTTTAAGTCCTTTAAGCTTAATGTTAAAACAACAAGCAGTCTAAAGGTTAATTTAAAATTTAGTTTAGAGAAAGTCTAATTTTGACCACTGGAGGTTCTGTAGTCAATGTTTATTCATTTTTTGACTGTCATTGCCTGTGTGTGTGTGTGTGTGTGTGTGTGTGTGTGTGTGTGTGTGTGTGTGTGTGTGTGTGTGTGTGTGTGTGTGTGTGTGTGTGTGTGTGTGTGGTACAGCTCATAGTCAGACAGATTTTAATACTCACCGGGCTCTCCAGTCGTTTCTATTACTTCAGCCCCTCTCCCTGTGCGTTTTGCAAAATTAAGTCATACATCCTCGGGATAAGTTCTAAGACATGTTCAACCCATGCATCTTTGCCTCAATTCTTACCACCTTAATCAAACCCTTGCCTTCCCATTGATTTTGTATGCAGTCACGACACCTCTGAAATCCACTTCACATTCAGTCTTAATGCTCCTTAAAGAACAGCTACATTTATTAGTGGGTGAATTATACCTGCACTTCTTTGTTTGCACTGCAAATCAGTGAATTCAGCAGCATGGACTCATACATACAAGAATTCATTGGGAACTGCTGTCCTACTCTGCTGTAATGAAACAGAACCCGTCTTTACACAGTATGCCTCTGATATATATGCTGTCAATTTTGGGTAAAGCAAGCCAGTAACAAACAGAATTAGTAAAATACTACTGAGGCCTTTCTCGCTAAGAGAAAAAAAATGCTTTAAACGACAGCATCTGTCAAATGAAGATGAATTTCCTTGCCAAATTTTTGCTGCTGATATTTTAATTATGATGTACAGGACGTGTCAATTGGGGAAACCAACCAATTTAGATACATTTTAAGACAGCACACTGATACTATGACAGGTATTGGTATAACACAGCGAAGAGGAGACAGTATAAACCACTGTGTATGGATAAGCTGTTTAGCAAACTTAAGCCCTCCTTTATCCTGATTGTGTTTGTTTGTTTGGCAAAGAGACTGTGTATGTGATGAGTGAGCGTTTGCAAACTGTGGCTGCTTGTTGACGTCTGATCCTGTTCCCTCTCTCACGTTACCTCACACAAAGAGAGAGGACTTTCACACAGACAGCTGTTTGACAATGGCACCCATGGGGTAGAGCTCCAGGTAGTTGTAGCTGTCAGTGAGTCACTATGACAGCTGTACAGTACAATCCAGAGAGCCTGCACAGCACACACAGAGGACTACCATGCCCTGAGCTGAGGCTCTAAGGCATCAAAATCTGCCTCTTTTGCCAGGACTGGCAGACCCTAACTACTGTACTACAAGTATTTTATTAATAGTACAGCTGAATACTAAAAGTGGAGTCATTGCCTTCACAATTTGAGGAAGACTGCTAAAGTGCAGTAACTCTGGCACACTAGATTCTGACCAACAAGTCCTCCATACTAAATGACAGAATGCATGGTATGTCCATGCCCTCTAGAAGACACATCAAAGTGTTTTCTGATCTGATGTCCCTATTAGCAGGACAAATTCATTTGACTCTGTTATTCTAATGCAAATAAATCTACTTGGAGGACAGTCTCACTTTGGCAGCTGGAGACAGGATACACAACTTACACAACTGTGGGTAGATTTAGGGAAATAAAATGCATTTCTCACTTACATTTGGTGAAACTCTAGAAATAAAACATCCTTGTCAAGGATTTCAATTCTAGTTGTGAACTACAACCATTCAATGTGGCATGCAAAAGTGCATTTCTCTCTGAGTCATGCCCCCAATGAGCACTATAATACCGGAGGCCACACCAAGGATATCATAATATTCTCTCCTCTTTAGTAGCATTACAGTTATTTTATAAGTTCCAGGCACCTGCAATAATGAAAAAAACATTAAGCCAGCAGAGAAAATGAATGAATGAATCATGGAAAGATAGTTTCCTTCATCATAGTTTTAACTGTCACACTGTGCACTTTTTTACTGTAAGTTTGTTGAGCAATTGCTCCACTTTGGTTTCAACCTTAGACTCTTAAGAATAAAGAATAAACTCTTGAGGGGAAAAAATGTTTCCACTGTTTTAGCTGTTACAAGTTACAAGCAATACTTTGAGGAAGATTAGAGTTCTCATTTGGTTTCACATCACATTCTATTAACCAGCCTTTTGTTTAATTCCTCATGGAGGATAAACGTTTGTAGGGGGAATTGCACAGTGCTTTTCCCTTCTCTGCTAATGAACATATGGATAAAATGACTGGCTAAACCTGTCACTGGCTGTAGTGTACTGCTGTAGATTTTACTGATGCAGCTCATGTTGTTCAGTTTAGCCCATTTATCCCTGACAACAACATAAACAGCAGCGATGTACTACATAGATAACAACTTCCCCCTCTTCTTCAAACCTCCCTCCCTCTTCTCCTATTCTCTGTCAGTGTAAACTATCTTGTTAAGGTCCTCTGGGATGCTGTCATTTGTGATGCGTGTATGTGTATGTGCTGCTATTGTTGACACAGCAGTATGTGTAGGTCAGCGGTGTCAAAGCTAGTAGGGGACAGTTAGGGGACAAGCACCCACATACACACAAATTAGTACCATTATCCTGACCTCACGCAAGCCTTTCTCTGATGAAGCAAAGGGGCTGAGTGGAGGAAAGATTGCATGAGGAGTGGTGAAAAGATGACGAATGGATCGATGAGGAGAAGAGAGGAGAGGAGAGGAGATAAAATGAGAGCATTGGGAAGTAAAAAAGACAGATTTTAGATGAATGGGAGCAAGTTGGAGGATAAGAGAGGAGGAAAAGGAAGTAAAATGAAGGTGGAAGGAGGCAACACGTTGTCACTCTTATCTCGTCGCATATGGACGCTTGATCAAGACCCCTTGGTGTCTCTTTTTGATACTCTGGGCCCAGTTGTTCAAAAGTGATCTGATCGGATTTCAGCTATTGGATTGGATCAAATATTGAAAATGGGTTGTTCAAAAGAAAAAAAGGATTTTGAAATCGAATCAGATCACCTAATCCAATCCTGGTTTTGATCTGGATCAAATCAAAACCTTTTAGCAGGACTGAGATCCCTTTGATCCAAAAAAACAGGATTATCCTGACCCCAGCAGAAGGCTGAATTCAGGTTGATGTTAGGAACAAAATGTCATACAACTTTTAAAATTGTCCAGATAATCCAACATTTCTATCATGTAGGAGCCTATATACCCATGTATTTATATTTTGTACTTGAGTTGTTTAAACTTTACAGTGGTAAAGTAAATGAAGTAGGCATTACCTATAAGCCATTAAATACAGTAAAGAAATAAAATCCCCCAAACAGCTGTTAATATCAAACACAAATAATGTATTTAATTTCAGCTGTCAACTGTGCATTGATTACGGCACAATCATCAGAGGTGAACCATTCAAAAGTAGTTTGTAACAGTTTCATCCATCATTGAAGGTCCAGTCAGTCCTTCAATCTGAGATCGCCTCCTAAAGGCTAAAAGCTGCTGTCTGACCTCTGAATGATCTTAAACTATTGGACAACACATGCTCAAAATATTCATAGTGTATCTATGAATAATGTATATTTGTTTTTCTTGGATTTGTTGGGGGTCAGATGGGGGATCTGACTGTTCAAAGGTTCAGTGTGTAAGATTTAGTGGCAGGGGTTGGTGGTGAGGGTTGTGAATTGTAACCATCTGTCCAGTCTACCACTGCCCCCTAACTTTTCAAAGACCATAGGACTGCTATGGTGGCTGACAATAGTACAAAAGCGTCTCTTCTGGGACAGCAGAGAGTAGCCAGTCAAGAAATGAGGTTTCTTTAGGTATATTTATTAAGAAATGATATTTACTTAATTATTCAGTAAAACAATATGTTATTGTGACTTGGCAAAATGTAAGCCAAGAGTGTGAAACAAAGCCAATATACAAAGTCAAATTTATGGCTTATATTCTCATTCACGATCTAATGGTTGAAAACATTGCTCTGATGCAAAACTTATTTGCAGACCCCTGCTGTATATTATTACTACTTTTTCTTCTAACAAACATACTGTATTCAGCATAATGATGAGTGTCTGTACTGCCTGAATTCTACCAGAAATAGAACAAGAACAACTTAGTGACGAAATACGCTCTGCAGCGCTGTTTGTCTGTGTAGTGGGGTTCACTTCCAAACTCCTCAAAATAGGGTCGAAAAATAGTGGTGTGATTTTTATTATGCCTTCTTCCAAAGTCCAAACAGTGAAAAAACTTGCATAAAGAAAACAAAACTAAAAAAATAACTATTTGAACAAATAAATAACTTACTCAATAAAGTTCCAAAAAAAGAAAATCTTCTATAACTCTATTTCTCTTCCCACAAAAATACAAATCACTAGTTACCTCCTCTGTAACCAGGCCAAGACTGACTTCACAGGCCCAAAGCTGCAACTTTTAAAGCCAGTAGCCCCTCCCACTTAACCATTATTTACACAATATCATAAACACATTTTACTAACTCCAGAAAAGTATATCTATTACACTTCAACATATTTTCAACAATAACTACTGTATATACATCTCCACAAACATTTTCCTTCTCTTGAAACAGTTATTTGCATCGCAAATTATTATTACAACCGAAAACCATCTCAACCCATAGTAAGTGTTTATGATGTTTGTTTAAATGTATGTTTAGAGAAGAGTAGAACTACCAAGTGCGCACCCTTGATCGCGCTACTTAAACAGTAGAACAAAAATGCATAATAGCGAGGTTTATGACCGGCTTAATTGAGGCCGGAAATTAGCGGGAAGAGAGTATGTGAGTGTGTGTGTGTATGTGTGCGCGCACGGCCCGCACTCAGTGACAGAGCCGCTCCGTCACAGTCTGTTTTCAGCTACTCTAGAAACATGACGATGCAACGCGGCGACATCCATGGAAAGAGGGACCCGTGGTTATGTAGATATAAATGGCTCATTCTAAGGGGAAAAACATAATGGTTTATTATGTAAGGTCTTTACACACCATTAAAAACATAGATATGGATCTTATATTTACTGTATATAGATCCTCATAAATATTACACACTGAACCTTTAAAGAAAGTGAAAATGGAGGGAAATGTTTGTGTTGTTTTATTGTGCGTTTTTTGTCTCTTCAAATAAAAGTGACCCCATGCTGACTGTTCCACCTGTTGGTCTTTATATCATTAACAGCCTACGTTGTGATATGTAGTCCTATTTAGAGCACTGGAAATCCGGATTTGGTAATCCTGAAAAGTCTGTATCTGGATCAGGGTCCAATCCAATGTTGGTTTGAAAAACCTGTACAAAAGTAAGATGGGTTACATGATCCTGAATAGCAAAAGATGGGATTTCCAAATCCGGATCATTCTGATCCAGATTAAATTGTTTGATGGCCATGGGTATCCTTCTAGCATCGTTTTTGTATGTGCAGAGCTCTGCTGTCAAGTTAGTAAATATCCAACATCCAGTTAGACTTTCAAAATAAAACACATGGTCAACGTTGGGAAATGGACGCAGTATTTTTAGATTAAGGTACCAAAACTAATTGGTTAGGTTTAGAAAGAGAGATGTTTATATTGCAAAACTCTAACAGTTACGTTACCACTTGGTCACAAACTGTCGACAGTTGTTTCATCTTAACATAACTGTAAACCATCCAATCTTTCATTTTTGCACTGCAATACAACAGTAATGATGTTTTTTTAAAAATTTCCATGTCTTTTACATCAATCAGCACTGGTGAGGATGCTGACTTTTTGCCCAGGACTAGCATCTTCAGCCTCATTCTTTTTGCATAATATCATGTTTATCTCTGATAAGGTTAATCAGAGATAAACATATATCTCTGATAAACATGATATTGTCATATTGTCATGAAAATGTATGTAAAATATCATGAAAATGTATGTAAAATACCCCATCTATAAGATTATCATTTTAAAACTAATCAGCTGAAAACATTAAAAAAACAGATTTTTCGAACAACTCACATAGCTAACATAAACTTACTTCCCGGCTAGCTACATCCATTTGTCATTTCCAGTTACCATTAAATGAGAAGAGAGGTTGGCAAAGCTTTCCGAATGGTCAGCTCACACTTGAACACACAACATGGAACATGCAGATGCACACACACATACATTTGTGCATATATGCCATACTGTAACTTCATAAACTAAATGCCAATGCATGATTGTGTCCTGTTTCTCACCCATAATGGATATAAGAGCACTTTCTATCATAGGCTACTTGTTTCATGTTAATGTTCACACACACACTCCCACACGACACATACAGAGATCATTTTACAGACGCACCCAGGGGATTTGAGCGGTAATTGGTTCATGTAGAGATTCCTTTAGTGATGTCGTCAGTAATTTAATTTGACAAAGAGGAATACAAAAAGGCTTGAAAGTGATGGAGTAAGAGAACAGTTTGTGTGTGTGTGTGTGTGTGTGTCTGTCTGTCTGTCTGTCTGTCTGTCTGTCTGTCTCTATGTGTTTCAGAATGCATGTTTGAGGGAGATTTAGGTTGTGTGTGTTTCTGCATGTGTTAGGACAAAGCAGATTAAGAATTGATTGGTGTGCCATTTAATGAACCAGTCACAGAGTTTGACACGCACTTACGTGATCCAACATGCACACACACACACACACACACACACACACACACGCAGCACACGCACACACACACACACACACACACACACATCTGTCTGCCCTTGGAAAGGCTCTATGTGTTTGTACTGAGAGTATATCTTTGTTACAACATTAAAGAATATTTCATTTTAAAAGGTGTCCTTTACATTTGAAATAGAAGTGGTGCACATTTCACATTCACATTCTCTGTGTTTAGTAAACAGTCTCTATTTTGTTCAGATAATAGCGGATGTCCTTACGCTTCAGTGCTTTGATGTCAAATTGATGAATACACACATACGAAACCATCTACCTGCAATTCTCTCCTCCATGTTGCTCACACTGTGAATTAGAGTTGATTGTTTGTTGTGGCTTCAGTTGGGTTTCAGTTAAGGAATGAGTGTTAGAGTTTGGAACTGTGCTTAAAGGAAGCGCTTCATCATAGTTTGAGGTAAGCGGATATCAATCAATTGGATGCTGGTTTCTGAAGGTCATAAAGCTATTCTTGTCGATGGAGGTGGTAGAGCACATCACATTTAAAGCACAGAGAAGGACGCTTTCTTTTAAGGAGGTGAGCTTACATGCTGTCACTGCAATTGAATATAAAAGATGGGGAAGGCATGAGGTGCAGAGGAGATGAGGGAGGGAGAGAGGTGAGAGGAGACACTGAGTTGCTTTAGGATGTACACCAAATAACATTATAAATGTACTCTGTGCATAACAAAAGAATCAGAAAGATACCGAATTCAAAGCGATTCGTTGTTACAGTTGTGTACAAGACACAGCACCATTGTTGCAGAATCCATCCAAATTTGAAAAAGAATCCAAAGGTACATTAATATCACCTTTTTCTTGTTTCACGGGATCATTTTCTCTTTATCTCGAGATAACGAATTTTGTTTTTTTGTGACAACAGGATAATTTTGTCGTGACCTCGAGATGACGAATGTTGTTTTCAGGTGATAACTAGAGGGGTACGCAGGTGCGTTTCTTTGGGATAATTTCAGGCATATCATCTGTGTTACTGGTTAGCTCAATTGGTGGAGTATAGGGCTTGTAATCTAAGGATTGTATGTTTGACTCCTGCTCTCACCCCTTTTTTTCTTCTTTTTTGTGTTTTTTATTATCCTCTTCAACAAAATTGTTATGAAGAGATTCAGGTTGATCCAATCACACGCTAAATGGACTCCCCTGAATGACAAGTGCAGGAATTTCCTCTGTCTGTGAATGGTGGGGAAATGAAGTCCATAGGTTGATGGATGTAGACCAATCACCATGATGCACACAGTCCAGCATGTGCTGTATTGTGAGCATATGAAACAGTGTCTTCATAAGAACTTTGTTGAAGAGGATTATGAAAAAAATTTTTTAAAGTTGGTCTTCCGTGAGGATAAAATATATAACCCTGGAAATATGAGTCCTGTGCTCTACCAACTAAGTTAACCAGTTACAGTGAAAACTGCACTGAAATTACTGTCAAGAAACGTTCCTGCCAAACCCCTGTGTTAAACTAATATTTTGTTATCTCGAGATCACAAGAAAGTTATCTCGTTATTACAGGAAAACAACATTATTTAGAGATCACGGGAAAATTATTCCATTATAACAGAAAAGCAACAGTCGTTATCTGGAGATCTCACAATAATTATCCCATTATCATGGAAAAACAGAGCCAAAAAAAGTATTTGAATGGATGGCCGCGTAGGGCTTCTGTAGATTTACAAAGAATTAATCAAACTATTACCTCTACAGCTAAATAGTTCACTTCACCCACTTCACAGTTCTCTACCACATTTACATTTATTTAAGGCTTTGTGCTTAAGGCCAGTATCTTGCTTACATAAAAGCTAGGTTAAGGGTTGAGGTTAGGCACAATAGCAATATAGGGTAACAGAATGACGTGAGTCAATACAACTTCCTACAAGTGTTTGGGTATATGTATGAGTGTACAGTATAAAAGGATAATAGTACTTACTGTGTGGTGACAAAAGGAAAGAAGAAACACTTGTACAAGCTGAGATAGCAAGTAGATGTTCCTTTAATATGACATGCTGCATAAAATGTAGAAAAAAGAAAACCTTTTAAGGAAATGTATCAGGCTTTCATAGTGCTGATAAAGCATCTATTTTCCTCTTTTGAACTATGCCTTTAAAGCAATAATTAGTGTCTTAGTCAACATAGGTGCCATATCAAATTTGGTTAGAGAATTTTTTAAAAATGATAAGCAGATTTTTGTGACACCAAATTCCTCTTCTCCTTCTTCCTGTTACTGCCAAGCATTGCTTGCACTAAGACACACTATCCATGAGTCTAAACGCTACTTAAAGCAGGACCAAGTGCAACTGATCAACACCTATTTAATCTTACTCAGGGCAATAACATGTTTGCATATTGTTCTAATACATTGCCGGTGTTTCTCTGTCCCTTTCTATATCCACGAATGTTTGTGACAGTCACCTTGGGTTATTTAATTTATTTTTTATTTTCAAGCTGGAGCTCAATAATCTTGTGTAATTTTGTGGTTAGTGCAAAGCAACAACACTGTGGAGACTAAAACAACAACAATATGCAATCATGGCATTGTAAATTAGGATTTGTATAGAACTGTCAACTAAGTGTTTAAGTTTAATTGCTTGCTTTTAAATCAAATAATCAAGTGAATCACGTTTGCCTTTATTAACCTATAATTGTTGTCAGCAGTCTGCTGCAAATAAACAACCACTGATTACTGCAAGACAAAGTTACAGCACAATTGCGGAATTTCAAACAATACAATGTAAATAATAATACATCTAAAAACTGGGTTATGTTAATTTAAAGGCACAGAATAGCGATCAGCTGTTTGGGTGCTGCAGGGGAAATGCATGGTGACAAGGAGATCAACCTCAATATGTCAGTTTAAGTTAAAATGTAACCACAAATAAAGTTGACAATATGAGTTTCATGTTAATGAATGGATTAATGAGAGGAAAATGAATTATGTGTAATCAAGAAGAGAAGAAATGATAGAAAGAGAGGAGGCAGAAGAGGATAGAAACTGGTAGAAGATTCTATTCAGAGGCCTTGGGTCATTTGAGAGCCTAGAAAGGAAATGAAAGGTAAAGTGGATTAAAGGCAGAGGTCACACACACACACACACACACACACACACACACACACACACACACACACACACACACATATACACACGCACATAGCTAAACTCACACATTTTCCATTTAGCAGTAACAGGCTTAGGAAATAGCCAGCAATTTGAAGTGCACAACATCAGACCAGACCATTAGCAACACCCAAAGACATATATCTGTGGGAGCTGCGACCTTGAGGGGGTCTAAAACTCATTTTAGACCTCCAGTGATTCAGTTCTTACGGAACAGAAAGAGATTTTGTTGTTAAATCAGCAAAGCTCTGAATGTTCCCCAGTGCTTCCCTGTAAAATGTTCAACAGATTACTCAGTGACAAATATTACCAGGAAGTGGAAAACTGCTCCACTTGAGGCTTTATAAAAAGTGAAATGCTTCAGTGTCACTGCAGTATACCGTAAGAGTGCAAAAATCTGCTCTCATACATATTTCTTGCATCCATCTTGTTTCAGAACTGATTGTATATTGCAATCCACAAAATGACGTTATGGTGATGTTGTTAAACTTGGTACTTTACATTTGGTCAGTTCATTCCATTTACCTGCATATAAAAATATTGCAGTTCCAATTGCCAGGCCACTTTTGAGTTGATGTGTAATGGTAGACATTTCATTACAAATGTAACCAATTTCCTACCTTGTCTGTACTGTCAACTTAAATAGGCCACCACATATGTGCCAGTGCTTCAGCCTATGTTTATAATTCTAGATTCATTTCCAATATAATTAAGCGCTGATATGCCCAAAACGAAGGGTATCGTCCATTTATGCTATCGTGCAATATAGGATGTTAGATGAAAAAAAACGCTATGCAAAGGAACCATGATACAGAAAGAGCTCCTACCCTAAAAGCAACTGTGATATTCATTATGTTAATTTCATTAGAAAATTACTCCCAAGAGTAACCTGACATGTCTTGCCTCATCTCAAAGCTGTGTTGTGTCCCCAGTTTTATCGATTGTAAATACAGTACTAACAATCAGTAAGCACTCTAACAGATAAGGTTTGCTGTTGACACAGCTTTAGTTGGAAGAAAGGGAGCATAGTTCTGTCTTACAAGAGTTTGCCGTGGGGTAGCAATCTAACTAACAAGATGTACTGTTACTTTGATGAACTTTTACTCATGTACAAGTAAAATTACTGGTATAAAAACTACTCAAGTAAAAGTAAATGTTACTTAGTTACTTTTTAAGCTGCTAAAATAACTTAAACTTATTTAATATCTTATTTATACTTTTTATACTTACTGTATTTAATTAAATTGCAGTCCTTTGCAATTTGATAAGGGAACAAAGCCACATATTGTGCTTTCAATTTTAGCTTATTAGACAGATACTTTACTAAATCAATGGCAAAAAACAACTTTAGAGACAGTTTATGTTATAATGAGAAGTTTGAGAATGTTTTCGCTTCATTATGAAACTGTGGCGGAATAGATTAAACTCTGGCTGGCTGCACTGGACTGGGAAAACAGGAAACACTGTACTGTATATGAAGTCATATCCATATTTACATTCAACCAAGTGGTAAGTTTAATGGGATATCATAAGTGTCAGTATAATAAATTACTAGTTAACAGAGAGTTGTCAATGCCAACCAACATTGTCATGTACCGATATCTTTTTGGCTATTTGCCAAACTATGAAAACATCAACCTCTCGACACTCACCACATCCATGACACACAGAAAATTAGCAGATTTATGACGCTTTACCAAGAGCATCTTAATATTCTTTGTCCTTTGTTGGCTCTGTGATATAAAAGAGAGCCACTTTTGTATGACCATAACAATCTAGATCAGGCATGTCTTAAGTCTTGGCCCGCAGGCCAATCATGGCGACTTCCTTCTTAAAATGTATTGTTTGTTGCCCGCCAGCACCGTTGAAGTAGAAATAAATCAAAGGCTTCAAGCGAGCAAAGAGTAAAGTTCAAGTTGCAATTTCTCTTGTCACCTAAAGGCCCATTTATACTCCTGCGTAGGGTCTATGTGCGTATCTACACCTCAGGCTACGCATGTAGCCATGCATTTATACATGTGCATAGGTGTGTCCATCATTCTGCGTTTACACCCCCAAACGCTAGTCGGCAGTAGCACTACAGCGTCCACTGTGTTGACTTTTGCCGGCTAAGCAGGCTAACTTCCGGTTTAGCGCCCTGCTAACGTAAATGGGGGTTAAATGGGGGTAAAATTTTATATGCGCGGCTGGTGTAGCCTTTTTAAATCACATTCTGATAGCGAATCGAGTCATTTCGCTCAGGTTGCGAGGGTCAAATATATTGATTCACTGTGTTACAGCTGCCGTTTTGGCCACTAGTAAAAGTTACTTAAAAGCATGGGATACTTCCGGTCGGCTTGGAGGCATTGTGAGGCTACCCAGCCAACCAATCACAGTGCTTATGGTCTGTGTTGTTACATTTTTGTAGAGGTGCACGTCAGGCGACGCCACAGCCTCTGCGTAGCCCCGTAGCCTACGCCGTCACCTACGCCATCGATTCAACGCAGAAGTAGAAATTACACTTACGGGTGGCAGCACCATTTAGTAGCTTTGTCTGGCTTTGTCTTCCCCTCCAGCTAGCTGGCTACTAAGGTTGATAGTTTTGTCATGGCTACTACGGTTGAAAAGAGGTTGATACAGAGGTTCACCACTTCCAAGAGCGATGGAAATTACAGTATTTCTTCACTGAAAACTGAAACAGTTGTGTTTGCCTAAATTGCCAGCAGAGTGTTGCCTTTTCTAAGGAATTCAATGTAAAGAGGCACTATCAGACATCCAATGCTGGCAATGTTGACAGGGAAAAACCACAAAGACAAAGTGAAGCAGTCTGAAGCAGTCTTGGCCTCCCAGCTTCGGCTGTTTGCGAGGGCTTGTGAATCTAATAAAAACACAACCAAAGCAAGCTCTGAAATGGCCATGTTAATCTCCAAATGTGGCAAACCTTTTACAGAGGGTGAGTTTATCAAAGACTGTGTGATGAAGATGGTGGATAGCATTTGCCCTGAAAAGAATCAAGAGTTTTCAAATGTTTGTCTGGCTCGTAATACCATGGCATTGAGAATTGAGGAAATATCTTCAGACATTAAAGGCATGAGCGTGACAGGGGAATGGATTTTCATTTTTTTTTCTTTAGCTTGCGATAAAAGCACAGATTCATATTGACTCTGCCCAGGTACTAATTTTCTTGAGAGGAGTTGATGATGACATGAACATTACTGAAGAGCTACTTGACTTGTATAGTCTCAAAGGCCAGACAAGAGCAGTGGATTTATTTGACTCAGTCTGTTCAGCTCATGATGAAATTAAACTGATGTGGAGTAAAATGAGCGGAATCGTTACCACCCACTATAGTTGGTGAAAAAAGTGGACTATCGACATTAATGTGTAACAAATTCAGTGAACAGGGAGGCAACGCTATTATACTCCACTGTATAATCCACCAACAAGTTCTCTGTGCCAAATGTCTTAAATTTGATCATGTTGTGAAACCTGTGGTGAAGACTATTAACTTAATTCGCTCCAAAGCCCTGTACTACTGCCAGTTTCAGCAGTTCCTGCATGACATCGAAGTAGTTTATTGAGATGTTTTCTACCACAACGACGTGAGATGGCTCAGTTAGGGGTCAGCACAGCAGCACTTTCGCTCTCAGGAGGAAAATTTGGCAAATTTTGACTGAAAAGGGACAACTGGTGCAAGAACCTTCAGATTCTGGCTGGCTGGCAGATTAGGCAATTTTGGTTGACACAACAAAGCATTTGAATGCACTAAACACCAGCCTACAAGGGCAAGACGCAGTGGTGAACCAGCTGTTTGCACACATCAAGGCCTTCAGAAGCAAGCTCCAACTTTTTGACAGACACAGACAGAGCCCAGCACCTCACATTTCCCTGTACTGCGTGAGGTCATGGACAGTTTTCCACAGGACAATATTGGTGGGCAAACAAGGAGGTATGGAACAGCCATCGCATCTGTCTATAGAGTTAAATGGGCGCTTTCAGGACTTTGCTACTCCCGAAAAGGACACTGGGCTATTCTCCTCTCCTTACTCTACAAACGGCAGTGATGCCCCTCATCAACTGCAGATGGAGCTAAGTGAGCTGCAATGCGACGATGAGTTACGTAGCTGACACCAGCAGCCCTCACTTGTGAACTTTTACTGGCAGCTGGATAAAGGCAGGTTCCGAGACATTGAACATGAAATGTTCATTGAAATGAACATTTGCAAAGAAAATGCTGAGTTTGTTTGGCTTTGCATATTTGTGTGAGCAGACATTCTCTGTTATTAACTTGAACAAGAACCGCTTGAGATCCAGACTAACAGATCACCACCTATGTGACATTTTACGCAGAATACCACTACTGTCAAACCAGACTTGGCCTGTGTTTCTGAGGTTTGCAGAATATTTAGGAATTCCTAACTGTTTGTTTCTTATGTTTTCTGACCCATGTGATGTTAAAGAAAGGCTGAATTGTTTTGCAGAGACCTGTTCACACATAATTGGGGTCATTTAGTTGCCTGTGTTTTCATGGTCATCTGATATTCATAAAATGCAGTTTCTGAGTGACTATAATTAACCTTATTTCTCAGCTTTGTGGAATTTGTTGTGGAATTCCTAACTGCAATTGTTCCTTGTGTTTTAGGCCCATGTGATATGAAAGAAAGGCAGACTTGTTTTTCAGAGACCTATTCACACGAGTGGCTTTTATTAGGCTGCATTGCCATTTAAACAATTGTTATTGCACCCCTTATAAAATTGTTATGGGCTAATTCAGTGCAATTGTTATTGCAGTTTAAATAAATTGTTAAACTATAACACAGTGCAATTGTATGGGACTTTATTACAGTGCAAAAGTATGACAGGAGGCGCAGTCAGTCCTCAGGTATCTTCACGTTTGCCAGTCTGGCCCCTAGTGAGAAATGTTTGGACATCCCTGATCTAAATAAAGGCATATGTGATGGCTGCTGAACCACTCCCACACTTTTTCGTGCATAAAAGGCAGTGTTTGAAAGAAATTGCATTTTTGACTTTTTTCAAAACTGGAGGGAATGACCCTTTATCTGGTAGAATTAGAGATTGGTTTTATCATTAGACAGCGAAATATTAAAGTGGAGAAATATGCACTGTGTGTCCGTGTGTGTGCAGCAGAGGGTGAATTATACTGTGGCCCATGTCACACTTGTCCTCTCACCTCCATAAAATGTAGTGGCCTCAATCAATAACTAATTAGCTGCTAATTACCATGTTACAATACACAGCTGCAATTGTATAAGCACACAAACACCAACTTATTGATAACTTAAGTGGGGTGGTGCCATGTGTAACACCACCATACACAAACACACAAAGGCAAAAGGGTCAAGAGGACAGTTTGACTGGTCTTCAGCTATTCCCCAAACTTTCATTTTATGTCCTTCAACCCTCTGCTCCAATTATTTCTTTGATCAGTCTCACCCTGTCAGTCATCATCTCTCCCCACCATATGAACGGGAGTGTATTTTTAATGTGTCACCTGTCAATGACGTCATACCCCCTTTAGCATTGTAGTTGCCTGCCAGGAGCTATTATGAATTTATTCTTTATCCAGATTTAAGCCACATTTTTACCATACACTTTTTTTTGTTTATCTGTATGTTTTAACCTGATTATGCATTATAGTCATCTAACATCTGGGTCTTAAGTTCTCAGACAAACAACGTGAGCAAGCTGTCAGCTGCTGCTGACCTGGTCAAAACTGAAAAGACTGAAAAATAGGGATGCATGATAATACTGGCACATTATTGATGTTGGCAGATATTTTATTTTTATTCAACACCAATGATGCATCTTGTTTCAGAAACTGTACTACCTGTCAGTACTTTGTCTTTGCTTAGTTCTTGTTTCCACTGTGTTTCACTCTGGCCCCCACAGCACCCCCCGTTCCTGCGCTCATACTGGCCTCCACCCATTTCTCTTTCTCTATCACCCTGACATTTTGGCAGCTGTTGCCATCCCTCCATTTTGCATTCCCTCAGGGAGCCATGTTGTTTCCTGGTGGTGCATTAGCGTCCCATCACTTGCACTCATGGACAGTTCAGACACCACAGGAACGACTGCTGCTAGAGGTCCTTCAGATGTGTCTGCGTGTGTATCGGCCTGTCCTGCCCTGTGTTTTACCTGTCTTTGTAATGATGCAGTGTTATTGGTAAAGGAATTTAGCTTATCGTTGTCTGTTTTTACAAAGTGCTCTCGGTTGTGGTGCTGCTACTTGGCTTTACTCACTCAAATCAGTGTTGAAGAATTATCTTCATTATGTACTGCAACTCAGATTACTAAATTACATTTCATGTAACATTTTGTTTGAGATTGCTCAAGTAGTATCACTTGGATTATTGATGACTTCAATTACCTTCAACATATGTTGTTTGTAATCACCATATTTGGAAAACGCGGCAAATAAAGAATTTACAGATTGTGTTTTGATTAAAAATTGCCTTTACCTCAAAGAGAGTTTAACTGAAAACAAGAATAAAATTTCTGATTAAAGATTAAAGTTCTGCACTGGCCTGAATTGATTAAAACTGGTTCCCCATTTAGTCTTGATGTAAAAAAACACAACATAAATGTGGCTAAATTGTCAAAGAACAGAAACAGAAGCCTGAGAAAGTGACAACAGCGCAAAGTTCATATTTTATGTGCAAACCCAACCAGAGCCCACAGAATGCTCTCCGTCACACTGGCTGGTTTGCAGACCTCTGCTGTAAATGGATGCTTTAAAAAAGCCACATCTTTACTCTTTAACAATCTGAATTTTACCACATAGCCTGTTAAAGTGACCCTAATGTTTACGGATTGATGGCTATGCAGTACAGAGCCAGTATACCACTGTGCCTTATTCAAAGCCTATCTGAAAAAAAACTGCAAGTTATATACTGTATTTCCTCAGTTATGTAACATTAAAACTGTGGTAGTTATTTCAGTGTGTAAAACTGGGTAAAAGCCTCAGAGTTTAACTGCTTTTACTGTCTTTGCTGTCGTGAGCGTCTATGGGAAGCACTAGTGACACTTTACATTTTGTGGACAATCACTGGATATATTTTCCAACTGAAAAAAATGCTAAAAGAAAAAAATGCTTGGAATCCATTTACAGTAAAAATCTATTTTATAAATAGATCATCCAGCAGTAGTGGAAAAAGTATTCAGATTGTGAAAGTAAAAGTACTAATGCTATGGTGTGAAAATACTCCAGTACAAGTTAAAGCCCTTCATTCAAAACCTTACTTGAGTAAAAGTATTATCAGCAAACTTTACTTAAAAGTATTATAAGCAGGGGTGTACATAACTTTATCAGTGAGTTACTCAGGTGAGTATCAGGAGATGGTGTTTGGTACTCACGCCATATGTAGCATGGTCTTATTAAGTGCAGTCTTCCTCACTGTCCTCCTCAGTGTCGCCACCACTGTCCTCTTCAGTGTCCTCTGCTTCAGCTTCCTGCATGGTAGATGATGAAGATGCTGCAGATGCACCTCCCTGTCCTTGGTTGAGCCTCCGATTAGCTGTTTCCATCCACAGGTCAACAGCTTGCTTTGGGTCAAATGTCTCTGTGGTCTGCTTTGATAGGTGTATCTGCATCAGGGCTGAGAGACGAGCATGTGACAGACGAGATCTGTACTTGGTTTTTATAATGTTGAGATGTGAGAATCCCCTCTCACAAGCTGCACTGCTTAAAGGCAGCGTAAGAGACAGCTTAACCACCTTGTTGATGTTGGAGTAAGCATCTGGGTTACTTGTATTTACTATTCTGACCAAGTCATACACAGAAGAGGCTCCCAGGCGTTTTCCTGCCTGCTTTAAGTGCATCCATTCTGTCACAGTGGTGTCTCTGTCAAGTTGCAAGATGGCCTCATATTTCTTGAGAATGCTGCAAAACTGTGGAGGTCTTGCATTTCCTGAGGCCATGTTGAAGGATCAAATACTAAGAAATTATCACATGACCTGAGGGAGTCATACCTGATTTCAAACTCTTCAATTAACCCCCTGAGTAAGTTTGTCTTATCTCTGTCAGCATCAGCATTAGAAACAGTAGGTGCCCTGTGGCCTTCACCATCAAGCAGAAGTGTGAACTGTCCAATGGCCACCATGAGTTCATCCTTACATTCTCCAATGGTCAGCTTTTCCTTCTGAAACCTAATGGATGTGGTCTTTAAAATGTTACCAATGTCAAGCATGTTTGACAGAAAGCACTGAAAACGCTCTGTGCAGATATGCTGCAAGTCACTGTTATCACTCTTAGCCAGTTGCATTTTAATGGCTGGCAATAGTCTTGATATTTTTAACAGTGTTTCATGCATCCATGCAGACCATCTGATATTATGAAACTTACCCAGCTTCACAAAGGATATCCCATTTTCTTCACACAGCTTCTTCAGTTCAGCATTTTTTTTCTCCACCTTTTTGTAAATAAAACTGCAGCAGCTTGACCACAGAGCGATTAAATGTCTCACAGTAAGGAAGGTTGCGATCAGCTGATTTTGCACAAGTGTCCCCACTCCAGTGTGTGTCCCCAGTGCAGCCCCCAAAATTCAGCAGACTGCAACTTGGCTCGTAACTCCCCGCTGATGGTGTGGGCAATGCTCTGCATGATCCGTGTGCCCCCTTCACGTGAATGATATGCACCTCCGACATTTACTCCTAGCCGCTTCAGTAAAGGAATATCCTCAGAATAGGAAGACATGGGATGTGCGTGTTTAGCTTTATGGAAGGCGAGAAGAAAAATATTATACAGAGCTTGCCGCTGTTCTTCATTCAGCTTGTCTCGCCATCTGGCTAGTGGGCGACTGGACATTTCTTCGCGGCTAGCTTGTTTATTAACAATAGCTTGCGCCACATTCGTGTGCTCCTTGCTCTTTTCATGTTTGTCAAATAAAGGATGGTTGAAATTCTTTGAGCCTTTATAAAACGCACCTGTTTTGTCTGCTAGATGTGGATTTGAGCGGCAAATCTTGCACCACATTTCAGTGCGCTCATCGTTAGCTTCAAGCCACTGCACATCTTTGAGCCACTTTTCCAAAAAAAGTATTTTTTTTCGCCTCGGGCTCCAGTTGGCGTTTTTTGTAGGTGGCGAAACACCAAAGAAGCTGCTTAATGTCTGTTGCTTTTTGGACATCTCTGACAGTATAACTTAGTTGACAAGCAACATGTCATGTGTAAGTTTAGATGAGAAGATCAGTTAAGTACGCAAAGGCGTGGAGTAACACAAGTCGCATTACACATTCCTGATTTTTGTCGCGCATCCGTACCTGAGTACCAGTTATGTGCACAACTGATTATAAGTACTAATTGTGCAGTAAAATGGTCCCTGTCAGTGTTTTACTCTTATATATGAAATTTTTGGACGAATATTCCTGCTGAATTAATGTGTATGTTGCATTTTACTGCTGTAGATGTTTATGGTGGAGCTCATTTTAACTACTTTATATACTGTTGCATCACATTCTTTAAAATCATCAGAGCATTGCTGTCCTGTGAGATCCACCTATCTCATTTCATTTCAGAGAAACAGCTTCAGCTTTGTGACGATGCAATATCCAGCTTCATACAACATTTTATTTGACTTTTTTTTATTTGAAGCAGGAGAATTTTCTCAACCCATGAAGGAACACTTCATCCTTAATTTATAAGAAACTTTCAAATTTTCAAATCACCCGTAGTTGAGCAGAAGAATAAAGTAGCATGAAGTATAAATACTCAAGCACAGTACAGGTACCTCAAATTTATACTTAAGTGTAGGAGTTGAGCAAATGTGCTTAGTTATTTTTCCAACAGTGTTGTCAAGTATGTATTTTTAAAATGATTTGTGATCTTATTACCCCCAGTTTCTATGGTAACTTTTACAGATATTACACATATCTAATATTTTAAATACACTGTGCACGTCTGCTTAGAATATTTGGTCCCAACCCCCCACCCACCCACACGCACACACCCACACGCACACACCCACACACCCACACGCACACACACACACGCACACACACACGCACACACACACACACACAAATAAAGTGACAACAGAGATGTTCAAGGTTTAAGTAAACCTGACAGTTGAGCGTGAGAGAGAGAGAGAGAGAGAGAGATGATGATGATGATGATGAAAAAACAGTGAAAGAGTAAAGATTAATGTGGCTTTGTGGATATAGAGCTAGAAAAAAATGGAGAGACATGCCAGGGGAAAAAGACAGATTGTTTATATGCTGTAGTAAAGTGGGACATGAAGCCAAAGATTATGAAAGACAAATCTGATATTTATTTAAAGATGCTATGCGAACAGTTCTTCGTCAATAAAATATCAACATTAATTTGGACTCTAGTAGAGACGGAGACATAGGAAATCTGCTGGACTGTGCTCATTCCTCCTCTCTGTTCACTAAAACATCAGTCCACTTATACGTTGCTAGCCACTTATCCAGTTCAGTTTGAGGTTACAGGAAAAGCAGAGCCGCCCAGATGTCGTTCTTCCCTAGCTCCTCCTGGGGGATCCTGAGGCCTTCTAATGCTGGTTGGGATATATAATCTCTCCTGTGTGTTGTGGGTCTGCCCCGGGGTCTCTTCCCAGTCGGACGTGCCCAGAATAGTTCCTCAGATATGCATCCAGAGAGACATCCTGATCAGATGCCTGAACAGTTTGCTGCTGATCCTGAATTGCCTCGAACTTCAGTTATTTCTTCCTCTGCCCTTCTTTGTCATGTTTACCACGTCTTCTTTTGCACTCAGCCTATTTAAAGTTGAGAAGTGAAAACACAGAGGAGGAAAGAAACAGAGACAGTGAGAGAGAGTGATTGTCTAAATCAGCTGCAGTATTGCTGCATTTCCCACTGCACCGTTTTCTTGTTAGCAGCCAATGGCTGGCTTCCACTGCAGGGCTATTAACATCAGAAAGGCCAGGCTGTTGAACTGCTTTCACAGAGGTCGAGCGTCTGGCCTTTCCAGCATTACACCGCTGATGTTTACATCCACTTAAGCTTTACTCACTAAATGTTATGAAACTATGTAGCATAAAATTGAGAGGGCAAAAATGGGCACAGTACAAGCAGGTAATCACCAATATGATTAGCTCAGTCCACTAAGTCTGTCTTGGATGAACTTAATGCCTGGCGCACACTTTTTTTCAACAGCACACTACTGTGTGTCGTTTTGTGTGGCACAAAATCAGTGTAGATTCCAAGTCACTGTGCATTAGTGTAGTATTTTTTAAATAGTAAGTGATCCAAGCAAGGTAGTATATTTGTATAAATGGCATAAATTGGTAAACATTAGTTTTGAACTCGCTCCTATTATCATGTGTTTCTTGAAAATATGGCTTCTTCTCTGCAATAATGATAATGATCACTGCTCATAGAGAGTAAAAGCAGCTGTCTCTTTCAGGTTTCATTTGTTCTGCATATCGCAGCATTTATCTTCACAGCCAAACTGGAGTCACAACAGTCAGCATCAAGACAGATTTCACATTCAATACCAACTATAAAGACACCGGAATCTATTTTGTATTGCATGCATAAATTATTTATACAGAAAAAAAGCTATTGTAGAAATGTCATGGTTCAAAGCATGCTAACTGAACAACTGCTTCCTTCCAGTGATTTTTTTGTTTTGGTGGCCGTGCTGTACCAAGAATGAGGGAATGGTCTGGTTACTTGTTATATTAAAAGTATAACAACCGTAGCTAAGTATTGTAATTTTCCTCTACCAACATTCTATATCACGGCTATTTGTAAAATCAAGCACATTCACCCTGTTTCAGACATTATAAAAAAACAGAAAGAGTAATTTTATACAGTACATTAACCTAACTAAAGTAATTTGTCTGTATGACTTTCAAGATAGAACATTTTTCAGCACTAATGCAGGATGTAAGCATAAAGAATACATAATGTGTACTGCGGTGACCATTGTATCTTTCATTTCAATATGATTCTAATGCGTCAGAAATAAGCAAAAAGATCAACTCTAAAAGCAAATATGCACACTTAAAAAAGCACCCCTTTTACACAACACACACACACACACACACACACACCTAGGCCACAATAGGGCCATACCAACAGACATATTGGGGCCAGTGTTGACTTATATCCCTATGCTAATAAGCATACTAATTCAAACAGGGCCGGGAACTTTCTGGAGAAAAAAAAGCACTACCCTTCAACAGATACAAATGAAGACACAAGCAGACCCACACCAAGTAAACCCTCCTGCCTTTTCCTAAAGCCCTGCAGACCTCCCTGACAAAGACAGGAGAGTCAAAAAGAGAAAGTCTTTGAAGTTAAGAAAGATTTTATAAACTGTTTTTCATTGTGTTATTATGGAGAGAAAGTTAGAAGAAGTTGGAAGGCCTGCACAAAAAATGTGGAGTTTATTGAGCAAAAAATATGGCCAGGTCAGACCTGTGTTGTGTGAATGTGCATCATCTGACCTGGCTCTGAAAGGAAATTTGACCTGGTGGAGGTCACCAATTATTTTACTTAAAATAATTATTATTGCAACTACTAATACATTACGCTCTTCTTATTGCTGTTGCATTTTGTTTCTATTCACTGGCAGAATATGAAATGTATATTCCCCAAATGCAAACACAGTACCTGCCCCATCAGAATATCATCAATTGAAAAACTATTCAACCTACTCGAGTGCATCATTCTCTCTCTCTAGGTCTTTTTGTACCTCTCTCTCTCTCTTTCCCTCTTTCTCTCCCATGTTTTTAGGAATGTTTTTATCCAATAGTCCAATATCTAGTTGTTCCATAGTCTCAGCTAATAGTAAGAAGAATAACAACTACTATAAAGTAGTCTTACCACTATGATTGGCTACATGGCGCACTTATGACCTTGGCAGTGCTCAAACATTTTGGTTGACAGATAAAGCTAATAGCGCATGCAGTCTAACCAGGATTTAAACCCTCCATAACTACACATGCTCATTATTTATTCAACAAATGTGTTTACGTTTAATGTTGAATTTATCTCCCAACACCACTGTGAAGGATTTTTTCCTTAATTAAGGGTAATATCACACAGGTTTTCCCAGGTCATGTTAGGGTCATTTGCTGAGCTAAAGAAAGCCAAAAGTAACAGCCCGGGACTCTCCATAACATCAGGTCAGACTCTGTCTAACCTCTCTGTTGGGTTAACTGTCTGACGTAGTTGCCTCAATAAGGATGAATTCTGTGATCCATTTCTTAGGTAAACCAAGGTTGACATTATCTTTATTTTGTTTCACTGCAGATATACTAACTGGCTCTCTTTAAAAAGTGTTGCATGTGAATAACATAACATAACAACATGAATTTGGTGGGTAAGCATGTGTCATGTTTTGAACCAATATCCAACTGAATCTTTAAACATGTATAAATGGGTGAGCAATAACCTTATTTTGAAACATAGAATTTCTGTAGGTCTAGGAGGGATAAATACTTCACTGCATTGTGTTCTCAATCTGTGATGCTGGTGCAAGCCTTCAGTTCACAATGCCATTAAGACATCCTAAGCTTCCTGAAACCTCCTTCTCCAAAAGGGGTTGACTCGCTCACAAGAATCACTATCACAGCCAGGACTTTTTTTTTCAAGAGCATTAATGTTTAAGTCTTGCCGTTTAAGATTTTGCCAATTCCATCAAGCTTTTCTAGTTCACAAAATAAAAATGCCATCCAATTAAATAGAAAACCATCATTCATCTTACACCAGCTCATATCTCTTCCATACTTTCTCCTGTCTGTTTCTGCCTTCTTTTTGTATTTTCCTTTATCTTTCTCTCTCTTTCTGTATCATGTATGTTACCTTCTTACTGCTTTCTCTCTTTAACTTCTCATAACTCTTCCCATTCTTTTCATTCCATTACTGTACCTTTTTCTATCTCTCTCTCTCTCTCGTTTGGACTGCTTTATTGTGGAGAAAAGCAGAGTGCAAATGGCCATTAGAGAACATTTTACTCCCCCCATTTCCAAATTCAAAATGACAGACCCAGTGATATGCTGCTAACTTGTGTGTGTGTGTGTGTGTGTGTGTGTGTGTGCATGCGTGTGTGTGTGTTCGCGCACCTCTCAACTGCTCTCTCCATCAGTTGTCTATTATCCGAGCCAAATCAGAATAATATATTAGGCTACAGGCGGCTAATGAGTGCACTTGGGTGTCTGTATGTGTGTGTGTGTGTGTGTGTGTGTGCGTGTGTGTGTCTGTCTGTGTATGTGTGTGTTTGTGCATGCAGAAAGCAAAACCCTGTACCAAAAAGACAGCCATATGAAACTATGTGCAGAGGCGATTGGCCTAGTGTGGGTTTTCTTAAATGACAGACAGGTGGGAAGTCTAATCCCATCAGAGAGTTGGTTAGTCTGTCCCTCGGGGCCCGCCCCTGTCTACCGTGTAGGCCCTGATTGGATGATATGATTCTTAAAGTCAGATGGATTGGATTGCTCAAGGCAGAGAACAAGTGAATGGGCAGAGAGGGAAGTAGGGAAAGTGTGAAACACACAAGGAAAAGAGCAAGATGATGGTGAGAGAGATGGATGGATTGCAGGGAGAAAATATACATCTGAGAGAGACTAATGGGGAAAAAGAGACGTTAAGAGATAGACAAAAGACAAAGAGAGAAGTAACCATAAATTCAGACAGATCACTTACCTTGAGGGAGATAAATATGGATTTAAATAAATGACTCAGCTCGGGGATATCACCGGTAAATGGGGATGAGTGGGTGGTTGAGTTTTGGGATTCCTGAGTAGGTTTTTCCGGAAGGGAAGGGGAGTCAAGTGGAAGAGGGGTGTAATAAGCTAAAAGCACATTCCATAGTCTGACATTACTTTATGCAGCACCACAGACAAAAAAGCTAGTAATTGTTTTTGTTGTTATTCATTTTCTGGGTTGATTTTAGGATGTGAGAGAGCTCACAATCTAGAGGAATGAGATCTGGAGCACACAATTATTGTTTAAGTCTTTAATAAGATGCAGCAAAGGTGTACCTCGCAGCAACGTATTAACTTAACTATGCTCATGTGAATCAGACCTCATCCCTCCAGTTTTTCTCTTATCATGGCTGTCGAGGCAATGGTTTAGGCTTCAACTTAAACCAGTCCCTCACCTACTATTAGCTGAACACAGCTTAGCCACCATTCCCAGCTTATATCCTTTTGTTTAAAATGTAAACAATTGCAGACATTTTTTAATAGCATAAAAAATACACTGTTTACTTGAAGGTTTGTTAGCAGATGTTATAGAGAAAAGTGTATATTGTGTTGCCTGGTTTGTTTGGTGGATTAAGCAGCAAGCTGCCAGTGATTCAATTCAATTAAATTTTATTCATATACACCAAATCATAACAAAGTTATCTCATTGTACTTTTCATATAATGCAGGTCTAGACTGTATTCTTTGTGATAATAATAATTAACACAACAATTTTTACCATGAACAAGCACTTCGCAAAACAGGCAAGGAAAACCATCCTTTCTTGAATCCTTGAACAGACTCAGGGTGGGCAGCCATCTTCCTCGACCAGTTGAGGGGGGAGGGAGAGAAAGAGTGAGAGAGCGAAAGAAAGATAGAAACTGAGGGGGAGGACTGGCTGATAAGCAGCCAACACTATATCCACCCAGAAATACTAGGACTAATGATAAATGCTATAGCTATATAAATGCTATAATAACTATAAATGCTATAATAACTATAGCAAGAGTGTCGAGCACGAACATGGGGGCAGCTGGAAGCCTGCAACCACAGATCCAGACTCCACACCTCTCGAGCCCAAAACACCTGTGATGACAACATAACCTGTTGTTAGCCCGCAGGATGTTAGCTGCTGATGTTAGAGATAGAATTGTATAAAGCTTGCTTCAGAGGGCTGGGTTGGATGTATGTGTGCAGGTGAAGTGGGGTGTGGTTCTAGTAGTAGTACCTAATATTAGGTTAGCTTAAGCTGACACACTATGAATAAGAAGACAGGTCAAGCCACCATATATCTGCACTTCACTTGGATGACGACAGGATTCAAATGCAATTTAAAGATACAGAGAATTAGGTCAGAGCTAGAGAATGGTGTTGCCTGTCATACATATTGTCTAATAATATGTCATATTATAGGAATGCTCAGGAGCACAATGTAGGTCACATGAACAGTATATATAGGCTGACGGTTTCCAAATATAGATGCAGTCAAGTCAAATTTAATTTGACTAGTTGTGGGAACTATGGGAATGTTTGAAACTAGAAGCAACTAAACAACAAAACAACTAAAGCAGAAGGTAGTCAGTTCAAGAAACCCCACAATGATTACGAGAATAGACTAATTTGCACAAATGTACAATATTTGAAATAGCAGAAGAAGGTAAAGCATTGCTATCATCACACTTCTTTGGATAAAGAAACCCTTTGTTGTACAGCTCACGTGTGCATACACTGGTACTACTCTATCACCAGAGAGAGTCAATACATTGTTCCCCACAGTCCAAAAGGTGCTAGATTTGATGCAAACTTGTTTCAAAGAAATGAAGTTACCAGGGAAGTCAGAAATATTCTTTAAAGTACAGACGAATGCCTGGTGGTAACAGTGGTAGAAACAAATTACTGTAATGTAACATAAGCTGCAGGTGCCTCACAAACCAACAGGACCATTGCTTTTAAGGTCTGACATTCAACGAACAAGCAGCCTTTGGGATCTAGCGCTAAAACAGCAGCAAGTGGTTTGACAAGCGCACAGTAAGAAGCAGGATTGTTACGAGGGCTGCATTTTCATGTACATCATATTGCGACATGACCATCAATTAACCTCTACACAAAAGCCAAGAATAAAACATGCCATTTTCTCTGAAACAAGCTTGAGGTCTGTGGGTCAGAGTTTCCTGCATGAATAATATCCTATTTTAACAGTAGGCACATCATTATGAGTCAAAGTATGAACTTCCAGTAAAATCCTATTTCAGAGAATTCAAACATGGACTGTCAAAATTACTTAACATCTGCTAACTAATAAAGGCATATGATCATCTGTTGCAACAGTAGCACAATAATGTAGCTTTTAATGTGTTTGTATACAATGATAAGAAACAGTTATAGCTTTTGACACTAGAAAAGCTGTGGGGAAAAATCACCATTTTCTTTGCTTAAAGTCATGTGTACAGAATTCAGCCACTACTTTCTACCAAAACATCCTTGCTGAATTGCTGCTGCAGAGTTAGGGAAGTTTTCAGCAATAGTCTTTAGAGGTTTGTACAATTGTTGTGGTGCTGTTTGTGATATTTGATGAAGGTGAAGACAGTTTTCCTGGCCTCTGTGTTTTCAACAAGTCCTAACTGCTGAGATCCACACTTTTACTTTCTCTTTGCGAGTTTTTTTTCTCACTGCTTTTCCTTTGCTCCTCTTTTACCTCTCTCTCTGTCTCTTCAATTTTTTCTCGCTTTGCTTTCCCTCTCATTCCCGCTCCTGTTTGTCCTGCTTTCTGTGTGTGTGTGTCTTTCTCAGAAACAGAGAGATTAAATCCATTCTTCAGTGTCCTCAAACATCCAACTCAGCTGTTTACTTGCAAAAACACCAATACACTTGTTCTAAGTCTCAATGTGTGTGTGTGTGTGTGTGTGTGCGCGTTTGTGTGCGTGTGTGTGTTTGTGTCTTTGTGGTTTTGCATCTTTGTGTGTGTCTTTTACTGTGTGTCTGTGCATGTGTGATAGCAACCAAAACATATAATAGTAATAGTATGCCTAATAATAATAATTAAAAAAAATAATGATTACATTTAATTTGTCCATTTCAGGTTATTAAATAATAAGCAATGAAATGACACAGTTTCTGCATTTTGTTTATTTCAACTTTATAACTTTGCTTATAATTAAATAATAAGGATAAAAACACTTATTATTTCACGATGACATAAAGCTTTTTGAAGTTAAAATCTTCATGTAATATTTGTGTCCTGCCGTCTCCAAACTTAATGTGACTGGTCTCTCATATGTAGAAGTTGTTTCAGACTCCACGGGGACAACCTAATGTCTGATGGTTAATGTCTAAAGTTTCTGTTTTATTCTGCTCTCTTTTTCTTTGGGAACCATTAAGATTTAATACCATACCCTCTGTGACAGAAATAGAGCAAACAGTTGACATATGATTATTTCACTGCAATCAAGGTATTATTGCTTTACACTTATTCACTTGCTTGCCAAAAGTTAGATGAGAACATCACCACTGCCTTGAATATGCAGTGTTGGAGTCAGGAGTTGTTTAGTAAAGCGGCAAACTGTCGTTAGTTTTTTTACAGATTAAACAAACAGTATATGAATATATGATATGAAATGTTAATTAGTGATTCTTTTGCCGTTCAGGCAAAAGGCTGCTGAGGAGGAGATATGTTCGTCATGCTCCGCCAAGCCTCCGCGAACTCCGGTGTCTTGTGCCGGTCTCGGGTGGTCTCCTGAAGCGAGCCGCCAGGAAAACCCCGCCAATGACCTGCGGTCTGGGAGCCGAACCTCTGGCCGACTGCCGGCCCTCGGGGCCAGCAGAACGGTGAAGGCTCGGTGGTGGCCCGCGTCGGTGGCGGGAAAACTGCGCTAGTGGCCGCCCTGCAACCCCGCCTCCGGGGTTGAAACACAAAGTCAGGACCTCTTCGCCTTGCCCCTCCGCGACTGGATGACGGTCCTCAGGTTCTGCCTGTCGAGGAGGTGCGCGGGAGCATCCCAATCTGCTCGAGGGGGACCGCGAGAAGCCACACTCTGCCTCTGATGCTGACGGTAAGAACCCAGCCCGGGGGGGGGGGGGGTACTGCCTGAAAGCCTCACCTTGCGTCTTCATATGACGAAACCGGGCCACCACGGAGCTAACCATATCACCGAACAGGCCAGTAGTGGAGATCGGCGCATCGAACAGGAACTGACGGTCCTTTTCTTTGATGTCCGACAGGTTTAGCCAAAGGTGCCGCTCGGTGGCTACCAGGGCAGACATGGATCTACCCACCAAGCGGGCCGTCTCCTTGGTGGCTCTCAGCGACAGATCCGTGGCTCTGCGCAGCTCCGCCATCTCCTCCTCAGAGGGGCCCCCTCTCTGGGCCATATCATGCAGCAGGTCCACCTGGTAAGCCTGCAAGACCACCATGGTGTGCACGCTTTCCCCACCAGCGCTGAAGTCACCCGGCAAGGTCTGGTTGGTAGCGCTAGTTTGTTGAGAGGTGACGCCAGACGAGGGGAGAGGTAACTCGCCAAAGTTCCGTAGCCGCAGTCTTTAATCCCTGCCACATTGCTGTACTCCAGCAGCTGAGGAGTAGACAGCCTGGCAGAGAAAGGTTTATCCCAAGACTTACATAACTTGTTATGTAAGTCCGGAAAAAATGGCAAAGATCGGCGTGGAGGTGCTGAGTGGCTCCTAATGGTGCTTTCAGACCAAACGCGAAGCGAGCGTTTGGGGCGGTGAGTTCACATACAATGCAAAGATGCGTGGAGCCGCGATTTCCTGTCGGGCGGCGCGAAGCGACGCGAAGGGGGCGGGGCCGGCGACACAAAGGCAATGCGATGGAATTCGCGTGAGTGAATATTTTCAACTCAAGCGAAAAAGTCGCGCGATGCTGAGTCGCGATAGCCTATCAGTGTTGAGATTGTCCATACGTCACCGAGGCTTCAGAGCGTTGTGTGCAGAGGGCCGGCCAGAGCGGGGGATTGAAAATCTGCAGGCTCCAACCTTCGGAGAAATAAACATCCACAAGTCGGTCGGATTCGGTTCTGACAACTATGCCGTTTACTCGCAGGAGGAGCTCGGAGTTAAATGTTTTTATTAAATTACCGTTTTACTTTAGTTTTGGGATTTCAACATTGATTTATCTTGACTGGAGCTTCTCATCAGCTAGATTCCGTGCACATCCGGTTACAGTGTTGTTAGCGTCGTTAGCTCTGTTGGACTACGATTTCATATTTATATAAAAACGGGACAAAGCTGGACATTAGTGGGAGAAAAGAAAGCGAGGAGGTTGAACTACCTGGTGAGTTCAGAAAACATGTGCCTGTAACTTTATTCCAGCTATCATTGTACTTTACTGTGACCAAATTAGCATAGCATAGCCCTGATCGATCCAAACTCCATTCAGAAAACAAACATTTTATAAGTTGTTGTCTTGCTGACAGACCTGACTAAGCATGAATTCAAATCTGCAACATGTTGTGGTTATTTCGGCATCAGTTTAATCCGTTTATTGCTATTTAATCACCGCAAAATGTTTACTTTGGTTTCATACAGTTGAAGTAATGGCGAGTTGTGCTTATTCACCTCATCGCGTTAAAATCGCCTTCTCGCGTTGTGTGTGAACACTTGCAGCGAATGTACTCGCGCGAGGAAAGCGCTGCGAGGCGAAAAATCACATTTGGTCTGAAACCGGCATAAGGAAGCGATCATCCAGTCTACTGCTGGCATTAGGCTTCTGCACAGCCTGTGGCCAATCCAGGCTGAGTCTAGCCACAGCCCGCATCACCACTTCCAGCAGCACATCATAGTCCGGCGCGGCGCTCTTCTGATGACGCCGGCCCGACACCCGGAAGTCCTCCTCCTCCTCCATGACTCTTAGCACATCTAGCTCCTCAGAGCCAGAGTGCAAAGCCTCGCTGAAGTGAGTCCCCGAACGGAAGAAGCCGAGAAACAGGCTTTCGACCGGGAATGAGGGGAGTTGGAGTCAGCAGACGAAGGAAGAGAAAGGGCATCAGCCGTCTTGAAATCTTCCAGCAGATCCTGCTGCGATCCCCATGACCGACGCTGCCGAGCCGCCTCAGCGACCGCGGGGCCTGTGCCACGAGGAGAGCGTATCTGGCCGTCCTCAGAAAAGAGCGCCATACGGGACCTCAGTACCCGCATGGGCAGGGCCTCGCAATGGTCACAAGCAGCTCCCTTGAGAGCTGCCGTGGCGTGCGGCAGGCCCAGACCAGCAACACACAGCTCATGTGAATCTCCTACCGTGAGAAAACGCGGACAGGGAGGCACACATCTGCGAAACTGGTTCGATTCTGAAGACATACTGCAACTTCCAGGTAGGTTCTCAGCCAAGGTTTTGCGGGAGCTTTCCACTAACAACATACAGCCAACGTGCCTGCTGAATAGAGAAGGCTAATGTACCTATGTGCGTGCTTATATACGCCTACGGTTACACCGTCACATGCTACCGTTCTCACTAAGCCAATAGGATTGGAGTAGTTTTCATTCGCATTCAGCCATGCCACGCCTAGAGGCGTTCCCATAGTGTCGTCACCGACGCAGTTCGAGTTCCCCTCGATGGGGAACTAGTGTTTACATCACTACAGCCAATTACAATCACTTTTAGATGTGGGCACATCAAGAATGCTGCATGCTTATTAGCTCATTGGCGTTGACAATTAGATATCGAACTTTGGTACCGAAAGACAAGGCATTTTTTGATACTCGGTGGTATTGAAGCAATTTGGTCGGTGCCTAAAAAGTATTGAAATCGATACCCAGCCCTACTCATAAATGTATCAAATCACCTGTGAAAATGCACCAGAATGGAGGAAATTACATCTACGCTGTTCCACACATTTTCAGTGCTTCCTTTGCCTATAGCTGTAGAAACACAGACATCAACCAAGTCCAGTTATCCTTGATTTAAGCTTCCTTTGATAACTATGATCCAGAAGAATAATAAGCTTCACAGACTAACTACTTACACCAATTACAAAATGAAAGTACTGCTTACATGCAATGCATCAATAATAATAATCAAATATTACAATAACACTGACTGGGGCCATTCTGCATAATGAATACTTTATGCAGAAAAAATGTAGTTTTTCTTTCTGTACTTAAGTAATATTTTGATTACCAGATTTTTACCTTTAATGGATCATTTTTATAATGTGGTATTTCTACTTTTACTGAAGTTAAGATTCTGAAAACTTCTTCCATCACTGGTGGTCAGCTGTGTGTATGTTTGTGTCGTGTGTGTCTACTAGTATTTACGAATTACTTTGCCATCCTCACATCATGTGTCTGGCAGCCATCATGAGTCTATTTTGGCACTTTGCTCCACAGCTCTGCTTCAGAGCTCAACACAGACACACACACACACACACACACACACACACACACACACACACACACACACACACACACAATACGAACAACACACACTGCAAAGACAATCTATGAGAAATTAAAATAGAATTTAAATGGAACAAGAGGGGGAAAGAAAATAAGAATTACAAATTAGACAGACAATGAAACAAAAACAAAAGAGAGAAAAAAATTGCATTGCATTCATTTTGTATTAGTAATTCAGGGTTCATCCTTCTGTGCAGTAGAATTTGTATTTTGTAAACTCAAAACTCTTGTGTTGCTGAACTGAAAAGTTACAAGGCTATTTCTTCAAACTCTCCAAAGGCTGACAAAAAATGAACATCTTCTTGATTTTTCTAAAATGTTCCTCTGGGGCATTGAGCCATAGAGCAGAAGTAATTCACCAAACCTATGATAGAAATGACAGACTTGGACAATGGCTGCAGTGGTAGTTCAAGCAGAACCATTGTGCATTTTCTCAACTTCTGCTGTCTTATGCCTTCATTGGAAACTGAACCCTTCCACACTAACCAAGTGCAGTTTTCACACTGATTTACACCTGGAATATAAAAATGATTTGGAAAAATAGTTTGAGGCACCAACAGTCTAAAATCCCTTTGATGTTAACAAGCGGTAAATCAGGTTTCAGAGGGAGAGGAAGATGAAGAGGGAGACTGTGCGATGGGGGAGGGAGAGCTAGACAGGACAAAAGAAAAAGAGAAGGTCAAGAGGGGCAAACAGTGGATGTTGGGGGAGATATAAAGAAAATTAAAATTAAAGGAAGAGAAGAAAAAAGAGAAAATGAATAGAAAAAGCATAGAGGAGACGGGTTGGGCAACTTTCCTTTTATGTTAGGGAACCGAAGCAGTGAGAAGAAAGTAAAATTGAAAGAAATTAAAAGGTGAGAGGAGATAGAGAGGAAATGGTTTAGCTCTGATGTACAAAATGTTAACCCCTTTTGAGATCAAAGAGTTTCATAAGGAAGCCAGAAAAAATGTCACTCCACACAAAGTGTGTGTCCTGCGTGTAAATGTTTGTGTTTTTCAGGGAAAATGAAAATTCTGTCCAGCCCGAGCCTGACAATAATCAGTCAGAACGTAAGGCAAAAGTCAACAGTTTAATGAAAGAACTCACAAATCCTCCAAATTTTTCACTAAATTGCTAAAACATCGTAACCTTCCAAAAACATCTTCTCCTGCTATTGTCTAATCTGCTGCTCTCATGCAATCTGCTGCCCTCTCCTGCCCAACAACAATAAACACATGAATCATTAAATATTCAAGATTAATATTACATTAACTACACTAGATCTGTCAAAGAGACCACCAGTGTTTTATGAAATTATGAAGCTACCAATTATACCGCTACCATGGATTCTGATGAGTCAGAAAGTCTCCAAAATGAAATTATGGGCCAGGTTATCAAGTTATCAAGTTATTAGATTAAATTATTTGCAACCATTTGCTTCCAGCTGTACCGGTTGTTAGAATGGAAAGCAAATTTTAAAGATGAGTCTGCACAAGGTGAACACACAGGCACACACCCATAGACACGGTCAGTGTATCTGCTAGCTAGCTTTGGCTAATGGCATTACCTCCATGTCTGAACACCTCTTGTGCCTGGTGCACACTAGATGATTATCAAATCTTAACTGATTTTAAAAGTGTGGGAGACCACAGACACAACTACAAATTTGAACTTTTTATATACTGTATATAGTTTAATTGTAGGAATGCAAACACCAAAGACACAGGGTACCCTCCCACTGGGTATTTACTAAATGATTTCAGAGTGTTGATTCCAGGGACTCTCACAGAAATGCAAGTGATCAAATGTGACTTCAGAAAAAAATAAACACGGAGATGAACATGGATAAACATGTTTGGACAGATAATCCGATCGTGAACATCCATGCAATTGTCAGGCGGCTCATCAGACCCCAAATCTGCTCAATTATCCTTTAGTGTGGGACAGCATGACACATCCGGCAAACACAGAGCTACATGAATATCCCAGTTCAATCTTATTTTTGAGCTGTTGAGTGTCTAATATTCGCTCTCATTTTGTTTTCATTTCTATTTAGTCCTGACAAAATGTCTATAGGGAAGAAAAAGATAAGTGAGGCACCTTGTCTGGTTAGCTGCCTGGTACAAATGAGTATGACTATAAATATGAAAAAGGGTGTTGCTGAAAAGATCCTACCCACTAGAGAACTCTACCCCAGGTAAATCAAGGTTTAAAAATACATATATATATACATTTAAATCAGAGCCATGTGAAGTGGGGTTCAGGGGAAGGAAGGGCAAAACCTAGTGTATAGAAATTTGTTTTTCAAAAGAAAGTAGAATAAGATGGATACACATTGAACGGTGAGAGTCAGAAAGATTGTATGAGACAGAAAGAAAGAGAAAGTCAGACAAAAGAAGTGCATGTTAAATGTTAAAGCTTAGAGTGAAATAGGGAGAAGTGAGGAGAAAGAATTAGGTGTGCAGGATTCGTGTAGCGTGGGGAGATGAAAGACAGTGTGAGAGATAAAGAGAGAATAAAATTGAGCAAGGGAGGATAAGTGTAGGGTAAAGAAAGAGGGGGAGGAGAAGTTATATACATGCCAGGAATGGGTAAATGGCTGTGGAAATATGCAGAAAGCACCTGAAGTAATGAAGGGGAGGAACGGAAAGAGAAAAAGATTGATAATCACAGAATGAGTAAATAAATTCAATAGTTTTTCAGCAATTAATATGAGATATTATTTATGTTTCTTATAGATTTTACCGGATGAATTTAGTCAGTATTCTTCAGTATTGACCATTTTTAAGCTCTTAAGCAGAGGTTTCAGTAATTAAAAGCAGAATTTCTTGACAAAATATTCAGTTCTTTAATATAATGTAGAAATTAATGAAATAAATGTGACATTAAATAATGTAAAGGTGTGTAGATAAATTCCAGAAATTGTAGATGACCTTGTAATTCAAATAGAGACACTTTCTATTTAGGCTCACCATAATATATCCATCTTGACTTAAGATATAAAATATATACAGTACTGTGTGCCTACTGTACAGCTACCACAAAAGCTTGGCAAACCATCACCAAATGCCCACCTCAGGTTATGATTAGCCCTTCTTGCATGAATCCATTGTTGGGGGGAAAAATGTGGGATGATTTTGTCCAAACAATGTCATTTCAATCAGTCACACAGTCAGACAAGCAAGGAGGATGAAAATGAAACTGACTAAAATCCTGGCTTTTCCATTGTTCTGCCTGTCACATTGTCTGTAAGGGTGCTGTCCACTTTCTGAAATACAACCATAATAATCCATTGTCGACATGCATTTTTTGCACTTCACTTTCAATTTAATTTCAATAATATCGTTCCAAAACTAGATTCCTGCATTTCCATAATTATAGAAACAGAAAACATGCAATGGTGCATAACTTCAATCAAGTTGAGAAAGAAGACATTTTCCACAGACTAGACTACAGGTAACAGAGAGATAAACATAAAGATGGTTTGACACCCAAACAGATACTTGGTGCTGCTGTTTCAGACAAACAGTGGTAGACGGTCCAATAGAAAGTACCTATGTATACAACAATGTAAAAATACTGAAATACAAATACAAGTCTTGCTTTGAAAATAATATTTCTCACATTATTAACAAAATCTATTTAAAGTATCAAAAGTAAAGGTTCTCGTGCTGCAGTAAAATGTCCGATCCCATGACTGATGTAATATTATATATTACATAATTACTGCATTAACTTGTTAATACTGATGTAACAATGTGACAATGTTAAGACAATATATTAGTCTCTAATAAAGATCTTTTTCAGATTTTTTTTATTTTACTCTTTCATAGTTTATTTTGTCCCTCTAGCCCTCTTCATATTTTGGAACAGATCTCCTCCTAGATCCATGGGCACACCATTTAAAAGTCAGTGCAAATGCTGCAAGTATTCTCGTGGGTGGTTATGTGTTCAAGTAATTGTGCTAATGGATTGAAATTAATGTGATTTCCTGGTTTTAGAACATTGCATGTTGCACATTTTATACTGTACAATACTTGATGACCATTGCTCACTGGGTATCCACAAACCCAAAATGCCACTGATGTGGTAGGAAGAAGCTACAGAAGCATATTATTAACCTTTCTTTATGTGGCACTTTGCAAAACAGTGTACCAAATTGCTTTAGAAGATGGATAAAAATGTAAGCAATCAGTGACAAAATGTCTTATTTGTCGCAAGAGCATGAAGGTTCTGATCAAAATATGCTCCAGGCTGTGCTTAAAGGGTCACTTCGGTATTTTTTTTAACCTGGAACTTATTTTCCAATGTTTTTTGTGTCTATGTGTCTAATGAAGACAGCATTTTTTGAAATTGGTTGGTATTGAGCAAGCGGCAATAGTAATATTACCTTTCTGGTCTCCTGCTGCCTGTGTTATTGTGGGACTTACTATGGGAGTATTTTAACCATTTAAAACACCAAAGACACACAATATCACAAACAAAAACAACAAAGTCGCGCACTAACACAGACAAACTAACCGACCCAGGTAAGGTAAAATGACACTTTTTATCAATAGAGTTTGGTGGCTTTGTCCAGAGTGAAATAGCGGTTGTTCTTGGTTAAACAAAAAGGATCTTACTCTGTGCATCTAAGACTGTCAGTGGCAAAAACAAACACTTTAGTGGACATACTTTGACTGGGCGCAGTTATCTATCAGAATTATGTTGCAGTCCTGGTTAGCTGCTGCCGAATGCAGCGCACTTACTCACTATGGTACCAATTTCTAAACATTTTGTCCCAATTAGTCACATAGAGACAAAAACTTGGGAAAATAAGGCTCCAGATTTAAAAATACCTAAGTTACTCTACACCAGAGTCTGCATCTGTGCATTCCCTGAGTTAGGTCTGTTTGTTGTCAGTTTGAAATGTCAGACTCTGCATGTACATTTTCCCAAACTCAACCCAACTCATTTTCTCCACTTTTGCTCTTCTTCTTTTCAGGTGTCCCCAAACTGTGACCAGGTTTTGCTGAATGGTAAAGAAATGTGCGGTCGGCAGTCTTTGGCAATCAACTTCACCTACCTGCACCTTTCTGCTCAGCTACAGCTCACTGTCTGGGTGCCAAAGCTACCTCTGCAGATAGATGTGTCAGATACTGAGCTGAGCCAGGTTAAAGGCTGGAGGGTACCGATCATCACTAACAAGAGGTGAATTGCCTGTATGACCTTCAGGGAACAATTGAGGGAAACATAGAGGGTGTAAGCATGAGTATCGGTTTGCATTTTAATTAAATCATACTGGTCATGTTATAAAGACAATCGTACTATTTGCCTGTCCTCCATTTCCCTGGGACCTTTCCTGCAACAGCTAAATACATAAAACCAGCTAACACAAACACGCTTTGCTGTTAGAACACTGAATGTGCAGTATATAGTGTTCAAGGGTTGGAAGCCAGTGAGGGATCATCTTTTTGTATCATCTCTGGCTCCCGCTAGTTAGTCCACCTGAAATCGCCAGATATTTCTGGCTGGCAGTCTGTAATAGTGCCCAACAGATGCTAGATTTTTGAGGACAATACCTTTTTCACTTTTTTAAATAAACACACAGCATATGTTACAGGCTTGGGCCTATAGATGATGCCATCGTCCATCATCGATGGCTGCAGACATCACAATGCCGAGCCATCATCGTGATTGTAAAAGTCCAAAAATTGAAGCCCATATAATGAGCATACACCAGCAACAACATATCATTATGCTAAAAATCTAGTTGTACTGTGGCAGCAAGTATTGTTACTCATTGTAAGTCATTTTAATACAAACAATCAAAACATTCAGGACCTCCTCTCACATCAAACCTTGCCGTATTCTGTAATCTGTTGTAGTTGCTAAAGTATGTGTGAGAGCAGAAACAACAGAAAAAAGCTGGTGATGTCTTGGTCCATCCACTGTGTGTGTCTTTTGGCTTTTCTGTGTTTCTTTGTCCGTGTGTGTATATGTTTGTGTGTAGGTGTGTGTGTATGTGTGTGTGATATAGTGCTTATTGAATGGAGCAGTTGAGAGCACATATCGTTCCTGCCAGTCTATAATTTCTTCAGGTCAAGGCCCGCCTGGCTATACTGATGACAACTATTATGGCTTTAGCATCATTGCCACTGAATGAAGCATTCAGTCACTTAAAGACACACACCATCTCTCAAAAGGGCGACAATGCAGGATGTTGCTGTGTAAAGGTCAGTTTTTCCCCCATACTTTTGTGTGTCTTTGTGTACATGTATGTGTGTCCATGTGATGTGAAAGAAGGTAGGAGGGTCAGGGCGCAACAGTAGAGAAAGAATGAATGTAGGACATAACTGTAGAAGTGCATTTATCTGCTGTGCAGTAAGATAATCTCAGATGAATATTATACATCAGAAGCTAATTATTGTAATAGAAATCAGCTTTTTATAAACCATTAAATATTTCTTTACCACAGTTCTCTAAATTACACTGTTTATTTTGTCACTTAGTTTTTTCTCCCAAGGAGGATGTGTTTGTTTCTCTCTGTTCATTTGTTAACAGGGAATCTCTAAAATGTAGCTATTCTTTATGAAATTTGGTAGAAATCCAAATCATTAGAAGTTTTAAAATGTTTTACGGTAACATTATAGTCTGAGATGAGACATGACGCTGATGATCCTGAGGCACAGGAGACACAGGTTAGCAAACAGATAAACACATGCACAAGCAAACTCTAAAACTACAAAAAGCTGGCTGAGAGTCACTACCGCAAGGGCAGAATAGCAATCTGGCAAACAATGGATGAGAAGCTGGGGTTGATCTACTGCAGGTAGGCGGGATGATGAGAGGCAGGTGCGTAAACTGAACAGAATGATTGGTGGTTAGCGAACAAGTGTGTGAAGCCAGCAGACACGAGTTGGGGGCCAGGGGAGGGAGGTCACACCAGCACCAACAGACACAGAAAGACAGACAACAGACAGGGAAGAAAGAAGACAAAAAACACTGGGAACAAACTAAACCCAGCTTGACAGCACAAACCAAAATGAAGATGCTTGATATAATTTAAGAAACTTCAACTTCAATATAGACATGAGATGTGTAAGCAAGATGTTACCACATTTAGATGCACAGCCTACAACTTGATATATCTTGAACTTAAATTCACAGTCACAATAGGGAACTTAGTTTCAAAGGCTCAACTTTTAACTAACTTGTTACACACGCTCAGTTGAAAATCAGCTAAACTATGCATGTGCCCTTCTTTGTGAGGTTACAAAACCCCTATTCTTAATAGTCTGTTTGTCTTTTCTCTTTGTGTGCTCCTGCGCCTCTATGTTTCATTGCACATTTGTGTGTGTGTGTGTTGCATCTATTCCCCATCTTGCCGCCCTTTCATTCTGTTCTGCTGGTCCTATTTTTCAATTTTGCCAATTTCTGCTCAGATAGCCACCAACTTGTGTACATACACAAACACACACACACACACACACACACACCTCTATCTCCCCTAACCACTGTCTGAGTGAAACACAAGCACTATTAGGTACACTCTCTCACACAGACACTGTGCAACTGGGACACTGGAGAAATGGACAAAGAATTCCTGTTATATTACCTGACTTTCACACTCAGGGACAGTGTGCACGTGTCTTGTGTGGATGTATGTTCCTGTGTGGGCCAGCCTGCATGTGGTATTGTGTAGATATTACACAGAGGGAGGCAAAGAAGAAAGAATGTGTGTTTCTTTGTGTGTGTGTGTATGAGAGAGAAAGAGAGATCCTCCACTAGGGAGTGAGGGAGAGAGGTTTTCTGTTTTAACACAGATAGTGTATACAAAGTGTCCTCAGATTCATTTTATTTCTTTATTTGGGGGAATTATTCAGCCTTCTCAGCTGTGGAATTATACCAAGTTATAATTTTCATATTATTTTATATGTTTTAATTATATATATATATATATATATATATATATATATATATATATATATATATATATATATATATATATATATATATATATATATATATATATATGGGATTTTTTTTTATATATATATATATATAAATCCCCTCTCACACCTTGTGGGGTGGTATGTGTCATCCTCAAGCTCGGGTCCTCCGGTACCAGAGGCCTGGGAGTTTGAGGGTTCTGCGCAGTATCTTAGCTGTTCCTAGGACTGCACTCTTCTGGACAGAGACCTCTGATGTTTTACCTGGAATCTGCTGTAGCCACTCTCCCAGTTTGGGGGTCACTGCCCCCAGTGCTCCGATTACCACTGGCACCACTGTTGCTCTTACTTTCCACATCTTTTCTAGCTCCTCTTTCAGCCCTTGGTATTTCTCAAGCTTCTCGTGTTCCTTCTTCTTGATGTTGCTGTCGCTTGGTATTGCCACATCCATCACTACTGCCTTCTTCTGCTGTTTGTCAATCAACACGATGTCTGGTTGGTTAGGTATCACCAGTTTGTCAGTCTGGATCTTCTCAACTACCTTAGGAGGTGTCTTCCATTTTGACCTTGGGACTTCCAGCCCATACTCGTGGCAGATGTTCCTGTACACTATGACAGCTACCTGGTTATGGCGTTCCATGTACGCACTTCCTGCCTGCATCTTACACACTGCTGTTATGTGCTGTACTGTCTCAGGGGCATCCTTGCACAGTCTGCACCTGGGGTCCTGCCTGGTGTGGTAGACCCCAGCCTCTATTGATCTTGTACTGAATGCCTGTTCTTGTGCCGCCATGATTAGTGCCTCTGTGCTGTCCTTCAGTCCAGCCTTTTCCAGCCACTGGTAGGATTTCTTGATATCAGCCACTTCTTCTATTTGTCTGTGGTACACGCTGTGCAGCGGCTTGTCCCTCCATCACTAAGCCCTTCATCTTTGGGGGCCATCTTCCTGATGTACTCCTGGATTTTTTAATTTCAAACACAAATTGTGCTTCATTAGCAGGTGCACATTGGCAAATAATGGAAAGATGGAAAAAGGACACCCACTGTGGTGACATGTGCAGATACATGTACATGTACTGAATTGTACATGTATATGTACATGTCAGATTCAGATCCAGATTTTTATAGCAAATTGTAGAACTACTGCTTTGCTTTTTGTACTTCAGTTAGATAAAGTCCTTTAAATACAGTTTATCAAGTAGTATGATATGTAGCACTGTGCATAGTACAAATACAACAAAGTGTCTCCTTATAGGTTTGAATCAATTTTGCAGATTCAAAGCACTGGAGAACAGTAATAGAAAATGCAACTCAACCCAACTCAAAGCTCAATCCTGTCAACAAACAGTACAGAAAGATTTTTTTCAACCTTTACAGACATTTCAATGCTGTGTTGGGATATGAATTTACTGTAGAAGATTTATGCTCTTTTAAACTGACATCTTCTAAAGTTCATGAACATTTAAGCAGTTTCATGAGGCAGGTTTTTACCATGCTTTTTTAAATTGCTTTTTGAATATGTCCCTTGCAGATAGCTAGATAGCTATTTGATGAGTCCCGCTTTAGATTGTACACTTATTGAGGTGAACTGGGGCTCCATTCGCAAGGGAATTGTCTTTTCAAGAGAAGTTCCAATAGTTTAGGTATACTGTTTAATAAAAAAAACTCACCAGTACACAGCATTACCAAACAGTGCAGCACAAGGCTAGTTACATCTAAGATAATTCGCTCACTGAGGCATTCCAAGAAATCCACATTGTACGACTAAAGTGTTACAGCTGGATTAAAAAATGCCTTTTCTTTGACTGAGAGTGTAACCTGGGGCAGAGATTATACAGTAGATTACTCGGAGCTGAGTGTAAAAATGGCATTCAATTACCAGATAATCTCACCCTCTGTTCTCTCTGTTTCATTTATCTTCTTTCTCCCCAGACCTACGAGAGACAGTGAAGATGATGAGGATGATGAGAAGAAGGGCAAAGGCTGCACCCTACAGGTATTATTTGATTGGTTTGCCTATCACGCATTTAAAGAGTCTTCTTTAATCCTTTTCTTCAATGTCAGTTTGCCTGGAAAAAAAGGCAAGAGCTGACCTGGTACATAGTGAGAATGACATGTAACTTACTGTATGTAAATTTTAGCTTAAGCTGGTTTAAGATTCTGCGCAGTATTATTGTTTACTATTTTTCTGTCAGTTAACTCACAAGCTAATACAATGACAGACATTGCACAGTTACATAATCATTAGAGTCTAATTTCACCTTTCTCCTGACCTTTCAGTACCAGCATGCTTTGGTGCGGGTCCACACCCATTTTGTTGCAGAACCCTCTGACCCAGGAGGAGAGATGGTCTACATGTTAGGTGCCGACTGGCAAGCTGATATCACTCATTTGGTCTTAGACCAGCTTAAGGTAGGTACACATATATTCACGTATACTCACACGCATACCAAATCTTCCTTGAAGGAATACTTCAACATTTTAGGAAATACTGCATTTATCATTTATATAATTTGCTTTTCAAGAGTTAGATAAGGAGATCAATTCCAATACCTAATGACTGTGCATTGAGTATATAGATAGATACAGAAGGTGATTAGCTTAGCTTAGTGCAAAGACTGAAAGCGAGACAGCGAGCCTGACACTCTCAGAAATACACCTAGTACCTAATCAACACATTGTATCTCATCTCTTTAATCTGCACATAAATATGTTAAAAACAATCATTTGTGCTGTTAGAGGGAGTTACATGTTCAATCACTTTCTTTAAAAACAACAGTTTGGCCTTTAGTATAATTCTTATGTACAATGTCACTGATGGTTGCAGATGCTAACCATCTCCCAACTCCAGCTCTAACTCTAACACACAAACGCAAGATTTGTATCAATCTTCAAATCTAAATTTACATAAAAAAAATGTATTTCATTAAAACATTCTGAATTCTCCTTTAACTCTTTCTTGTTACGACTGATGTTTGACTGTCGAATAATAGTTAAAATTAGCAAATGTACATAGTGCTTATCTAGGATAACTGCATACAAATTAATTAAACTCGTAGTAGTGGCTGAAAGCAGTTTTGTGCTCCACAGGTAGAAGACCCTCACATTGCCAGACTGATAGACGGACAAATCTTGATCGGGCGGGAGCGAGGGCATACCACTATACAGGTATGTACACTCTATGTTCTGCTCTCATAACTATACAAGTGATCCAGTCTACAATAAAATATAAAATGAAATATCCCAAAACTTTAAAAAGTTCTTATGTGGTGTCAGAGTTTGTCACTTTGACTCAGCTTTTAATGGAAAGTTTTAAAAATTGACAACCTCTGCCATGACAAAGGACAAAGCATCCCAGAATCAGTGTTTTAATGGCATTTTAAGGATTCAGACATGGACAATGTATATGAAAGGGAGCTGAAATTGTATGACTATGTGGAGCGCAGTTTTAATTTGGCAACTCACATTGCAGCCATAAGCACTCCAGTGATGTAAACATTATCCTCTCTTTCTTACTCTCCTCGTCCTCTCAGTTATAAGCCTCGACTGCTAGCTCGTTACACAATTAGCCACAATTAACTGTCGGATTTGGCCCTGACATCTCAGTGTGATGTTCGGCAATTACACACAGACACACACTGACATTGGCACACAGTGAACACACTCGCACACTTGCTGAATTCCAATAAGCCGGTCTATTGTGACTGAATGTGACAGTGGAGGACAGTCCTGTAGCTTACTGTCTTACATTACTGCAATACTGTTACATAGCAGAGCCAGCGCAAAACCACCAAAATGTTATTCATAGTCATTACAGTGTTTCTTACATTCCATATCCATTACGTTACATCTTCATCTTTCACGCAACAATACACACATGGGTGCTCTAATGAGAGTGTTTTACAAATGAGTTGGTACTGAGTTCATGGCATTAGTGCGTGCATGTGTGTTTGGGGGTGGGCGGGATTTTGGGTAACAGCTGAGTGTGTGTTTGCATACGATCAACTGGGGACTGCTGCACGTATGCACACGTACAGACTGCTGTGCTCTGTTTGGGTGCCAGGAGAGAGAATTTTCCCTAGCATTCCCATCGAGATGCCAGAGTCGACAGCCGTCATTCGATAGTTTGACATTTCAATTTTACCCCCCAGCACCATCTCCCCGAGTCTCGAGTCGCCTCCACGGCTCTCTCTCTCCTCTCTCACCCCCAGTCTCTCTTTCTCGCCCTCTTATTCTCTGTCTGTCTTGAAGAGCAATCCCAGAGCCGTCAATCATTGCATTTTGTTACCTCGCTGAGGGTGGGATTGAGTTTGATGCCTCGACACGTTCGCTGAGAGATTTTCTTTGTACACCAATCAGATCTGCCTGTCCTGCTGTCGCCGGGCGGAGTCGTGCACTACAACACGGGGCTCCTAATCTCTATCACTGTCTTGTCTGCTGCTCCCTCTCTCCATCTGAACCTCAATCTCTTTCACAGTCCTTCTTTCTGCCCCCTCTCACTTTCTGTCCTCCTCTATTTGTCATTGTCTCTCTTTCTCTGACACCTACTCCATTTATTTCTCTCTTGCTTGCTCGCCATCTCTCACTTAGACTGTCTTCTTGTTTTATTCACTCACTTTTAGTTCTTTAGTTTTGGCCTTGTGTTTTGTTTATGCTAAGTTGTCTTCGTTGAATGCTGACACACTGGAGCACAGCTGGGAGGCAGATGGGAACACTGTGTGCATGTATGTGTGTGTGTGTTTGCTCTACTTAGTGTGTGTTGCATTATGTCAGAGATGTTAAATAGCAGCAGTGTTTCCAAACCATCATTTTCTTCACATAGGCAATACTAGTATCAGCTTTTATAGGTCTGTGTTTGTTTAGGTGCGTGTTTAAGACTTGATAGATAACATTCTTTGTAAAGTGTAGACCGAACTCACTTGATCAACCTCTGCGCTTGTATGTGTTAGTTTTTTATACTGCCAGCCCATGTGGCCCAAAGCACTGTCGGGTTAACCAGCTCTCACTGCTCCTCTGTCAGTGTTAAACTCTTCACCGACAGCTTAAGGCAATAATAACAGACATCAACAAAAGTTTATTCATGCACCTCTCTTCCATACTGTCTTTCAGAGTTTCCTATACTTTACCTGCATTTCCTAATTCGCTATGCTTGCACAGCCTGATCCCTGAGATCTTGTTATTTCCATTGTTATTATTTTTGCAACATTTTGAGATACAAGCAAGTCATTCCATCGTTTGTCAAGAACCAGCTTGTCAGAAATGGGATGACTTTTTCTTTGATTTAGCAGCTGGTGCAAACAGAAAACACTGTGTTGTTTACGATTTTTCCATGGAAAGACCTATCTGACACTTTTTGAACAGGAATTAAAGGAGGCCTATTATTCGGCATTTCCTGTCCTATATTGTAGGTCTGTGACTCCTCTATGGCAGCTTTGCATGATTCAAAGGGCAAAAAAAGAAATTTCTATATTATACTGGCACTACATGCAGGCCCTCATTTCAGCCTCTGTCTGAAACAAGCTGTAGAAGATCCTGTCTCTTTAGCGCCCCCTCCCTCCAAAGCCCACAGTCTTCTGATTGGCCATTGTCTTATGTGTTTACCAGGCTGCCACAGGGATAGGGCTTAATGTTCTTTTGAGGGTGTGGCCAGCATGCTCAGTCTGGAGCAAATGACCATATATGGAAATCCAGTCTGGAATGACATCATACCAAGCTGTTAGTAGAAAAAAACGGTTCAAAACAAGGGGATGTCTGAGGTCTCTCAGGGACTTCTTTAAAATACTTTTACCTCATTATTTGAAGCTTTGGCCATGTTTAACATGAACATCTGACATTGTAAAATTATAGATATGCCAGAAAATATGAAAAAGTATAATATACACATTTAGATGGAATTGCTTTCGTGTTTATGTCAACTCGTGTACGACTCTAATATTGTAGATTAATTTGAGGTAGAAAAAGCTTCTTTCAAATTTAAATGTAATTCTCATTTGTACTTTGTTGCAGGTCCTGTCCCCGCTATATGACTCTATCCTGGCAGAGAAGACTGTGACCGTGTTGGATGACAAGGTAAAATAACATATGGCTTTATTTTTGTATTTGGGATGCACTAGGTCCCTTTTTTTATAAGTATCTACTATGATTGTATGTTCTTAAATCTCATGTTGCAGATCATTGGTTATACAAAGGGACAGCATTGATCTTAAGTCTGAAAAATGAAAGCAAACAACATGCACACTGCAAGTAAACAATTGATTATTAAGGTGATCCCTGAGGACTCCAATCCAAATCAAAGTATTGAATACCGAGCAATATAGAATCCGTATATCTTATGGTATAACAAAGCATTAGAAAGGCAATGCAAATATGTAGCCTTTATAAGTTCATCCATTGTGGTTCTAATTTTATCCTTAGCATGTTTTTATAAATTAAAATTGTCAGTTATAAATATTGCATGCCATCCTATGCAACTGACCTATCATACTACTTCCAGTGCCACAGAGTTTATGAAAATTTCATCATACTTCCAAAGGTGCTGAATCTACCCCACTGAGAAAGTGATTTACTTTCAGTAAATTTTTAAACATCATAAAAGATAAAATCATCACTTTGTACCAAACCTTGTCTCTCAAACACCCTTCCCTTTCTTGTCGTTTCTAGCCGCTAAAAGGGGCGCCAACAAGTTAAAGTCAAACTTTTTCATTGGTTTTCACTGCTTCTCTAAATGAGCTACAATATCTCTTGTTTGTCTAGGTCACCATCACAGACCTGGGAGTCCAGCTGATTGCATCTCTGTCCCTCAGTATGACAGCGAGTCCTGGGAATTACCAGGCTATACAATTAACAACTACAGCTACAGACTTGCTACACACACCTAAACAGGTAGGAGATATTAAAAGTATAACAAAAGAACTCATTAACACACACACACACACACACACACAGATCAAAATAGCTTAATCTCTGCAAGACACCATAGCCTCCGAGGCCTGTATGTATCAGTTTTTCAGAATGTAAGTTGCTATGCAAAAACATGAAAATAAGCATACATAGACACCTCGTTGCCTTTAGGTGTGGATCACACAAATACACAGACACACACAGATGGACTACATTTTAAGTGTACCCATCTCTACAGTAATACCCCCAAGGTTGTAATCATAGATGTTAAACAGTAATTCTGTGCTGCGAACATCATATTGCTGCTATCTCTCTTATCAATCAGTTTCTAATTAGGGATGTGTAACTTCTGGGCTAGCGGTACTTAACTACAGTAACAACCACCTAAAGGTCTACAGTATAAGAACTCTATATTGTTAGCTATATCCAAATTGAGGCAGTTATTTTGTTGACAATAGTCAGTTGAAATCACACTTAAAACTGCATCAGCTGCGTGCGGGCCACACATGAGAGAGGACAACAAACAGCGGCAGCTGCTGAGCCATTGATCATAAACTTTGACTTTAAAAGTTCATACAACAAGGCCCAAACAAAGAAGCACTGAATGCAAATAGGTTAGTAACCTGTGGTGAGTAAACACCACCAGCTCAGCATTGGCCATCTAACGTTAGCTTGCTTCTTGGTTCAGCTACAACCTACAAGATGTTAACTCCGACTGCCGTTTGTTATGGAAAGATGAATGAGCGTTTGTTTGCTTGCCAAACTTCTGGTAATCGATTAATGTAATCATTTACGTCCTGCTGGCTGCCATCACGTTAATTATTACCGTTGGCTAGAAAGATGTTACAGATTTATTGTTGATCATGTAACATTACAGTTTTATTTAGTTGACTCACAGGATGTGTTGACTCACAGTAGTTTAAGCTGTCATTGATTGCATGGCACATTACATGGTTGTACATGTAATGTACATGTACATGGTAAGTTAAAAACAGTCATAGATGTCACAGTTTTATTTAGTTAACGTTATGCTGGGTTTAAGAGTCCGGATAGGGTGTTGAATTACAGACTTTCCTTATAGCTGTGCGGTTTTATAAGCAACCTCGATTGAACGCAGCAGGTGATACAACATTCGTAATAACCACAACAGACTTGACTTGGACTCTAGCTCAAAGACCTGAGAGCATCTATGCTCTGTAATCACATTGCTATCTCAAACTATTATTCCTCAAACCCTACTTGTCCCCCACCTTCACTTCTCCCTCCATCTCTCTTTTTTTAAAATCAATCAATAGCCCACATTATAATTTCTATTCAAGGGCTAATTGGACAAGAAGCAGCTCATTAAGATGAGAACTGAGATATGATCTTGCATTTTATTCACATAATTATTTATTTTTCTGCCTGTTTTTATTTACCACATTCACCATTACCTATGGGAAGGAGACTATGGAGAAGGAATGTACGGAGGAGAAGAAAATAAGGTAGATAGAAGTAAAAACATACACAGAAGACAGAGAGAAAGAGGAGTAAAAATAAGTGAATGGAGGAGGCAAGGAAACATTTCAATTTAATAAAAGTAGAGGAAAGGGAAAGAGATAGAGAAAGAGAGAAGGGTGGTTGGAGCTTAATTACTTTTGTAGGGATTACTTTTTTACTGTTATGTTACCTATACAAGTTTTTTTGTGTTCTGATTAAAGATGGCAAAGGGTTTTATCAGGGGAAATTAGTGAGACAGGATCACTTAAAGACAACCAGAGAAATACACTATCTGCAGAACTCTTTATTTATGGAATAGCTGCTGCTGGAAGAAGACTAAAAACAATTTTCTTTCAAGTGTTTGTCCTCATTGTAATAGAAGAGATGGAGACCAAAGAAAGAGAAGTGTGTGGTGTGTGTGCGCAGATGTGAGTGTAGATTAGAGCTTAGATCGGGCCCAAAAAATCAAACCCGACCCGACCCGAGCCCGTGCACATTGTGTCCGAGACCGGCCCGACCCATTAACTGTAATTATGAGCCCGAGCCCGATTTAAACCCGACCATTTTTAAAACATTACGTAGGCGTTATAACCGGGGGGTCGCCAGATAATTTTTTTAAGCAGGTGCTGAAAGGGTGCTAGACCATATACAGGGGGTACATATACATACACACATACATATATATATATATATATATATAATTATATATTTATATGTAATATACCCAATACAGCGTGCGAGTGGATGAGATGCTGCGCGTGACACGTGACGTGCTTGATCAACGGCCCGACCCGACCCGAACATAGTGGCGGGAAATATCGGGTATGTAAATGTCGGGTCGGGCTCGGACTCGGGCAGAGAATCTAAGCTCTAGTGTAGATGTCGCTCTTTGTGTCTTGTTCCAAGAGTAACAACATTTATTTCCATTATGTTGAAGATGCAAGAATCTGAATTACTCAAAAAACACATCACACCCACAGCTAGCTACCAAGGCCAACACCAATGAATATATACTTTTAGCAAAGCAGGTTTCAAAACAGAGTGACCAGCCCATTAGTGCAGCAAGCTAACACTCTTAAAATCTATCAAGGGAGGGATCAATTAATGCAAATTAATAATATAATATACTTGGCTGAAACGAGTATCCAGTACGGATAAAGCATTTTTGCCGATTAATACGAGTCAATATCTGTATTCGGATTGAAAACAAATCCTCATTGCGTAGCTGACTGTGCACACACGCTCTCTCTCTCTCTCTCTCTCTCTCTCTGCCGGTCATCGGAGATTTTTTTTAAACTGTCAGCTGCTCTAACTTTTTTTATTTTTTTTATTTCACGCACTGAGTGTCTGACACTTTCTTGCTGTATTTAAAAAAATAAAGGTAGTTGTGGTATAAATAAATAATTTAAAATAATATTACAAATTAAGCTACACACACAAACACCCCCCTCTGTCTCCGTCTTACTCACTCACACACACACACACACACATACATGGCCTGAACCACAAAGCGAGTTCAACAAACCCAGGATATGTTTCCGTTATCTGGCTTCACTAACCCTCACAATCCCGATCGGGACAAGCGGCACCACAAAGCTGGTTATGAAACTCGGTAAATTAACCCAGGGTTTCCCGATCCAGCCGGGAGCGCGATCACATAAAAGAGGCGGTGTTAGCAGCAGATGACCAAACAGACATGAACAGGTCCACTGTCAGCAGAACGCCATATTTTACGATCGAGGATTAAACTGTAACACTACAGAAATACGACAGTAGCATGGCTGAAACTGACACATGCAAGGAGACAGAAAATCGCAGACAGTGTGAATGTCTAAATGAACAGGCGTAGTCTGTAATAATGCGTTGATAAAGTGTTCTTATGAGCTGCAGAAAATATCAGCCTTATTCTTTCAGCTCGGCTGTGTGTCGGCGTTTCCACATTAAAAGACTCGGCCGTTCTCCCTCACTTTAAAAAAAAACTGGTCGCCACTTCAAAAATGAGATTAATTTATTTAGCACACTCAAAAGTGTCCAAACATTGTTCTAAATTAACTTCATAAAGCAGTGAAACGGAAAAATCCCTTCATGCCATAAAATGTGCTCAAAAAATTCTTGAAAGACTGATTTGAACATTAAGGCTGCTGAAAACTCACCGTCCCACCTTTTGCGCCCACATCGCAAAAGTTGGGACGGAACATGACTACAGTCTCTGTAGTCGGCCTTACTAAGCTATACTAACCTCAATAAACAGCCTACGTTCATATTAAAATTTAGTATATCAATACCAAACTGCTCATAATATTCAGCCTCACGTAAGAAAAATAAAATCCATTTATTTAACGGCTGCGTCAGGCTGTGTGAAACGACTGGGAGGAAATAAAAAATATTAAAGATATTTAAAGGCAGTAAGTAGGCTGATCCTGCTGTACTGTAAAAACCTGTAGGCAACATGAGCCTGAGGCTTTTAATCAGTCTCTGTAGGATCGCCATAATCAAGAGTTTCTCACAATCACCACTGCAAACAGAAAGCAGCCTGTTGGCTAAAACAGTCTGTGGGATTTCCTACAGATGGTGATGTCATTTTCCAGAGAGCTGATTGGTCAGTAGGCATTGTTTTCACAGAGTTAATCTCTTTTCTGGAACATAACCTGCTTGGAGCAGGTTAACTGTTCATAAAATAATTTAAAGTTAAAAAAAAGAAAGTTATGTCAAGTATGAAAACTCTTGTTCATTACATTTTACTTCATAATTGCAACCACATGTGTTGTATTCATTGTTGCAAAACTTGTTCTGTATATAGTTTGTTTGTTATCGTGATCAAAACCATTGATCTGAAGCTCAATGCTAATGCTGTCATGTAAATAGTTTTCTAATCAGCAATATATATAACAATTTCTGATTAACCCATATAAATTGCATGCTTAAAATAACATACTGTTAAAGCCCTGCCCATTTCAAGACACCGACCCACTTCCGGGTTAAACCCCGCCCACTTCCTGGCTAGGCACCGCCCAATCTGAGTACGGATACGGATACAGATAATTCATATGGTTAACAGATACAGATAAAGATAATGCTGTACTCGCTCATCCCTAATATCAATATTAAATATTAAAAACAGATAATAAAAATTGTTGAATCACTCGCCTTTAACTCTGTTTTGGTCTCCTCCAACTACTGAGAAAATATATCCTCCTGAGACCCGGAATAAAAAATGTTTTTAAATGGTGATTTTGTTTACATAATTCCAGTAACTGAGATGTAAGATGGTGGGGGAAATCAGGTATAATTAATTGTAAGGCTAAAAATATGTTGTAAGGCATAAATTTGCTTTCCATTTCTATTACAGTTATCTTATATGTAACAATATAAATCTAATTAAATATACATTCAACATGGAAAATTCATATTTAATTCTAAGAAACATTACTAGGCCTACCTTTAAAAACATTTTGCTCAATGGATGAATATCTGAAAGAAGGTCAATGCACATACAATGTGATGAACACATCATGCATTGTATATTAGAAAGCAATTCTTGGTGTTTGAGACACAGAAACATGTTGCATTTCACACACTTCACAAAGATCTTCCTGTTTTATCCTTCTCTCCTGCACCTTAATATGACGAATAATACCAAAAAAATGTAAAATCAGTGGAAGCAAGTCCTACCATCCCCTACAAAGGACATGGACTTAAAAGGGTATTTTAAAAGGCTTAAAAAATTAACATAGCTACACCTCTAAAATCTTATTAACAGTATAATTAAGGCTTTCATACATAAAAAGCAAAGCATTATCAACAAAACCAACATATTTGTATAAATTTTATCATTTGCCATAGAAGTTGGTTGCTGTGATTCCTGCCATTTTGAAAAGACAGAAAAGACAGAATTTTAATCTGACCACACCCCCATCTGTCTGACCACCAGATCACCAGAAAGCCCAGGATGTACTCTACACAGTACATTAGGATTCATACAGGTTATATACATAGTGTTTAAAATAGAGCATTCAGTGCCATGTCCCCCACAGAGGTCAAAAATGAATTGCTGGGTCTCAGGAGGATCTGGCTCTTTAGCTGCTAAATGCTTCCCTATCTTCTCTAACTTGTTGCTAACTACCATATTTTTGTCTTCTGCTGCATCTGGAAACAACACTGATGAGAGCAGTGAGACTGAATCAAAACAATAAAGTTGCTTACCAGAGAACCAAATCAATTAGCTCAAAGATGCTGAAAACCCCCATAAAGCTGCAGAGCACGGTTATGATTCTCAGGGGTTTGTCACTTTGTCACTAACCTGTTGTTAATGTAAAAATATTAATTAATGCAGCTTTAATAATAGGTCACCATAATAAATCTGTATGGGAAATTAACATGTGCAAGTAAAAACGTACCTGTGATGCAGGTACAGACCACTTGGCAAAATCATCTCTAAACTTTAAAACATTGCATCAAAAACATTGAAAAATCGGTAATTTCACCATGCATCAGAGCGCCTTTACCATTCTTCCTTGAAGCTCCTGTACTGTACTGTAACAATGGAATAGCTCAGATGCCAAAAAAAGAAGATTGAAGTTTTGTAGAATGAATGTGTGTATACCCATATGAGCATTTAACAAATTCTGAATAAATGTGCACAGATTTGCTGAGATCTGTTCATGAAGTACATTAAGAACTACAAGATTCAAAAGGCAAGCAGCAGAGATTACAGAGTTGGAAAGTGTACATACAAAACACTGTTAATACACTTTTCTTTATTAGATGTATGCGAATGGTAGCCATGCTCTTCATTTCATTGTCTTTCAGGAAGCAGTGATTAGTGCGTGGATCCAGTACAGTGATGGTTCAGTGACACCCCTTGATGTTTATGATCCCAAGGATTTCCTCCTGTCAGCTGTGTCATTGGATGAGAGTGTCATCTCCGTAAACAATCAGGTACTAGCCATCAAAAGTTTTCTTTATCTGACTAATGATTTAAATATGTGTAAAAGTATGTGCAGAATAAAATGGACGTTTTACAGAAGTTACTGATACAGATTTGCAGGAAACACTTTACAGATTTTGCAAAAGTGACAGTATAGTGTCCAAAGTACAACACGACCAAATGTTACTGCTGTGTCTCTTCACTTTCACATTGTCTCTTTTTTTCTATTAGGAGCAACACTGGCCCATTGTAGTGGCAGAGGGTGATGGACAGGGAGCCCTGGTTCGTGTAGAGATGGTCATCTCTGAGACCTGCCAGAAATCCAAAAGGAAGAGTGTGTTAGCATCTGGAGTAGGCAATGTGATGGTGAAGTTTGGCGCAAAGAGTGAGGAAAGAGGTGTTATGGGAAGAGGTGGACAGAATGCTGGAGGAGGGATGGACAACAGCACCAGCGAGCATCGGACAAAGGATGGAGGAGAGTGGAAGTCCAACAGTGCAGCAGTGGATCGAGAGGAAGGAGCCATGAGGAAGGTGAGAGGGAACAATGAGTGGGTGAAAAAAAATGCATTTTTTTCTGTTATCAGTGCAGTCAGCAATAGAAGAATTTTGCTAAACCATTAATTCGACTGTATTCTTATGTATCTTACTGCCAGGCATGATGGTCCAGTCCAATCTCTTAAATCTCCAATTTAACTTGTAACACTAAAAGACAGAAATATTCAGTTTTTTACTCCACAACATTTAACTATAAACTACAGTATTTTTTGGTTAATAGTAGGTAATATGGAAAGTGTGTTACGCTAGATTAGCTTAGCGAACTATTAACTCTGGGTAATCAACATAAAAATAGCAACATGGGCGGCACAGTGGCTCAGTATATAGCAGTGATGCTCACAAGTCTTTGAGCTAGAGTCCAAGTCAAGTCTCAAGTCTTTCGTGGTTACTACAAATGTTGTATCATCTGCTACGTTCAATCCAGGTTGCTTCTAAAACTGCATAGCTATAAGGAATTCTGTAACTGTAACCTGTTTTTTTTATTAACAGAGCACAACCATGTAATGTGCAATGCAATTATTGACAGCTTATTAATTACTGTAAGTCAACACACTCCCCAGACTCTTAAACCCAGTGTAAACTAAATAAAACTAAATAAAACTGTGCATAATCAACAATAAACCTGTCTCTTTTAACTTACAGAGCATAATCATGTAGCCTAATGTACAATGCGTCTACAATTAATGACTTATAAACTGCTCTAAGTCAACAAACACTGTTGATTTTCCAACCCAGTGTAAAGTTAACTAAATAAAACTACATGGTCAACAATAAAGCTGTAACCTGTTTTTAACTTACAGAGCACAACCATGTAATGTGCAATGCAGTTAATGACAGCTTATAAACTACTGTAAGTCAACAAATCCTGCAGACCCTCAAACCAGTGTAATGTTATAACCAGTGTTTGGAATAACGGCGTTTAAAAGAACGGCGTTACGTAACGGCATTATTTTTTCAGTAACGGGGTAATCTAACTAATTACTTTTCCCGTCATTACAACGCCGTTAACGTTACTGGTCTTTAAATGCGGTGCGTTACTATGTAATAAACTGTGTAATCCGAACGCACCAGATGGCTCACACAGCTAGTCAGGAGGTGGGTTAATAACGAGGTAAGTAGTGCTTGAAATGGACCGGTACGCTGCGCTCTCCATATCAGGTTCTCTGGGCGTAACGTGGCGCTCACCTATTCCCGTTCTCGCCTGCCTGCTAAACTCTGATGGCGGGGAGAGACGAGAGACGAGAAGCTGGGGTGCCTTTCAACCAGAGATTATGCTGGCTAAAGCAGAGTCATGTTTCTTGATAGCCAATCAGAGCCAGTGTTTTTACACACATGCCAGCACATGCGCCACACACAAACACACACACACACACACACACACACACACACACACACACACAACAGCTAAACAGAGATTCGATGAAGCAGCAGAGATTTTTTTTTAACAGTAACGCAAATAGTTACTTTCCCTGGTAACGAGTTACTTTTATTACAGAGTAATTCAGTTACTAACTCAGTTACTTTTTGGAACAAGTAGTGAGTAACTATAACTAATTACTTTTTTCAAGTAACGTTCCCAACACTGGTTATAACTAAATAAAACTGTACGGTTACATGATCAGCAATAAACCTGTAACCTCTTTCCAGCCAACGACAATAATTAAGGTGATAACAGTCAGCGGGACGTAAATAATTATGTTAATCGACCACCACAAGTTTGGCAAGTAAACAAAGACTCATTCATCTTTTCAGAACGAACAACAGTCGGAATAAACCTCTCGTAGGTCGTAGCTGAAGCAAGAAGCAAGCTAACGTTAGATGGCCAATGCTGAGTTAAACATGTTTACTCACCACAGGTTACTAACCTATTTGCATTGAGCACTTCTTTGTTTGGGTCGTATTGTATGAACTTTTAAAGCCAAAGTTTATGAAGAATGGTACAGCATCTGCCACTGTCCTCTCTCACGTGTGGCCGCGCACAGCAGATGCTATGTGTTACGTAGGCAGGTTATAGGTAAGGGAGGGAGCAGCACGCTCATCAGACGATTCCTAAAAAATAAACATTGTTCACGAGTCTCGAGTCCGAGTCAAGTCTGAAGTCTTTGAGGACGAAGTCTCAAGTCAAGTCTGAAGGTACTGTGTGTGTGACTTAAGTCGCACTCGAGTCCGAGTCTTTAACTCGAGTCCCCATCTCTGGTATATAGCACTGTGGTCCAGGGTTCGCAGTGCACAGTAGATACCCACTGCTCCCTTAAGGGATGGCTTAAATGCAGAGAATGAATTTCGCTACATGACAGAAAAATACCTTTACCTTTTACATATTGTCATGTGCATTTAGTTTCACCCTCCTGCCAATTTGTTTTCACTGTGCCATCTACAATTTGTTGTCTGTTTGCCATCTACCATCTGCCTGAATCCCTGTGAATACAGCATGGTCTCCAATAAAAAGTTGTATCAGCCACAAACCAATTTTGCTACTGCCATGTTTCCCTCCCTCCCGGAAACTCATTCACGTCACCTTATATTCCCCCACATGTGGCAAACATGAGGAGAAAGAATATATTTATTCCAACCACAGACAAACAATTGGATTAAGTGTTTACATGGTTATTAGGTGTTAATATTTTTCAATTGGATATGAAAGGTTTACACTACTGCTCTTAACCCTATTGAAAATTATTCCTTCCCAATTGGCACAAATTGAGCCAGTCTTTTCCAATTGAAGTGGTGAGGTATTTTTAGTCTGACTGGTCTATTATTGTGATTATTAGTAATATTACAGTCCATGTAAACGCAGCTTATGTCTTTTTTTCCATCAATCAGGTTAGCACAACAACCAAGAGCACAGTAACCCATCGTGCTTTAGGTGGTAAAGCTGCTAATGGAGGCAGCAGCAGCAGCCGGGGTGGAGGCCCCAGCCAAGCAGGGGACTACAGTAACTACCCAGCACAAGTGGAGATACCAGGCACTGGGGATAGTGAGCTGACCCAGACCACTAGGGGACTGTCGGACCTGGAGATTGGAATGTATGCCCTTTTGGGTGTATTCTGTCTGGCAATACTGGTCTTCCTCATCAACTGTGTGAGCTTTGCTTTCAGGTAAAACATTGTGATAATTGAGGACTATAATTTAAGGGGGTCCAGCAATAAAATTGTTGGTAGGTTAAATCATATGGTCTCTGTGTGGATCACCACATGACCTGAAAGGCATAGATACTTAGCACCGAGGCATCTGGCATTGATGTACAACATGTTTTTGGCTAAATTTGGTTCATCTATTGCTGTTTGCTTGCTAACCCATGATTTGAATTTGATTTATTCAGTAGTTTTGGACCAAATATATATATTACATGTAGCTATGACAAAATAATACACAATCTAAGGTCTACTTCTGGTGAATGCTATTTTTATGCTTAAATTGTTTTTTGAACATTTCAATGACATGATGCATTTTTTAACTTTCGCTTGAGAGAGAGGACGCTCCTTAGACATCTGCTAGTCTATTTTAAGTTTTCTTGAGTGTCAAAAGTATGATCTCATTTTATCAACATTTAAAATTATGTCTCTGAAGTCATGTCTTTAAGTCTGTACATTCTATTTCTATAATGGGATGCCATATGTCATTATTAAAAAAGCAGCACATTATAAAATTGCACTTGTTCAAAATTGTACTTCAATGGTAGACTAATTATTGTCTTTCATTTGCAGATACCGTCACAAGCAAGTCCCTGTGCTGGAAGCAGGAGGCAACATGAACCACGCCCATGACTGGGTGTGGCTTGGCAATGAGGCTGACCTTTTAGCTGACCACTCTGACCAATGCCAGGGCGGGCTGCCTGATGAGTGCACCACCATCATTGATCGGAATGAAGGAGGATACGAGGAGAACAAGTACCTGCTAAATGGGGCTGGTAACACCATGGTGATGGGCGTGGGCACAGGTGGACACCGGGGCGTCACCCACGGACAAACCCTGCCCAGATCTGTTCCAGAACCACATCAGTGCCTTTCAGCAATCACTAGTGGTGGCAAGAATGCCACTGGCCAAGCAGAGCATCTGAATAATTCCCCCCGAGCCACGGCTGCAGCTGCAGTTGCAGCGGCCAAGCGTAAACGCGTCCAGTTCACATCTTTTGCCACTGTGCTGCCCAATGATAATTCAGGTGGGGGTGGCCCATACACCAACTCTTCAGTCCTGGTGACCAATGGGAGCGAGGATGACATCAAATGGGTGTGTCAGGATATGGACCTGGGTCAGTCTGAAATCAGAACCTACATGGAGAGGCTACAAGACAATCTGTGACTGATGGGAAAGCGACTGAGAAATGGGGCAGAGGATGAGTACAGGAAGAGGAGGATGGACAATGAGTACAATTCACCTGTTATGCCTTTGCAATGGATGAAGGGAGGGAGAATAGAAAGAATATGAGAACAGTAAAGAAAGCATGGCAGTGAGGCAAAGATTATTGAACAGACAGTGTAGGGGATGCTTACATTTAGCTCCCCATAGGCTATGGAAAGCATACTGTCATCACTAGCTCGCACTGAAATCAATGGTAGCAAACAATAAATAACATTATTATTATTTGTTTTATATTATTTATTATAAAAATATTATGTACAAATCAATAATAAAGTCACTATTGGGTTGAATGTTCATTTATTCATTCAATAGCAGTAAACCATTGTGATATACAGTAAATTCAGGGTATGTTATTGGACAAACATAATTAAGCCATTATACATTTTTGGATGGCAAGAACATCTTTTCTGAAGTATTTTTACTCGTGGTATATTGCCAGCACTGGCTGTGGCTGTTAATTGATTATTGATATAACTAATTTTAATATACAAACCTGTCATTTACCTGCCAAGTTTGTTGAATGGTTAAATAATAATCACTGATTATGATTACTGAAGAATAGTTGTGTATTAAAGATACAATCTGTTTTTGTTCCTTCATGTGACCAATTTGCTTTTGGCATTGCTCATAAGTAAAATATAACATGTAATATGTATACATATATATATATACATATATATATATACATATATATATATATATATATATATATATATACATATATATATATATATACCAGTGGGAGTTGCCATTTAGCACTGAACACGGGCGATCTTGCTCTTTCCTCAAACAACAGAATGTGTTGGAAAATGTTGATTGTGATGATGAAAAGACTGTTTTTCCCTTGGATCCAAGACAGAGGCATTTAAACTTGCACAATTACAAACAGGAAAGGACATTAGCCCTATTTGAGGCTTACTTCCTGTTTCCTGAAACCTTCCAGCCAATGACAGCTTTCTCCCTGTATTCAGAACCAATCTTGTCATCCCCTTGCCCCTCTTCTTGTCTGTGATTGGACAGCAGTAGACACTTTGTGAACTAAAGTACACAGTGAAATACTGTGAAATAATGTCTGTAAACTAAAGGGGGACTGACTGACATGTTTCATATAAAAAGAAGGCTGCTTGGGCTTTGCAAAGCCTGATCGAACACTTGATTATGACGATTATTTAAACCAGAAACCATGTAGGCAACAAGACAGACTAGAGTACCTACAGTGTTGTACATGGAGCTAACAGGATATATTGAAGGACATTACAATACAAACGAAAATGGAGTGACTCTTGAAAATCTCACAAATAGATATGGGTTGATGAAACATGTTTGTTCTTGCTGAACATGATTATATAGTTTTTCTTTATCCTTTTTGATAAATAGAATGTTTTTTTATGTTTTTCCTAATTAAGTTTTTTCCTAATCTGAGACGATATTAATTGTAGCTTTTTATTTCAGAGATTTATTAAGACCTTAAGGATATATGATTCTGTTTTCTCCTAGATATCTATTTATTTATATTAACATTTGAGAGGGTGAGGAAGGACAGAAAGGCCATGGGCAAAGATTGAAAACAATAGACCTGCTAGTGAATGATAGCACACAAGAGAACAAGTGAATGGAAGGAGACAGAACTGGCAGAGGTTGCCTCACCTTCGTTAAGCTCAGGTGACGAGTCATGAAGAACCAACAATAAAAAAGGAGATGTGTAAGATTGTTAAGATTGCAATATTTATTTATAAATGTGTTACTGTTTCAGAGTACACTGTATGTTGTAGATAAATAAACATGCTTCAAAGTGCTTGTGAATAAGATTGCAGGTCACTAGCCAACAACATGGTGATATTTTGTACATTTTACAGTGCAAATATGGTACACAATACTATCTACCAACACAATGTGAAAGTGATCTTATTGGTTCTTTTTCTAAAAATGTTCCTGTCTTTGTTTAAAGTATTAAATGAGTTCTTGTCTTTGTACAGGGTAGAAATCAGTTTACCTCCATCATGAGATGTAAAAGTGGAGGCAATCCATCTTACATCACACTCAAAATTGCGTGAAGTTGGTGAGTCTAATAGATCCATTTCAGAAAGAAAACCAAACCAAATGTTGGGATGTTGGGCTAGTTTAAAAGAACACAAAGGCAGAATCTGGACTACCATGTAAACATCTATATTTTCAATCATTTGTTAAACAAGACACAATAAAAATGAACATGAAATCACAAATCATCTCTACTGAGTAAATAGAAGATTGAAAGGCCAGAGAGCTCAGATAGACAAATAAGAGACCTGAGCTGACTCCAAATGGGGGAACTAAATGAGCTGCACAGCCTCCACCAAAGCAATAGATATTTTGACTGATGATGGCGACCATACCGTATTATCTGGACATTATTGTATCTCGCCTACTCTAACGTAGCTACAACACTGCTGTGAATTGAAAGGATCAGTCAAACAGGAACAAGTTCCATAGTTACGTATGGTAGAAGTGTAGCAATGCTCTCAGATGAAAAATGTTTTGACTTGCTAGAACTGTGACTTTAATTATACTTTAAAGTTTGTAACACCCATTCTACCTGTCATATAATTTTAAAACTGTATGGCTATCAACTTAAAAAAAAATAACAGGCTATTTTGGGGGCATTTCAGCTTTTTTGTTATCAGAGTAAGACAAATGTACTATGTAGCCATTGTGGAGGGACCAACAATTTACTGACTGCTTACTAAACAACTGCCTGAACTTTGGCACAGTTCCCAAGAGGGATTGTTTTAAAAGCATACAGGTTTGACTTCTTTATCATATTTGTCAGAAGTTATACAGCATGCCCCGGATAATAATTTGTTGCTACCGGAGAGTAGATTTTTGTTTTAATTCATGCTATTTAGTTCAACAACAGGTGCAGAAGCAAGAGCACAATTGGTTTTATTTTATTTTTCACCTCTTTTTCCTGGCTGTTCCTCTGGTATACATGGAAATGGATACTCAATCTTATTTAAATCTGTCTTCTACAGAATTATGTTCATATTTAACCAATTTGCAATAGCAACTATAAGCCTATGCAGGTAGCAGTGTGATGTTATACAGTGTAAGTAAAAGTGAGGATGTGGAGATAAAAGAGAAAATTGAGCAGAACGGCATAGAGAATCTGGAAAAAACAATTTAACTATGTAGCCTACTTAAGCAGGGTAGAAGCACAAAAACCAAGGACAACTGAACAAAGTAGCAAAATCTGAACAAGTCAGCAAAAGCAGGCGGGCAAAACACTCTTATTCAGAAATGCTCCATGTGGATATTTAGCCTGCAGAAAGCGGAACGAAACGGGCTCACAGAAAACTGTTATATGTAGTTCAAGTACACAAAATCGCAAATTAACAATACGTCGACAACATGTAGGTAAACGCTTCGCTGCTGAAACACTTCAGTGTGAGTTGATGCTGGACCAAACTGTGGCATAGCCGCTGCCTGTGTCTGTTTGCCTGATGCCATTATCCCATGTTTTCCTCTTGCACTAATTGGTGAGTAGGACTGTAACAGGAGGCGCATGGTGACAACGGAATGAATCTGTAACTGCTTGACTGTCAGATGTGCTGTATAATTAACCTACCTTTATTTGCCATCTTAACGATCAGCTAATCTTGTTCTTTAAAATGGCATTTTCGATTTGAAAATAATTAATCGTCCAGCCCTAATTCAAACTTTTTTAACTATTGCAACACATTTTAATATGAACAGAAGTCTGACGAGAAAGGCTTTGTGACAGATCTGGATGTCCTTGAACTGGAGGATTCAGTTCTACGTTTTGACACTACACACTTGTTAGGCTTTGTGGTGACAGAGGATCTGTATTTATGCTTCTGCCTTGTTTCTCAGAGGATGATTTTATATTATTAGCCACTACAGACATCCCTTAACCATCTTGGTTTCAGGCCATTGCAAGTAACTTCTAATAGTGGAAATAATATTTTTCTAAACAATTCCTCTGAGTTGAAGCCAATGCCTAGCAGCAGTTCAGCCAGCAAAGCAGGCTGTAAAAAATGGGACATCTACAGTGGCTACATCTGACTGTGCTGAAAAAAAATCTTACCGCTAAAAAACAAATACATATTCTTATATTAAGCAAGCAAGCTGAGTTCAGTTGTTATATAGTTACAGTGAGACGTACACATGGGCCACAGTTGAATGTGCTACAGGTAGAAGGGGTGCCAATGGACACAAGCCCGAATGGGTTTTTTGTTTTATTTGTTTTTCTTTTTGCTATTGTCATTGTTTAAATATGGTTCATGGAGGCCAATAAAGACCCCCAAAAATTGACTTTGCTTTATTTGTCTTATAATACTCTTCTATTGTGTCATCCATTTAAGTCACAAAAACTCATATCCGGCATCCAGCGGAGCGTTAATGCTGCCAAAAAGAAAACAAGTCCATTTACAAGTGATACGAAGAGAAAGGCAACTTTTGTGTCCACTGAGCAGAGGAAAGCCGCTGGTCGCTCCTCCTGTGCTCCCTCACTGACGCCAGCAGAAACCCACTAGGGCAAGGATAATAAAGGCTGCGGGCTAACGTCATCATGTTTTTCATTCTTGTCTCTAACGATCTCCTTCTTTCAAAGACTTGCCTTAGGATCATTTTGTTACATCAAGCCTTTACGTTATGGGCCTTTCTACTAACGAGGGTTTTGTCATCAAACACATTGGTAGAATCAATTAAGTTCCGCCCGTTGACATTTTGTTGATTTTGTAAAAGCAATTAGACAGCGACAATGTGGATTAAAAGAGTTAGCAAACACGAGCTGGTGGAAAAGTAAAAGTTAGGAGAGCTAAACAGCTATCCTAAAGTTAGGAGAGTTTATTTAAGATTTTACGATGTTAGGATGCTTCTGTAATACACTTTTCCTATCTAAAGTTAGGAAAGGAATATTGACTTAGGAACTGTTAATCTGTAATGGCCTTTTTCCTAAATCAGTTCCTAACCCTTATAACCATGGTTACCGAGCAGTTAGGATAGGATCTGCCGGTTAGGAAGTTTCTGTAATACGGCCCCAGGAGTATCCTAAAATGAAATTGTCTGATCATCCTTTGTTTAGAAAAGCTGTCATTTTCAAATAATGTTTCTGTGTCTCAATCAGACTTTTGTGTTGAAATGTCAATCTAAAACAAATTGGCTGCACAGAGATGAGCTTTCGATGTCTTGTACTTGTAGATAATAAGACAAAGATTTCCACTGGTATTTTTGTGAAAACACCTAAGCTCAACAGTGACTGAACCTTTAATTAGAAATAGGCAACTGTTTTATGGAGGGCTACAAGACAACAGCAACTGATTTCACTGATTAGCACTCTGTCAGTCTAGTGCATCACTAATGAAATCCACTGGTGTCATGAGCTCGACTTTCAACATCTGAGCAGATCACTGACTGGCTTAGAACAATGCCTGCTGGTTATGAATTGTGTCCAACTTAAACTTATGTCGAGGCCATCATGTGTTGCAATTACTCACCACTTGTATCAGCTATGTGCATGATGGGAAATGATTTGCACATGATTATGTTTAGAGCTATCTCGATTATATATTTACCAATAGCTATAATATTCTTCCCTTTTTTTGGCTCAGAGAGTAGACATGAATTGGATGGTGCCATTTTACAAATGCAGTGATTACCTCTCGGGACCACTGATGCTCTAACATCCCTTGCTAATTTTGTCTGGGCTCTAATCACCGGATTTCTGTGAGCTGCTTCTTCAAACATTAATTAAGATAATGCTTTGTGGCCCACTGGATTACCACGCATAAGTATTAAGTTAGATATCCATGATAAAGTTTTCATTTACCTCCATCACCCTGTGGCATCCTGCCCACCATCTCACAAAGTGTGCAAAGAAAAGCTGTGTAATTAAGAAAGGAGAAGTGGTGTGGAGCATATTTTTCCTTGGGTATGGGCACAAATCACCATCTGTAATGACGTGCATCACAGTGGTGGTCAGTCAGTATCCTCTTGAAACACGTATCAACTTGGCCAATTCTACTTTTGCAGGTTGTGGAAAATGCAACAAGCTGTGACTGCTCTGCTGATGTTTTTTAGGCATAAACAGTGGAGCCTCCTGAACTTGAATCTTTGTAAACAGATATCTACATTAGAATGCAGAATCTGCAGGCAAGTGAAAAGATTTTAGAATCTGAAGTGTTCTGGTTTCCATTTATAGTCCAAGTATCCAGATGTCTGTTGGGTACACCAGAAGCCCTGAATCATTGGCCATTGCCTCCAGGGGCTAAATCATCATTTCGTCTTGATAGCCAAGATTTATGAGGTTAAAAGAACTTTGACAGCCATGTCCATATTTCAGGGTAAAAACAGCCACATTCCTACTTTCACTGTAGGAATGTGGCTGTTTTTACTACCTCTAGCCATATGAAAGACTTGTCCTGTTTGTTAGGAAATATGTAACAAGTGGGTTTTGACATGGAAACATCATTTATGCAGATGTGCGAAAACTGTATTTAGTGATGTTAAATCTGTCAGTCAGCACTCTCTCAGACTGTTGGTTGGACAGAATTCACAGATAGACCTGAGTCGAAAGTAGAATGGGAGCCAGAGTCTTATCAATCTCCTCTAGTATGGATTCAGGTCCCAACAACACAGAGGCAAAGCGTTCAGAAACATTACAGAGACAGGTTATAGTAAGCATTTTCCATCATACAAGAGGTAACAATTGCAGCTTAAATCCCTGATCCTACTCTAAACAGAAAGAAACCTGTAACTCACCCATCAGAAGTTCACTCTGCGGGCCTTCTGTTCAACAAAGTTGTTGACAACAATGCTTACACTGAACTTCCTGGCTCTGTCATTCTCAGTAGAGAGTACGGCCAATCCACTCAGTCTTTCTTGTCCTATACTACCTCTTAAATGATGATATAGCTCTTGGTTTTGGGGATGAAAGCACAGTACTCTCACAGAGTCCCCTATCTATAGGTTAAAAAAATCTACAGCTAGGGATTAGTTCAACCTCAGGCTGATAAAAATATTACTCTAACGTTGCAGTGGGTGTTTACCTGAGTTTCTAGCACTTTGTGTGAAGCTTATGAGCAGATTCTACTCTCTCATGAGTTTGAGCACATACCTGGTTGCAATCTAAAATGCATATTTGCAGATCGCTTCCTTTCAATTTGTGGGTCACGTTACATGTAAAAAAAAATACAGTGATAAAGTGTAATTAAGCAATAACTCCCTAAAATACTCCCCTATCTCCGTTCCCATGGCGTTACTTTAAATAAAACTGTAACATTACATGCTTCTGTCGAGAGCAGTCGTGCTTTTCCTACTCTCCCCTCTTATCTTGGCTTGCTCCTATTTTTGTCTAGTTTTGTTGTGTGGAAACTTTTTCTCTTATGACCACCTGCCTGCTGTTCTCCTAAAACAATCGAAATGGAATTGATTAACTAGTCACTCAGCGCTATTGACAAGATTTTCTCCCTCAAGCGTGCTTCACCAGGTGAGCCGACCTGCCCCAGTGGAACATTCGCTGCAGGCTACGCTCGCGATTCGTGGGAGAATTGGCAAGCGGTTTGCTTGGATGTTTTATCTGTGGAGGACATTGAAGATCTATGGATAATTGGAATTCTGTTAGTGGGCTTCCTGATTATTGGACTTGGAATCTCCCTAATATATCGAAAAATTGGTAAGACAGCCGCCAGCAAATTTACCCAAAAGCTGTCTGGGGAACTTAAAGAGTGCTTAAATGAAGTGAACGAGAAGCTGAAGGTTTTACATCAGAGGGCTGATCAGAACGGTGAACTGTTTCCGAGCTTCTCAGACCGGTCTGTGGAAGCACAGAGGAGGATTGACACCATCGGGGCGCAGTCTGGTGGGCTGCTGAGAATAACGGACTGGCAATGAAATTAGAAGGACTGTCGAAATCACTACATGAACTGGACACACGTATGACGCTGGTGATGAGAGAGATTGATGGACATTGATCTGGACAAATGTTACCGAATCAACCTAAATTGGATTAAAAATTATTGTCTTATTGCCCCCCACCCCACCCTTCATCCGAGTGGGAAAACAACTTGCAGCTCGCCTTCCTATCTTCTCCTGCGCACTGGCTTATTGCTCCTCAAGGACAAGGCCGTATGGAACGTCTCGGGTTACGTATGTAACCCTGGTTCCCCGAGAAGGGGAACGAGACACTGCGTCGGTTACGACAGTATGGGAACGCCTCTAGGCGTAGCAGGTCTGAACGTGAATGAAATCACTCCAATCCTAATTGGCTGTTGCTAGAACGGTAGGGTGTGACAGAATAACCGGAGGAGTATAAAGCACACCTGTACACACATCATTAGCTTAAACTATGAAGCAGGCGCTTCAGGCGGGGAGAGAGGTGCGGCGGGCCGACGCAGTGTCTCGTTCCCTTCTCGGGGAACCAGGGTTACATACGTAACCCGAGACGTTCCCCTTCGAGGGAACTCGAACTGCGTTGGTTACGACACTATGGGAACGAGATACCCACTAAACCGTGCCAAAACCCCACCTGCCCCAGTGTGCAATAAAGTGGCACGACTAAGAGTAGAGCGCACAAGTGCCAGGTGCCGAAGGAAGGTCAAGACCGAATGAAAGTGTGCGGAGTGGCCCAGCCAGCCGCTTCACAAACATCCTGCAAAGAAGCCCCGGAAAGGAGGGCTCAAGAGGCCGCTATGCCTCTGGTAGAATGAGCCCTCACAGCCACAGGTGAAGGAAAACCGCGCACCTGATAGGCCAGGGAAATAGTCTGAACAATTGCTGCTAATAGTTGCTAATAGTATGTTTGGATACAGGCAGCCCCACCCTGGGGAACCCAAAACACACTAACAGCTGGTCAGCCTTCCTCCAACGGGAGGACTTCAGAGTGTAAATACTCAGTGCTCTGACAGGGCAGAGCAGATGAAGTCTCCCGTCCACCGCCGTCACATGAGGTGGAGGATGAAATGCCTGCAGCACTATCCTGGATGAGGGTGCAGGATAGCCCTAACATTCCCCGGGGCAAACTCCATGCTTTGTGGGGAAACCGCTATTCTTTAAAGCACTTGGAGATCTCCCACCCTCCTTAGAGAGGTGATAGCAAGGAGAAAGGCTATCTTGAGGTTCAAGTGCTTAGCCTCAGCTGACTCCAGGGGTTCGAAGGGGGCCTCAGCCAACGGCCCAAGAACCACCGCCAGATCCCAAGTGGGGACCTTGGACGAGTCGCAGGTCTCATCCTCTGGGCACCACGGAGGAAACGTACAACCAAGGGAAGTTTCCCCAAAGAGGGGCGTGGAAAGATGAAATAACTGCCACGTACACTCCTGGCCATCCAGGAGCGACATGATGTCCGAGAACCACACCCGGGTCGGCCAGAACGGGGCTACGAGCAGTAGGCTGACATCCTGGTGGACCCGCTCCAGAACCCCCGGGAGCAGAGCGACTGGGGGAAATACATACAGACGTAGCCTCGGCCATGAATGTACCATGAGAGAAAACCATATCGGGCAGTGCGTAGTCTCTTGAGACGAAAACCTGACTGCAGACCCTTGGGGCAGGCAGTACGGCGTGGACTTGATTGTGGCAGGTGCATCCCGAACGTGTAAACGGTGGGATAACATCACCCATTGCCACGGCGGAGGGGACCTCGGTCGGCCTCCGGGGGGAGGGTGCGGTGTAGACCCCTACCCCGGTCTTCAGGACCTCTTCCCTGAGCTCCGTCAGGACTGGATGACGGTCCTCAGATCGCGTCTCTCAGAAAGCTGAGTTTGAGAGTGCCGCCTCGCTGCCCCAACTCCTCGGGGCCCCCGAAGCAACACTCTACTTCCTCTCCTCTCGGTAGGAGCTCATAGAGGGACGAGACCTACGCCTGGCAGCCTCAGCTGCCTTGGGCTCAGACCCGCGAGGGAGGTACTGGCGGAATGCTTCGCTCTGCATCTTCATGCGCCAGATCTTCCTCAGAGGGACCCCCCCTCTGAACCATCTCCTGTAGCAGGTCAGCTTGGTAGGCTTGAAGCACCGCCATGGTGTACAAGCTCGCACCTGCATGACCCGCTGCCATGTACGCCATCCCCACGAGCGTAGATGTGGTGCGACACGGCTTGGAGGGTAACGCCGGCTTCTCCAGGGAGGACGCAAGTCGAGGGGAGAGATAGCTCGCAAGCGCATCCTCCACCCAAGGTATCCTCCCATAACCACGGTGCCTAACCCCCATCACATTACTGTAGTTCAGTGATCGAGGTGTGGAAAGCCGTGTAGAGAAGGGTCTGCCCCATGATTTACTCAGTTCATCATGTAAATCAGGAAAGAATGGCAGAGACAGGCGTGGAGGTGGCGTGTGGTGCTTAAGAAACCTTTCATCAAGCTTACCACTAGCCTGTGGTGTCTGCTCCTCCTGTGGCCAGTTGATGTTGAGCTTAGCCACGGCTCTAGTCACCACCTCCAGCAGCTCGTCATAGTCGGGCGCCGCCTGATGACGCCGCCCCGACACCCGGAAGTCATCGTCCACTATGCTGAGCACGTCCACCTCCCGGAGTCGGACTGCTGCAGCGTCTCCGGATCCAAACCACGAGCGGGAGAAGCCGAAGAACGGGCTCCCGAACAAGGAAAGGAAGCATCGGAGCCAGCGGATGAAGGTCGGGAAAAAGCCTCAGCTGTCCCGAAATCCTACAACAGATCACCCTGTGAACCCCATGAGTGAAGCCGCCGGGCCGCCTCAGCGACCGCAGGGCCCGCGCCACGGGGAGAACACATCCGGCCATCCTCGGAAAAGAGAGCCATGCGGGACCTCAGTACCTGCATGGAAAGAGCTTCGCAATGGCCGCAGGCAGCCCCCTCGAGAGCTGCCCGGGCATGCTCGATCCCCAAACATGAGACACACATCTCATGAGAATCTCCATCCGAGATGTACCGAGGGCAAGGAAAAACACACCTTCTGTACTTCTGGTTGCCGGACATGCTGGTAGACTTCTTCTTCAGGTAAGACACACTGCTTGTAGGACTGGAGCTTTCTTCAAAGAACAAACAGAGCGCCTGCTGAATAGAAAAAAGCTAACAATGAGTGTGTACAGGTGTGCTTTATACTCCTCCGGTTATTCCGTCACACTCTACCGTTCTAGTAACAGCCAATTAGGATTGGAGTAATTTCATTCACGTTCAGACCTGCTACGCCTAGAGGTGTTCCCATAGTGTCGTAACCGACGCAGTGTCTCCTTCTCTTCTCCTTCTCCTTCGGGAACCAGGGTTACATACGTAACCCGAGACGTTGTTTCACTTGTAACCTGACCCATTATAGTACACATTTGTGGATTTTCAGTGAGTTACAAATATTAACGTCCAATAAAAAGTTTTCCATAAATTCTAGGCTCCCCACTCACAAATTCAGAGACTTTGAGCTGTTCCCACTTTCAGAACTAAGTACTTGGCCTTTTTTGGGGGGCGAAATACTGGATTTTAACATTTTCAAGCGCATACAAATCTTTCATATGAAACAATTTGATAAATCTCTCTGACGTCCACACTAAGGCAATACTCTGTGATGTGAGGTCAAAAGTAGGCCTTGCCTCATTTTGTGTCACAAGCCAAAACATTTGTGAACCACTGATTTAATTGGCACTGACAGCTGGGACTAGTCTGGCCCCTGTGGTCTAAATGTACCAGAACCACCACTGGGAAACTGACCTGTTTATTAAGTCACAACAAAAAAGGATCACTGACTGGTTAAATGTATTACTGAACTCTGAACGTGTGTCTTTATATCAGTGGTAAATCAACAGCCTTCCCTTTTCTCCAGTGCACTGTGGGGGTAGACAATAAATACAACCATTTTCTGAAATTGGCTCCAAACAGGACTCAGCTAAACAGTACAGAATAAGTGACTGATAACCGAAACACTGGCAACTCCCACACAGGCATGCATTAATCTTGAGAAATGCACTCTGTCTTTCCATATACACACACATTTTCTACTGCTAAAGAAATGTTCAGATTTTCTGTCTTCATAGGATTAGGAAAGAAGAAAAACTTGTGTCGTTCCTGTCTAAACTGAAGCCATCATGTGGTTTCATCTTGTGTGGATGCTGCAAAGCACAAATGCACTATAGCCTTTGTACATTCAAAGAGAGCACAGCCATAGACCTCTGGAGACAGCACCAGTGTATTGGGTCAAGTCAAAATGATGTTAAAGTGAATTATTTTGCACTTTAATTACGATGTTTTCCGGAGAAGAACATTAAGTGTAGAGGCGTGTATATTTGTGTATCTACCATGCTGTCAGCAGCTGCTTAGAAAGAACTGGATGTAATCAGTCCAGTTGTTCCAGTTCCTTCAGTATAGTCATGTAACTCTATTCCTGATTACCTAAAATAGATTTTCAAAAACTCCAGTGCCTTCCTGCTATTAACATTTTTTTCTCTTTAGCAGTGAGATCATCTTGACTGCTTGAGGGTTATGATGGTTTCAATCTAAAAAGGTTTGGGAAAAAGAAGATAGGCAGCCAGCTATGTCAATTTGCAGCAAATTTGCTAGCAAATTAATGAATGAGCCTGGGTTCCAGGTTAAAGATGGCTAGGTTAATATGTTAGCTAATGTCAGTTTACTAGCTTCAATTGCTTGTGAGTGAAACATGGACAATTAACATTATAACTTGTCCAGGACAAGTAACCTTTTTGGTCTGACAAGTGAAGTGCTTTATCATATAGTGTCCTATTGTTCAAATGAAACATGTAGGTGAATCAGTGTTGGCTTTTTAGACCAATGAGTTGAAATGCACGTCACATGTTGCTGCTGTAACGTTTATAGCCTGTGAGCATTATTTGGACAACCAACCAGTAATTATGCTCGATCCATTTTCAAGCTTATTGGCAAGCCCTGAACATACATTGCAATTACTATCTAGTTTACACAGAAAGATATTTATGTATGATTTCTTAGCTTCAAAGCTAGTGTTTCAGCACTAGTGTGATTTTAATGGTAATATTTGTATATACAAACTACACAAAAGCCTGATAATATTGTCATGCATGTTTAACAAGAAATCTGCAAACATGGAGCTGCTGATGATGCAGAGGCTTCTGGTCTTTTCAGATGGTAAGCAGTATGCTGCCTGCAGACCTGCAGAGCCTCTGTACAACACTGGCTGCACTTGCTGTTTAATGAATTTCAACACTTTCAACACCGTAATTCTAATTCCTGTATTAGCCTGATTATATTATTTAAGAAATAAAACATTTTGACTAAATGTTGACAAAAATGTAAGGACTTTCCATCAACCTAAACTAGACTAAAGCTATGAAGGATAAAAATAAATTGACAAACTTATAAGCATTTTCATCTAAAGCCTAAATCTAAAATGCCTGCCAAAATTACCACTGATCTTTATTTTAGAAGTTTGTACCTGTAGGGTTCATTAAATTATTAGTAACTCATGGTTATAAGCATGTTAAATAGATTTCATGTGCATTCTGGTAACTTTTGATAGGGTTTTCGTAATTCTTGTAATTTTAAAAAATAAACAATGACTTTTGATTTATTTTATTCTTTTACCAACTTTTCTCCCTGTGGAACATGAGCCAGCTTATGTAACCCTTAAACATGCTGAGCCATGGGGATGCCGCACTGAAATATATTTTACGCCCCGGTGAGAATGCAGCTATTGAGAGAAGACATACTCATTTGGGAAAACAAGCACAGATGTCCAAATCCAGACCCTTATTATGCTTTATGAGTAATAAGGGTCACAGAGAGCCTCTCAGGCCATTTCTCCAAATATCTACCCATTTTCCTCCATCACATACCACTCAGATGTTGTTCAAATGCGTCTGACTGTGTGTGTGTGTGTGTGTGTGTGTGTGTGGCGGGGTGTTTATGGGTGTACTTGTACGTTTGCTTTTTCTATCCCTATGAGGACCAAGTTGTTGTTGTTGTTAACCAAGTTCAATATTACTTAAGCAATAAAGTATGGTTCCAGTAATTTGTTTGGTTAAAGGACAGCTTCTTTGTTTATTTGTGTATGTGTGTTTGTATGCACAGGCTGATATTTTTTGTCTTTGTCCGTCTGTGTTTCAGCGTGTCTGTGTGTATTGGTGTGTGTGTGTGCATGTTATGATGACACTATCTGCTGTTGTTGTAATAGTTGTTTTAGAGGGAGCACAGTAATGACAGTATTACTTTCCCCATATCAAAATAGTCATAGTGTTTTTATCTGTTAAGGTAAATACACTTGCAGGGCTTTGCTGGAAGGGCACACAAACAGTAACATGCACACACAAACACAACCACAAGGACATAAGACTGAGATGAGGGAAACGAAAGGTTACGATATGGTAACCCTAGTTCTGTAAGTACAGGCGCCCTCTTCTGGACTCTATGGGGTACTACTCCTCTAATCACACGCACGCACTTGCCAACTGAAATTTTATCGGTCACGTAGCCAACCAATAGGACGCCGCTACCGATACGTGTGTGACATATAAATAGCAGTGTCCCTACTGCCTCAGCATCCGATCGCCTCTTCAGCAGACGGCGTCAGAGCAGCAGGGCTCATCGGTAGAGGGCTCCGCCTGTGCTTATAGAACTAGGGTTACCATATCGGAACCTTTTGTTCTATCTCACACAGGCTCCGCCCTCTACTGGACTCTATGGGTACAGTGGATGGAGCCCGATGACTGTCCGCCCTAGCCGCGACAAGCCAAAGTCCACCACACCAACCCGGTCGGCTACAGGCCAGCCAAAGCCCCAACCACCACATCACCTAGTGACAGAAAGGTGGGACACTCCTGAGAAGGTCGCTGGACCTGTAGGGGTTTGGCCTGACCATTAACACCTGCACTGCCCTGACTTCTCACCGAAACGTCAGGCACTGCCAGTGTATGTTCCCCCTCTACACCCAGTAGTCATCAGACCCTCACTTTTCAGATCCTAGGTCGCACTTGGATCTGAGCTGGATCCCGAGGGGCCCGACATATCCAAGAGATAGAAACGCACAATGGGCACAGTAAGGGACAAGATGCCATTGTGCAGATCTCTTTGACACACACCCTGCTGAAACGGATTGTAGATACTTCCACACTTCTGAGTGGAATGTGCACGCACCGCTATGGGTGGGTCTGTTCCCGCCCGTGTACAGGCTTGGGAGATTCACTCACAAAGCCAGCTGGCCGGGCTCTTCTTGGACAGGGTTTTACTGACTGCACTGTCACTGAAACAGACGAACAGCTGATCAGTGCATCGAATGGGGGCTGTGTGCTCTACATAGGACGTTAGCCTAGCACACATGGACACAACAGATGCACTCTCACCTCCCTGCACCCTAAGTGGGGTAGGGGGGTAGAAAGCATCTAGATTTATTGTCCTGGACCTGAACATGCTCCTTATGTTCTTAAGAACAATGGAGGTGTGTTTTCTCAATCTGGCTGCACTGTGGACACCAAGAACCAGCATGCAGCTGGGGTGAACCAACAGGCACACTCACTCACACTTAGCAAAGGTGAGAGCAAGGCACAGGGCTGTTCAAGAGATAGCATTTTCAATGAAGACTGCCCCAGGGGCTCATAAGGTGCAGATCTTAGAGCCACCAACACAAACAGCAAGTCCTACTGAGGTGCAGCGAGACATGACATCGGTCGCTGTCTTCTCACACCCTGCAGAAAGAGTATCACGAGGGGGGTGGGTGAAGACTGTTCTGTCACCAAACCCCCTGTGACAGGAGAGATAGCTGCAGTGCGAGAGCCCCTTCTCCATCAGACCTTGCAGGAAAGAGAAAGCGGATCCCACCGAACAGGTAGGCAGATCCGTCTCCCTCCCTCTCAATGCATCAACGCTGAAAGCCCAACCACTTAGCTTTACAGCAAGAGGTGGTGGAGGCTGCCCGCCGCTTGGATGGTCTGTGTGACCTCAGCGGATGGACCAGCCTGAGTCTGCCTCTCCACAATTTTAGGAGGAAAAACCTGGAGAGGCTGGACCAACACCAGCATTGCGCATATGAAGCCTCACTCTTATGACAGAGCCCCAGACCACAGTTACAGGCCAGGGCTCTGTCACTGCAGGCTGCGTCACTTGTACCAGGATGACGGACGACCATTCCCCACCTCATCTAACTGAAGGGATGAGATTGAGTGGAACGCAATCAGCAGCCCTTCTGGCAATGGCGCGTGTGTAACACGTCCATCCCCCAGGGGAAGCTGTCCTGTGGCTGAGTTGAGAGCCACAGCGGGCCGTGGGTGTTGGCAAACAGATCCACCTCCGCTCTCCCTAAGCGTGCTCAGATCTGCTGAACCACCTTGTTGTACAGTCTTCAGCCGCTCGGTTGGGAGCCAGCCCTCGACATGAGGTCAGCCACCGCAGTTCTCCAAACCTGGGACTTTAAGGGCTTTCAGAGACAGCAGGTGTTCTGATGCCCACGTCTTAAGGTTCCCTGCCAGCGGCAACAGAGCCGTGGATTGGGCTTCGCCCTGTCTGTTGATTCACACGCTGGAGGAAACGCACCACCACACTAGAAACACAATCTGGAGTGGATTGTGGATGTGTGGTGTGTAGCCCCCTTGGCTCTCCTCTGGGAGCCACCACACTCACTGCACTTCCCTGGCAGGTCCCTCCCCATCCAGTGAGAGACTCATCTATGAAGACTGACACAGATGAGGACACCCTGCCAAGCAGCACACGCGCTGCCAGACAAGGAGACCCCCAGAATCACAGGACCTCCTGCACAAGAGTTGAGGGGCGGAGGGGTCACCATGCATCACCTTTGCCTCTTGAGGTTCAGATGCAGGCAGCAACCCAACATTGTAGCCGTCGCATGTGCAGCAAGCCCAGAGGGACCCCCTGATGGACTACTGCCCTGAAGCCCAACAGCAGCATCACAGACAGCGCTGCCGCTGCTGCATCACGCGCTAGCGAGTAGTTGCCAGGGAGTCTAATGTATTTGTAGGCTACCCCCTAAGAGGAGAAGCCTAGAATTCCCTGTTGCTGTGTCACCGACATGAAATAGCACCGCCCTCGGCCGAGGGCGGTGAACCAGTTGCACTAGCACCAAAATTTTATTTATTTATTTATTTTATTTTATTTTATTTTTTGGGGGGGTCATCAGCATATGGACCAAAAGTACATAGTGCAAGCCTCTGTGCATGCCATGCACAGAGATGCCCTGAGACAGCCTGCTTCAGCAGAAGTTGCTGTGTCTCGGTTGCCAGGAAGTCTACTTCATCTTGAGAGGATAGACTGGCAACCACTATGTCCAGGAAAACTGGTGGTATGCAGCAGAACTGAAGAGAGTAGCCTCGTCTCAGAGTGCTGTCCATCCAGCTTGTCAGCATGCAGCGGCGTCGCCATTCTGCATGAAAATGTGTACACGTGAACAACGCATCTTCGGCACTCTCCACCGCCAAACTTTCCATAAATGGAAGTTTAGCCCAAGGGGGGGCCGACAACGAACGGGCTATAGTGTTCCTGAACACACCACCAGGACCGGTTGCTCCCTGGTGTCTTTGAACGCACCACAGCTTGCTGCTCTGTGGTGTCAAATACTCCACAGTCTGTTGATCTGTGGTGTCCTTGAACGCACCACAGCTCGCTGCTCCAATGGCGGCTCAACGTGCAACAGTGTCACCATGAGAATGTTGTCAGTGGAGCAGTCAATATCAACACAGTGAAGCCGAGTCAGGACAGGGTATCCTCCTCCTCCACTGCAGAGACCTGCTGCTGGGAGAAAGAGCCTCTGTTCACTGTAATAAGTGCCATGGGCCACACCGATGGAAATGTTGCCTGGTGACATCTCTCCGGCTATACCTGACCTAGATTGCTAGTCAGCTGAACGCTGTGCTGGTTCGGTTGAGCATATGTTGACAATGTGGTTGTGTGTTTTAGGAACACACACACTGTCAGTGAGCTAGCAGTGCTCCCGTGGACACTGTCGTGAGTACATGGAGAATGCAGAGTTAGCTGGCATTGCTGCATTGTCCCACCGTTCTGGCAGCAGCCCTTCATTCGGCCGCAAGGTGATGTAGGCAATCCGTTGCATGGGCCAGACAGCCGGCTAGCAAGGAGGAAGCCCGTGTCCTACTACAGTCTTGCTTGGATGCCACCAGGAGAGCGACCTAGGACATGGGCTTCTGTCCCAGTGTTTTGACTAGCACAGCAAAGACCCAGGCCCTCACACTGTCTCTCTCGAGCTTAGCAAGGAGAGCAGTGTGGGCCATAGGTTTGATCATTAGCTTAGCATCGGTGAACGTGCAGTTTTCACAGAGCCAAAGATGGAGGGGGTTCGGTGGGGAGGAGAATGCTCTAGGAGTGTACTGTATTAAATCAGTTGAACATTCACAGCATTTTCAGTGTGTACACAGCAGCATATGACACACAATAAATGCATGCTTGGCACATAACAGAGGGAGGAGGTCTGGTGGTGTGCATCAGCCTCTGTCCCTCTTTTATTTTATTTTTTTTAAATAAGGCTTAGACGTTTTCAAAGGACTGCAACCGAAAAGGTCGTGGTGTCTCTGAACTCACCATGGTCGGAGCTTGAACAAGCCGACCGGGCCTTGAATGCACCACAGCCGGCATGTCACAGAACCAGCATGTGCGTGAAGCAACGGCAAGGCACACAGCCTCGTCTGCTGCAACACGAGCCGCTCGTGGAGGGATTGACACAACTGAAGCAGCCAGTGATCTCTTTCGTCCCGCTATACCGAGAGAGCCCGACTTTGGCTGTCTCTCTCCGGCTATAGCGGACTAGCCTAGCTGCGCTGTGACCGCTCGGCGAAAGAGATGTCGGCAGGGCAGCGTATCTGTTTATGCAAGCAACGCGCGCCCGTGCGAGTCCTCGTGGCACGCTGGGAATGCAGATCAGTAGACTGCTGCATTGCCCAGTTTCCACGATAAGAACAGCTCGTGGAAGCAGACCATTATGGCCATTATGGTGAATTCAGTGAGCAGTTCGCCGTTTGCTGAAGAAAAAAGGATGCTGAGGCAGTAGGGACACTGCTATTTATATGTCACGCACGTATCGGTAGCGGCGTCCTATTGGTCAGCTACGTGCACGATAAAATTTCAGTGGGCAAGTGCATGCGTGTGATTAGAGGAGTAGTACCCCATAGAGTCCAGTAGAGGGCGGAGCCTGTGTGAGATAGAACTCTTTGTTATCTGTTTCAGAGACTAAGATCAAATAAACCCTAGATAAGTAACTCTGGCAACTTATGTTGTTTGCTGCAATTTATGCTGTTGAAGCTAACCTTCTCCCGAGGAGGATAGCTTCAACAAACTCTGAGTTTCTCTCGAACTCCTCCCCCTCCTACACAGCCTGAATCAGCTGTTTGACACACAGTTTCATTTCCTTTTTCATACTTTCAATATCAAAGCACATACATAATACATTCAATTACAGACGTTTTTAGAAACATGGAAATCCTAGTTAGATATTAGTTCATTACCCAAACATGATCTTTAACATGACCGCTTTTATGATCCATCTGTCATCAATGTAAGAACAGAGACAGCGATCTCTGGATTCATCCTCAGAAAAAAAAATCTATAGGAGACACTGTTCTGTATAACATGAATCTAAAACTTTACAGTCAGTTTGAACCTAGAGGCATTTTCAACTCAAAATCACCAAAATCATAATTAATGGGTCGGACCGTTGCTTTACAATCACAGGTCCATGATTAAACTGTGTCTTGTTTGTTTGATCCATATTTTCCTCTTCAGTTGCTGCCACTGACATTTTGCCACCATCAGGTTACAGCTGATTGAATATATTAAATATAGGCTATGTAATATAGGATAATTCCAGCACTTTATCCTCCATTAAAGGTTCAGTGTGTAATATTTAGGAGGATCTATTGACAGAAATGCAATAATATCTATAAATCAAGTATAGCGTTGGTGCAGGCAGGCAACGAAGTCAGTCTCAGCTGATTAATCTACTAGCATTCATTGGCAAATTCCATCCAAGGCGCCTTATTTAAGCTGCCATAGCCTGGCTGTCTGCCCTTGCTGCTTCCTTTGTAACAGCTCATAACCCACCGCCACCCCAGCTCCACCTTTCAGGATGAATCTGTTAGGGATGCACGATAATTATCAATCTGATTATGTATATTTTATTATCAGAATCATATCGGAAAATGGATTTTGGCTGAGTATTTAGCTGATAAGAATCAGACAATGCTAACATGCACCGCTGCTTTTGTTGTGCCCTGCGTGTCATATTGCTGCTCATGCAGAGAGCCACACAAACGCAGTGCAGGCAGCTAGAGCCAAACACAAGTCGTCAAGGTTAAGATGTTTTTCACTGTTTCAGAAATAGGCAGCGCATTGCATATGGCATCAGTCCTTCCTCCTGTCCTCCCACCCCATCTCTGCTGTGATAACTACATGGCAATTTGAAGCTTTATGGCACTCTAAGCTAAACAGTTAAATTACAGACAGCTTACATTTAGCTCATTACGTCTAGCTAATTGGAAAGCTGGCATTCTACATGTTGTGATGTTAAACAGATGTATCCATAAGTATTGTCTTTAACTCGGCAGGTTCTATTGCAAGTACTACAGTAACAAGGGTAGCTGTTGCAAACTCAAGTAGTTAAGAGTTACCTTCACTTCACGGTCTCCACATCAGCTTATCTCTGTGCTGGCTGCTGTGTGAGTGAATCCTTACATGTGTGTTTATGTGCAGAGGCATCAGAGCAGCAGAAGATGCAGCCTGATAATAAACAGTACGATCTTCAGCCCCCACCCGTTAACACAGTGTTCCAGTCCCATCTTGTATCTGATAATTATATAATTCGGCATGCCTGCTCTGTTTCATAAAGGAGTTCTTTACTACTGTTCACTGCCTCAGATATTCCATGTATGCACATGGATGGGCAGAGACGTGTGCTCTCCCCTGCCTCTTAGCTTTCCATGTAACCACATAGAAAGGCAGGGTGATACCAGAAAAGAGCCATAGCATACCGCCAGACACAACTACAATGCCGCAATATCAGTTATTTGATGAAAGTTGTCCTGACTGAACTATGTTCAGTGTTGTATAAAGACCTTACATAAAGAACTGCCAGCCATTTCTATCTCTGTGTATCTACGCTATGTTTCTACAGTAGCCGAAATGGACAAAATTCTCTACAGCGCGTGTTTCGTCACTACATTGACTAAGTACAAAGAAGAAGAAGTAACATTGGTAGAAGCAATAGTAGTAGTAGCTGTCGACTGGTTTATTAGAAGTAAGAAAAGAAGAGAAATTGGAGGCCCATGTGGTGTTGGAATAATCACAATATTTTTTTCCTCCTTAAATATTTATAGCAAAGAGACAAATAAAGTGTAAATGTGACATAAAAAAGTATGCAGAACTTTGATTCTTGTAAAATAATCTATTGCATATACATATTTTCCAACAATGTAATTTGTAATATGGTAATAACCAGGGCTTGACATTCACTAGCCAATGTGGCTAGTGGTTTTCCAAACTTACAAGCCACACAGCATTTTCACTAGCCACATTGTTTTGTTGTTGTCAAACTAAATTGAATGTAGTTCTTGAACCATTTGGAATAAATGCATGGTTTTGGGCTTCTCTGAAAGATCACACTCTGCAGTGTCTAACCCAAAAGTCAATTTATAGTAAGTGCTACTGGAATTGATTAATATAAGTTTAAACACATGAAAAACTAATATAATATTCGTTTTTGCTTGAAAATACTTGCTAACAAATACATGCAGACAACTATAGCTGGGACTTACTGTTAGCTGGAATACACTGTAGGGCCACAGCATAAAGTGCTACCTAGTACCTGAAATATTACTATTTTACACAGGTTTTTCTAAGTGTATGTCATAGCGTATTTTCTCTGGCCTACCCACGAAATAATAGAGACTGGCCCTTCTTACAGCGTGGGCTCCCGATGACTGTTGAAGGCTGTGAAAGGGACATGTAAGCTATTGGGTCGAATTTGGTGTCACTTGAAAGGTCAGAGTTCAGCATTTTACATTCAAATCAGAGTTATTACAGTTATAATGACATAAGAGCCACGTCTGCAGGCAAATATGAAACTATGCAGCAGCAGTCCCTGCGGATTTATTGATGGAATAATGTGTTTTGGACTACACGTTTTTCCTGGATTGGATCATCTGGACGTTTGACAAAGTAACAAGACCATTTTTGTTGGAGTATAATGGATCAGTGGATTACTATGAGGCTTCATAGGTGAGTAGCGTCAATTTTGATTGTAATGGTTGGTCTGACAGAGGCTCTGATTGTAGCCGCTGTGGTGATTGTATCTTGAAATGCTTTGTATTGGTTGATTTGCAAGGATTTTAGCTTTCAAACGGTATGTCATATGGCTATGAAGATTCTCAGTCATCCAGGTCATAGTTATACTGAGGCCTGAACGACCATCGTTGGTATCTTCACCTGAAACCAATAGGTTACGTTTATTGAGTTTCCTGGGAAGTGATGAAAGGACAACATTGTAAGTGGGGGATTCCCACCACCAACTGGAGCACAAGAGAGAAGGAACAGAACCACCTGAAGGCACTTAAAGCCTGTGGATACCCTAAATGGACTTTTGTGAAAACAGCCAAAAGATCCAAAGAAGAACAAAACTACAGGGGAGGAGGAAAAGAAGGTCAAACGCAACAACGTTGTGATTCCCTACGTGTCTGGAGTATCAGAGAAACTCAGGAGGATTTTCAACAAACACAACATCCTTGTGTTCTTTAAACCCAAGAACACACTGAGGCAGATACTGGTACAGCCCAAAGATCACACACCTAAACACAAGAAAAGCAATCTAGTGTATGCAGTCCAATGCAGTGAGGAATGCACAGACCTGTATATTGGGGAGACCAAACAACCACTACACAAATGCATGGTCCAACACAGAAGGGCCAACTCCTCAGGTCAAGACTCTGCAGTCTACTTACATCTGAAGGATAGAGGACATTCGTTTGAGAACCATCAGGTGCACATCTTAGACAGAGAAGATGGATCGTTTGAAAGAGGGGTCAAGGAAGCCATCTACACACTGGTCGAGAAGCCATCATTGAACAGAGGAGGGTGTCTACGCCACCACTACAATGCTGTCCTTACATCACTTCCCAGGAAACTCAACAAACGTAACCTATTGGTTTCAGGTGAAGATACCAACGATGGTCGTTCAGGCTTGGCCTCGCGTAGTCCTAACGACAGTAACGACCGTCGTTACAGCAACCAGGACACTAACGAACCAGCAGTATAGATGATCCTGGCAAACGACCCCACTGGGGTTAAATTGCTGAGTTTCCCTTCCAGTCAGTCAGAACTGAAGAAGTTCCTTGGATGAGGGATGAAACGTCTTCCAGTATCTTTCAACCAAGTCCATTTGCCCTTGACTTTAACCTTTGTTGGGTATGTCATATGATTATGAAGTTAACATAGCAGTTGTGTGCACATACCGAAAGCTGCCGCCAGGACCTGACGGCCCGCGGGCGGCCGTTGGAATGTCAAGCCCCCATTATAACAGTTAGTTTGTTGTCCACGTAGAGTGAACTAGATGTCTGCGTGTTGGTTATATGCTCTGATAATGACTAATCCAACACATCTTTGTAGTAGCGTCCATGCTGACTTCACAATTCGATTTAAGAGCTCATGAACACACACTGAAGTTCCAAGAATGACTTCACACCTCGGGATATGGGACCATCTGAGAAGCACGTGAATGCACCGTGAGTCGCTGGTTGCAATTCCCAAACCTAACCACTAGATGCCACTAGAACTTACTCACTGAACCTTTTGCATAATTCAAGTCTAGTAAATGCTGAATGAGTGGACTACAATGAATAAAATATAATAGTATTACTTACTTCCTTCACACATGTTTTTTGATTAAAAATTCATAAGTGATTCATTGATGATGGCTTTTTTTCTTTCCCATGCCTGCTCTCCCATCAGGCTCAACATACTCTTTTGACGGCTGAGCAGGCTAACTTCGGGTTTAGCCATCCGCTAAAGTGAATGGGGGTAAAATTATATATGTGCGACTGGTGTAGCCTTTTCAAATGTTATCGACCAACTGGATCATATTCTGATAGTGAAACGAGTCATTTTGCTAAGGTTGTGATGGTCAAATATATTGATCCACCGTGTTACAGCCGCCGTTGACCACTAGTAAAAGTTACTTCAAAGCATGGGCACTTCCTGTCAGCTTGGAGGCATTGCGAGGCTCCCCAGCCGACCAATCACAGTGCTTACAGTCCGCATTGGCTGGACGTGTAGTCCCATTTTTTAGGAGGTGCATGTCAGGCTACGCCGTAGGTGACGCCTTAGGGTAGGGGGCTACTCAGAGGCTTCACCGCTGATTTGACGCAGAAGTATAAATTGCACTTAAAGCTCAGAGTTTGTTGTCTAAAACAGGGCCCAGGGCTATAATATACACCTTTTATGCCCTGGCAAGACACATCAGTCCACTTCAGATCCAGCCTCTTATAACCTCATGAAATGACAATTACATATAGTTTCCATTTCTAACACACAACTCATTCTACAAAATATATATACAAATAGTAGTTATGTGCGCATGTCAAGTGTGGGTGAGTCTATGCGTACAACTAAAACATATCTGTGTTTATTTTGGCCATTACAATAGTGTAGAGATGATTTCCACTGAAATCATAGTACTATAGTTGTCAAAAGAACTAAAAGTTGTTAAAAGAAGAATGTTGTTCCTGTCACTGGCATGACACGTGGATTGTATAGACAGAATACAAAAGGGAGGCCCATTGAACTCTGGCCTTCATCACTAGCCATCACGTTCATTGTCTGTCCTGTTGAAGAGGTCTCTTTAACTAATAAAAGTAATCTCGTAATCAATACACCTCATGCACCCTCACGTCAAAATAACAACAGTCTGGGACAAACAACAATCTTGTAGTTTGAACACAGCAACTTTGAAAGTCAGTCAACTTCCTTCTTCTGTTCTATGCTATTGTTTTTAATTTCTTATAAAATGAGAATAGTTTTAATTTGCTTATGTTTTCTTATGTAATGTTTAAATGCATTATGAAAAGCACTTTAAATTTTGAGTGACTCACATCGTCCATATCAATACATGAGTCATCCAAGTTTGTAATTAGTTGTTATCTATCTAAAGTTTATTGCAGTTTTCCAGAAACTTTAAGATGCTCTTTCTGCTGCTTTGTCTTTTTTGGCAGTTGGCAAAGAACATCAGAAGCAGTTACTACCACCTTTTGGACAAGAGTATTGCCGTGTTCCAGACTGCTTGGAACAGGGAAATATCAGAGTTGAAATATCCAACTTTCAACCTCAAATCTTTCCAGGTGCATGGTGGTGCCTGATGCCGAAAGTGAACAAAATACATGGCTGACTGTGACCAACTCTTTGTCAAGTGTACAACCAGTTGCACCCTCAGCACTGTCATTATGGCCATTTTAATGAAAACAAGTGACTGAAGTGGTAATCCTTAAAAAAGAAATGTTGTACATTATAGTACCATCCATCCATCGTCAACTGCTTATCCTGCGTACTGGGTCACTGGAGCCTATCCCAGCTGACATTGGGCGAAAGGTGGGGTACACCCTGGACAGGTCTCCAGTCCATTGCAGGGCCACACAGAGACAGACAACCACTCACACTCACATTCACACTAAGGACGATTTGGGAAACACCAATTACAGTTGCTAATGTTTTCAAATATTTTGGCATTTTTTACATTTTACTGAATAAACTTTGTGCAGAGAATATAAGTAAGAGATTCTTTAGTGTAACCAGCTATCTAGCAACATATTTCCACATAATTTTCCATGCAGAGCATGTTTTACCATATGATAGTATTTACACTTTCAGTTAAATACATGCAAATATGCTGTATGTTGCCTTTAGGTTATTGTTTAACATTTACAGTGTGTGCTTCCATGGGAGCTGCCATTGTGACATCATTCAGCAGCTACTTGTAAAGTTGGGGTAAATATTTTTTCTAGGAGTTCACAAGTAGGAAATCTGACCTCAGGTGGTGGTTCCAGGATAGTTTTTCTAGTTGGAGGTCGATAATTTCCAAGTTCGCAGTTGCCTGGAACGCTGCACATGTGCTTTACAGTTTCTCGTTTTGAAAGACGGGTTTTGTAAAAATGACAACATAATCTATTATTACCTGTAATTTCAATTTTAACGCTTTAATGATAATATATGTACAAGGTTACAAGGTTGTTTATTTGTCATTATACAGCACAAGGCTGCATATAAAAATACATTTGTAGTTCTTTAATGCTGCACATACAACATATAATTAAGTGTAGGTCTATATTAAAATATGGTAACATGTTTGTTTTTTGTTTTTTTAAAGAATACAGTTATTTATAATATACATATATAACATTCATCAGTGCATTTTTGAATTTGCATCTGGGGTAAACAGCAGCAACCAAATGATAACATGAAAGTTTCATCTTCATCTTCTGCTGCTTCTACAAAGGCTGCCTATTTATTAGCATTTAATTGTCAAAAACAACTTGATCACGACAACATTTAATATTAAGAAAATATAGATTATGCATTTATAAGGGCATGGAGAGAAAAGATGAACAGAGACTTTTCAATTCACCACAAGAAGCAGATGAATGATTTTTACTTTCTTGCTTCAACTTGCTTCTCCTGCAACATTAGCCGTCTGTTGCATCACTCCCTCTTTTCACCTTGTTTATCAGCCACATTAAAATTACTGGGCTTTCTAAAGAAACTTCGGTCACTCAGCTGGCCTTGTTGTGATAGCTATGCAGCGATATCAGTTTCTTGCAGTTGTACCTGCCATAAACTATAATCATTCTCCCTTACTTAAGGACCTATGAAATCTGTTTAGATTTTTCCCTGATTCTTGTGTAAATTTTTCGGAATTCTGTATTTTAGCATTTAACCACATTTTGTCATCAGAAAGAGTGTCAAATACTGTGGTGTATGAATAAAATTACAACAATTCAATAAGAAAATGTTCAAGAAGAGCCCTCTTCTCGCTCTTCAAGGGACTACTTGAAAGTTACTGATATAAAAGTTGCGTAATTACTTAAAGAAACACGGCAGTGAGTAATGTGTGTGCGTAGAGTGTGAGATCAAGAGAGTGAGCAGCGGTAAGTGACGGTGAAAGCGAGCGGAGCAGAGTACAGACTGTTGCTGTGGAAATATGAAAATGAAAACCATCAGAAAGTTCTGGTTTTAAAAACCTGCTATGAGCCATGAGGAAAAATTGAGAATT